>JABSTQ010009627.1:0-323882 GCA_013358835.2 Ixodes persulcatus
TCTAAGGAGAAAAGTATGCTGGGTTGATCTAGCCAAAGTACTCACCTCGAAACCTTGCTCCATTGGAGCCTGCAGAATGAACTGCAGGGCCCATAGAGTTAATACAATAAACGCTAGAGGCTCAGCTGGCGCTAGTGTGCTGTTGCATTTTGAAGCAGACAGCAAGCAGTCAGAAATTGACTTCCGGTAATGCATTTCTATGGGAAAAAGCGAGTGCATTATCTCTCTGCGCTGGATTATAAGAGCAAATATAACGAATAATTTGTATGTACTAGGCACATTGGAACATTTCTCAGTCACGCAGACGAAATAATTGGTCAGTTTCAGCATTTTTATTTGAAATTCGTGGCATGAAAAACGGTGTTAAAACCGCTTCGTACATGTATTTATGTGCACTGTCGGGCACTGTTAGCGCGAACACGGCATCGACGCTTTCCAGCATGGAGGATATACGTGCCAAACGAACGAAGGACATCTGGAAAATCAAGAGAGACGGCAAGAACTACGCAGTAACACTGGATAAGTAACTCCTTGTGCACGCAGACGATCAAAATAAATTGAAAGCCACGTAATATAGTCCGATTTTCAATAAATATGTTCTGCTTTATTCTTTCTGCTCATGAATATGTGCAAAGATGCATGTTCAAATCATCAACCGCACGCTCCAAATCTTTGCAAGTAGGGAGAAGCCAGAGAGCAGGTGCCCGATAAAAACTGCCCGACATAGGAAATAATAAAAAAGCACACCTTTCGTAGTCCACGTACTTTATTTCTTACATTCGAATGTTTTAATTTTAACGATTCGTAAAGATGCACAACGGAGTCATTTTCATTGAGTGACAGGACGGGCATATTAGCAATATATAAGCGCCACCGCAATGCTAGCAAACCTTGAACACACTCTACATTCTTTTCGATCATTAGTTTGCTTAAAATCGTCGCTCCTTTTCACATACCTTCCTTGAAACAGAGGTTTTGGGCTAAAGCAATTACACTTTCACAGTACCCAAAAAGGTACATACTATACGGTACAACCGAAATGACAAAAGTTATTTATGTTATTTTCCGGCGAAGAGACAAAATTCACGCGCGTTTTCCCATAGGAATACACAGGGAGGCTGGAAATGTAGACTGCATGCTGTCTGCTTCAATTTGCAACCGGAAGTCCCGTAGACACTAGCGCCAGCTGAGCCTCTAGCGTTTATTGTAATAACTCTATGGCAGGGCCAGTGGCTGGGCGGGTTCCTGTAAGGGTTTCTATTAGCTGAGCTTTGTTTGGCCTATGCGACGCAGTTACCTGTGGTCCCTCCTCTGCAGCGGTGACCTGGTCTGTTGCGGTTTGCTCCTACAAGAAACATACACATTATGTGTAGCCTGATCTAAGGAGAAAAGTATGCTGGGTTGATCTAGCCAAAGTACTCACCTCGAAGCCTTGCTCCATTGGAGCCTGCAGAATGAACTGCACGGCCAGTGGCTGGGCGGGTTCCTGTAAGGGTTTCTATCAGCTGAGCTTTGTTTGGCCTATGCGACGCAGTTACCTGTGGTCCCTCCTCGGCAGCGGTGACCTGGTCTGTTGCGGTTTGCTCCTACAAGAAACATACACATTATGTGTAGCCTGATCTAAGGAGAAAAGTATGCTCTGAGGGTTGATCTAGCCAAAGTACCCACCTCGAAACCTTGCTCAATTGGAGCCTGCAGAATGAACTGCACGGCCAGTGGCTGGGCGGGTTCCTGTAAGGGTTTCTATCAGCTGAGCTTTGTTTGGCCTATGCGACGCAGTTACCTGTGGTCCCTCCTCGGCAGCGGTGACCTGGTCTGTTGCGGTTTGCTCCTACAAGAAATATACACATTATATGTAGCCTGATCTAAGGAGAAAAGTATGCTTTGAGGGTTGATCTAGCCAAAGTAGTCACCTCGAAACCTTGCTCCACTGGGGACTGCACGGCCAGAAGATGGGAGGGTTCCTAAAGAAATTAATGAAAATTAAGCTGTTGACTGTCTAATGAATGGTAAGCATTTGGTAAATTGAACTAGTGAACGTTTTATTCATATGGTCATCATCTGTGCCACCAAAACAATCAACCACTGCAATTAATGCTCCCATATGACTACGAAATTTCTATGTTGTCACCATACACTCTTTTTTATGAAAACATGAAATATATAAGTTTCCCAAGTAATCTTTTGAATCATATATTAACAATGTTAACTATTATCTTAGTTTCTTTCTGTGCTGAATATGTACCTGATGCAAAAAAATGATGGAACTGCATGTTGACGTAGGCGAGCGCATCCTTTCGAGGTTTGGTCCAGGCTATTGGGGTGAAAATGCTTAGAACACACTCTGCCGTCTTTTGGTGGTTCCCAGCCATCCTCTTTTTCTAAAGCCTTGACCCATTCAGCTCGAAGTTGGGGATTTCTTGGAAAGCTGTAAAACATTATTAGTTGTCACTACATCACTTTGCGTGAGCAACGGTCCGCCATCTTATGCATTTTTAACATTCTGTTTAGGATTGAGGACAAAATGTTCCTCTCATATTCTGGTGTCGCAGATATAGTATGCTGCCTTATTGCTAAGAATAAATGTATAACTTTGCTAACCTTGATGGCGCTATCCTTTTTTAGTTATGGCCCAGTATGCTTATAGCTTACATCTCCCTAATTTTGCTGTCATTGAATTTCAAATGGTGGTAAATATAGACTACCAATATATGACCTTACAGCAGTGTGCCTAGAGCGCCCATACATAAGGTTTCAAAATAAAGGCATTTGAAGCAAAGCAGTAAATAAAATTGCATGTAGCATATCAGCATTTGTTTTTTTTTATTCACACCTTGTAGTTGTCGAAACTAGGGGCTATGCATAATGATGCCTAATGTATTTAATTCGTTTTTTGTCAATAAAGACATTTCAGGAAGATTATATTGTTTGTACACTATACGGTTTGTCTTTTAAGGAAACAGTGTGCCAATCGAACCTGCCTATTTCCAGAAGATAGCAGAGTGGACCGAAAAGGTACAGTACGCGGCCCGATGTTCATAATTTTGCAATAATTATTGCGTGTTCAAGATAGTCACATATGCGTGTTGCAATGTATACATACATACTCTAACTGGGTAAAATCGCAGATTTTGATTTAGGCTAAAAGAAATATCCATTTTGATAATACAATACACGACATACTGTGGTTAGGGGATGCCTAAATAACCAAACAGTGGGTGTTTTACATCGCACGGGAAAGGAAACCGCGCGCGTCCGGGCTAGAGACGAAGTATAGTGTGGAATCTATAGCGTCAATGAAATCTCGTTACGCAAAGAGAAATAACTCACGTGTGGTACGAGATCTTTTCCTGTGACGACGAACGTGAATAACAACCTGTCACACAGCAGCTCGGCATAGCAAGTACTCCATTAAAGGCAATTGCTAAGCTCAGCTCGAGCACGTCTATAGCAGACGACGGAGGCGGGAAGTGAAATGAATCTCGCGCTCTTTTCCCTTGAGTCAGTGCTCCCATGTGTCACGTGAGCAGTTCTGACCACTGAGCATCTACTTTTTTCGCGGACAAAATATGTCACATGACATCCACTGGGCGTCTGCTTCGATGCAACCACGTTGACTTCACAATCACACTTCTGATTTTAAATTTTCTTCTACAATAGGGAAATGCGAAACAAATTCTTTGAGTTTAAAAAAAAAATTAAATTGGTTTGTGGGATGTTCGTCTGCCCTTCAAGAGATGCAACCGCTAGCCTGGGGTCTTTAACGTGCATCACGCAGTAGTGAAACACGAACGTGTGCCGGTACGATGCCTATCCAGATCGAAACGGGCAGGGGTGGGAATTGAACCCAGGATTCCCTGGGCTCTGCATCGTGAGCTTTCGCTGCACGTGCTCCTAGCTGCGACGCGTTAGCGCACTAGGCCACCGATCCCCCTCTTCGAGTTTTCATATAGAGCATATGCGATCGCGGTACCTTTCAAAGTACGATTTCCACGAGCCCGTGTCCGATACGATGCTCATCCAGATCAAACAAGACAGGGTTTGATCTCACTAGATATGTAAATATATTTACTCACCTGATACTTCAAAACAGAGCTTGAATTATTCTTCTAGATGGGGATAACTTGCTCTTTAGTGGGATTCGTGAAGCTGCTTGTCGTTGTTCCTTATAAACTCAAACTAACGTGTCTTACCTTTATGTATACAGAAGACCTCGACCTTTCGTTCATGCTACCATCACTGTTTAGAATTCGATGTAGATCTAATTGAGAGTGACGAAGAGCGAAAACAGCTTGTTTTGTGTTCATATTTTATTGTTCGATTCCACCACGCCACGTCTCAAGCCAAATAGTGGCCCCGCGCAGCTCGCTTCGTAAGCTTAGAATGCCTAGATTTTAGAGAAGTTGCAACTGAAACTGAATCGATTTTGGGTTGATCACGTATTTTCTGAACGAAGGGGGTCTCTACGCTCAGCGCCTTGTCGCGCTGCTTATCGTAGTCGTACGCGGGCAGATTTCACTGTCCACTGCCTACCGCACCAGCATTTGGCGTTTTGGGACACCTGCGTTTGATTCCTATGTTATTATAGCACGTTTCATCGTAGGTCCGAGCGGTTCGAGCGGAGCCGGAGCTTCGAGCACGAGCATACAGCAATTTGGACAATGCACACAGATCGCACGAGCGCGCATGCAAGCCAGGAGCGCACAGAACGGGCTCGCGCTTCCAGTTCTGACTTCGCTCACACATAATGTGGAACTAAGTATAAACACTCACGCTGCAAAGCATTTGCATCGTGGACGGCCACGGCGGACGCCGACCGCATCGAAAGCTAGCCTTGTGAAGCACACGCCGGAGCAGATTATTAGAAAGCAGACGAACCGCCGGTGCGCTACCCCACGGCCTCGGAACGGGTGCGCAAGGCAGTCTGGGATTAAACGCCTCTTCCGGCTTCACTCAGGCTGACGTCATGCCGGGTCCTGTCTGTTTAAACTAGGGGTGTCGCGAACCGGCCGCGGTTCGAGTTCGACCAGGTTCGACTTTTTCGAACTTTTAGTGAAAAGTTCGGCGAACCTTGTATTGAGGTTCGACTCGTGTGCGCATGCGCGGCAGGCTGGCCAGTTGGCTTCGGATTGGATGGTGATGGCTAAGGGATGAATCAAGGGCAGCGCTGTTTGGTTCTTTCAGTTAATACAGTACAAAAAATTAGGTTATTAACTTCTTCAGTGATAAGAATTGATTTCTTTTAATTACAACTGTTCATAAAATAAAATAACCCATTGCATAAAAAAAAATTCTCCAAACCTAGACATGCCTGTGTTAAGGTCTGGCCACAGTGTCCACAAAGTCGAACCGGTCGAATCTGGTGAAAAGTTCGAAGATTCGTCGAACCGGTTCGACCCAGTCGAACCCCGAAAGTTCGACCTAAAAATCCGGTTCGACAAAAGTTCGCGACACCCCTAGTTTAAACGTCCTTGTCTGTCGGCCATGTCGGCGAAACACGCGGATCAAAGGATTGGTTCGACGAACCTTTGCGAACTTTTCGACCGGTTCGACTTTGTAGACAGTGTGGCCAGACCTTGATACAAGTATGTCTACGTTTGGATAATTTCTTTTTTTTATGCAAAGGGTTATTTTATTTTATGAACAGTTGCAATTAAAAGAAACCAATTCTAATCACTGAAGAAATTAATAATTTAATTTTTTTGTAGTGTATTAACTAAAATAACCAATCAGCGCTGCCCTTAATTCATCTCTTAGCCATCACCATCCAATCCGAAGCCAATTTGCCAGCCTGTCGCGCATGCGCACACGAGTCGAACCTTAATACAAGGTTCCACTAAAAGTTCGAAAAAGTCGAACTCGAACCTCGGCCGGTTCGCGACACCCCTAGTTGAAACGAAGGTAGTTTGTGTACGGCTGGGGCTGGGTCCGCAATGGTTAAAATAGGGTTGCAATTCAGCGCCAACCTGGAGAATTTGTCGAGTTTCAAAGCTGGCGAAGACTTTGTCTGGTACCTGAAGCTCAAGTGCATGAGTTGCGGCGAGGAGGGTGTCAACTGGCACAGCGTCGAAGCGGACTCCAAGAGCGCCTGCAAAGGAGGGCCCGGCTCGGCCAACCTGGTCATTCGGTGCAAGTTGTGTAGCCGGGAGAACAGCCTGGACGTGATTCCGTCGTCTCTGGTGCCGTACACGGCCGACGACTCGCCCGGCTTCAAGACGATCGTGGCGTTCGACTGCCGGGGCGTCGAGCCCGTCGCCTTCGACGCACGCGACGGCTTCGAGGCCGTCGCCGCGGAGTCTGGCTCCCGCTTCGCTCAAGTCAAGCTCGAAGACAACGAGTGGGCAGACTACGACGAAAAAGCCAAGCAGACCGTGGGAGTGTACGAGCTGACCCACAGGTTTGTCAAACTGAAACACTGAATGCGCTAATAAAAGATGCCGCCAATTTGCGTGTCGTGCGTTCTCCCACTGGTATGCAAACCAATCCGAGACGGTGCAAAGCGCCATTCTACAAAAGGGTCGTTTTATTGACATCTTAAGCAGCAGTTGCACATACACCGACAGGCATCATCCCTGTGAGCGCTCGCGTCAGGTTCTCAGCCTCTTCACTCCAGCTCCCCTCTAGACAAGCCTGTTGACTCTCGTCTTGGCTCGAAGATTCTTTTCAATCTCGAACTGGCGCAAGTCCGCTCTCTGCAAAAATGCTTGCTTCTCGAGGTACCTGTCGTATGGAAGGAGAAATGAGCCCACTGCTTGACACAGTACACACAATTTGCTTTATGTGCAAGTCTCCCAGACTTGTCCAGTTCTTACGCCTATGTCTCCAAAGGGGATAGGACATGTCTGAAAATGCACTTTCACAGGATGCAGATTACAGAGCCACTTGGTATTTCTTGCTTTCCACATGGCTGGTCAGAGCTCATGTTCCCACATTGCTTTGTTTTCTGCACAGTGGGCCACTTGGGCATCACCTGCAACAGGCCTAGTCCAGGTTCCAAACTAACAAAGTTCCGGGTTGGCCCCCTCCCCGTTAAAATTACACATCATTGCCATAGCTAGGGTTCCGTGCTTTCGGTAAATATCGATAAACCCCGAAAATTAACCCCCAAGTTGATTTGTTCAAAATAGGGGAGAACCGATAAACTCTGAATTTGAGCTTCACAGGAAGAAATATTTATGTACCGCTTTATTTACAGTTCACCTGGAACACAGCCCCCAATAAACTGCCCTCAAAGCTGCTATTTTCTTCAGAACCACACGCATAATTTTTTCTTTTATTATCGGTACGGGGACATTTTCCAAGGATTGGGGAATTTCATGTACCTGCACTATATTCTTCAACATAAACTCCGATAATCCCCGATTATATTGTTGGACACCAAAAATTGATACCGAAAAGTACCGAATCCGTGAGAAAATATAAACTCCGAAGAAACACCCCGAATTTGAAGAAAAATAGAAACAGAAAACACGGAACCCTAGCCGTAACCCACGCTCGTGCGTCGCATTGGAGTTTGATCGTGACACCAAAGAAGGCTCGCACCCAACAAGTTTCGCCCAACATTTTTTCTGTTGTGCAATTTGATTCCGATTTCCTCATGTCGATGTGTTCCGTCGTTTGCCTGGCCCCACACACAAGCACACCCCTGCTTTTGTGGGCCAGATCACTGTTTTTGTATATATTTCCTGTGAATAAATATATTACTATATATTACTATTACTATTACTAAGTAATTAAGCACACAGGTGTAACCAGCAAGCAATACCAGCTTCTATGCTAGATCGCAGCGTGCGCTATGTACTGCCTCTTTGCACTCCTCAACTTTCAAGATGGCTAAGCTTTGTAGCTTTGTAGGAAGCATACATACCAGGCGTGGCTATTAAATAAAGAAACCGGTGGCAATGCTTTCTTATTACTATCTTACAACTTGACTGTTATACCCTTCCTATTCGTTTTTCTTGCGGAAGTTGAAATGCAGGGGCCACCAGTTGTCGCCGTTAAACACACCCAGTTCTCAACTAGACATTGTAGCATTTGCGGGATCAAATCTAACGGTCGCTTATAGGACTGGAAGACGTAATTCACCATTTTGGTGAGAGTGTAAGAAATGAGAATGTGTGCCACCCGATAGGTGGCACCACTGACTAAAAAGGCTGAATACAACGTAGAACACAAATTTTCCACTCCTGCATGCAGTGCAGGGCATTTTCCCCTTCACGTCATCCCAGGAACAGATTTAAAAAGGGGAAGGGGGGGGGGAGAAATGCCCCCCCCCCCCTTTTAAGCTTTCCAAGATCAACTTTGTTTTAATAAAATCATTGATATACAAAAATATGAAAGAGTTAGACAAAGAGGACGGACAGGACAAACATCTGATGTTTGTCTAACTCTTTCATATTTTTGAATCTATTACCAACGCACTCAATCCAAGTTTATTGATATACACCAGCCCAAAGTTTAGATTTTGGTGACATAGCAAGTATTACGTCAACAAAATAGATCTGGGCAACGCTTAGACCGCAACGTCATATTTCGCAGACTCCTCCTCCGTCCGCCGCCCGCCCCCCCCCCCCCCCCCCCCCAAGCCCGACCTATAAATCCGCCCCTGCGTCGTCCACAGTGTGTCAATTCTCACTTAGTTTCCAGAATGCACTGGAAAAAATTGGGCTCGTCGCATGTGACAATCTTTTTCAACAAGTCAGGTTCCGCTGTGAGTTGCTCGATCAAGTCTGTTTCTGGGCGTCTTTTCGCTCCCGACTGACGTTTTACGGCAAAGCTGTATACCTCTACCAGCTAAGGAAATTTTCGTGTCGTTGGCGTTGTAAGCAAAAGACTCCCGGCAAACAATTCAAGGCAAAACAGCACATCTCCTTTGAAATCAGGCATACAGCATACAGCTCAGTATACATTTCAATAAAGAAAACCACAAAACAAGCATCAAAACCACATGATGATGATAAGGCACGTGGAGGAACACCATCCCACGCGTTCCGGTAAAGATTAGGTTTGCAGCTGCTTCGAAAGGGGTTGACGTCATTCGAAGCCCTCGGGTGAAGTGCGAACCGCATAATGGATGATAACGGCGCCTGCTGCCGCGGTGACGGCAGCTTGCGACGTGGGGAGTGACGTCACTAGCCTTTCATATATAAAAGAAGAACCCGCCTACACCCCGTTTCACCTTACGTCCAGACGCAGCGGATACTAGGAGCTATCTTAGCCAATCCCGTCGCTGTGCCCCCTCTCTAATGCAACGTGACACTCACACAGCCTCCGATTGGCTCCGATGGCTCGTAACATCCGCTTAAACCTAAGATGAAACGGAGTACAGCAACTGATTTCATTGTTGCTCCACCACCGCGATGAATAGGCCACGCATAGTTAAGGATGAGCAGCGTGAATACTAGGAGTTGCAAAGGGAAAAGAAACGGCAATACGACCAACGGCGGCATGCTGCGACCGGCGGTGGCATTTCGTATAGTGCAGTAGGCATTCGTTGCAGGTGATACCGCAGCTTCGCTGACCAACCACCTTCACAGCGTGGATTGGAGCCCCAACTTTTTTGAGGCACCATTTTTGCCCACTTTGCACATGTTCAATTGGCAATGTAAAATATGTTGTGCAATCTTTCTATCAATGTGCACCATGTCGGCTGTCATCCAAATGCTTAACCACCGATTGTTGCAAACAATTTGACTAATTTTCGCAACATTTTTCTTTGTCAGGAGTATAAAGACGCCTGGAAACACACTTGCACAGACTTCATAGAGCAACTTGTAGCAGAACCCAACTCGCTGGAAAAGATTGTTCCACCTGACGAGACCTAGATTTTCCAGTACAATCTAAATATGAAATGAGAATCCATGCACGTCACCGAGATTCAATAAGGCAAGAACTGTGGACGATGTGAAGGAGAAAACAGCAGCACTGCTGAAGGGGTTAACATACGCCGACGCCCTGCAAAGCATGCCAACAGTGGGAAATTCATAGTCTACGGTGTATAGGTAGGGGATATGCTGAAGGGGATAGCAGTCAATTTGTAAGACTGCAATAATAAAGCACACTTTTGCCACCAGTTTCATTATTTAATAGCGACACCTGGTATCCATAGCGACACCTGGTATCCATACTTCCTATTTACACCATTTGGTATGAAAATGTTCTGTGGCTGATGGCAATAGTACCTGAAAAGGGCCCGCCCAAAGGCACTCCTTCCCTTGCCAGAGTCTCCCTGAGCAGTCTTACCCTAATTACACAGGCAGTTAAGTGTGACTGACTTCACTGCAGTTAAGACTGTAACTAGGGTATAGTTGGCAGTAACTGCAAACCATACTTGAGCATTACTGCGGTTTAGGATGTGAGCCCGCCCCCTGTCGGCAAGGCAGCACCATCAATCCATCCATCCATCCCCGGAAACATGGCAATGAAATGCTCAAAACGTGCAACTTAAACTATGCTATCTCTATCCATTCAATCCGGAGTAATGATTATTCGTTTCACTCGAAGAATGGATAAGAACGATAACTAACAAGGATGCACATCGGTCACACTTAACTATGGTTAAGGGTGCCGATTACAGCATCTTCCTTGCCTTTGCTGGTGTTGCAGCTCAGGAAAGGACGAGGACTATCTGCGCAGAAAACTGAGGTATGGCTACACAGATACCTTTCGAAGAGGCCCTTAGAGAAAAGCAGCAATGGGCAGAATGAAGTTGTACACTTGAATCTCGTTAATCCAAACCCTCTTAATTTGACCTTGCGGATAATTCAAACTATAACATGCAGGTCCCATCCTATGCGTCTCTATGGGAGAAAACTCCCGGTAATTCAAACCTCTGCTTTATTTAAATAAATTTTCGGTCCCCATCGAGTTCGAATTAACGAGATTCGACTGTAGTATCGTTGAAACTTGGGCCAGTTGGTTCTGCACTTACGAAAATTAAAAACGGTGCAAAGATGGACGATTGATGGATGGCACTGTTCTTAATTTTCACAAGGGCAGAACGACCAGACAAGGCCCAACTTTGGACAGATCAGTCACTCTGGGAAAGAACCCACCCGTCCTTCCCACGATTATGGGTCTGGATCTCCTCTTCAATGCCTTTCTCTTTCTTGTACCTCTCCCAATCCAGCTTGGACTTGTCCTGCATGCCAAGAGAACCATCCATACAAGCCATGCATGGGCCCTCAAGCAGGAGGCAGTCTTAGAGGGGCAGCTGCAGTAAGCTCAATATGCATGCACTATCTACACGCAACTACTACAACCACCAATCTCGGCTCGCAGTATTTTGGGCCGACCTGACCGAGCAAAGTCAGCACCAAGACATTTTGTTCGGTATTGGTCATTGCAAATGTGCACCAGGAACATTCCGCAACGCCCATTACTGCCACTGGGACGTACCAGGACGCTGAGCTTCTGCTTTTTGTTCAGGATCCGACTCAGGACATTCTGGACGCCAGCAGGCCGCTTTGTGCTGAAAACAAACATTAATGGAAATTCAGTCGGCTTCTTTTCAAATACATTTTCCCCAAAAAAGAAACTACAAATTAATAGATCCCTCGCTAAATGACCCAAGCAACAAGGAGCACCCTGCAAGTGTAGTCACATGTGCTGGTGTCCACAAAAGTGGCTTGTCTAAAGTACAAATCTTAAACAGATGGCAAATTTGCCCTTACCAAAGCCTGTTCTTAGTCATTTGCTTTGAATCTGTCATAAGCAGCACGCATATGTACCTACCAACCTAGCAACATAAAAATTCAAGAGATCGCCGTGCAAAAAAAAAAAGGGGGTCAAGAAATTTTGTAAAGAGGCACTCTGTGCGGATCACACTGTCTTCACAGTTGTTTTGAAGGAAACTGCCGATGGTGCCCCCTTCTGCGGCACAAACATAGCTCTGATGCTTTTGTGAAGCAATGTGCATCTTGATGTCGGCCTTGCCGCCGTGCGAAACGCTCGCATCACAGGCGCACGTGGTAGAGGACCCATACTTGTCACCTTTCCGCAAAGTGACAAAGCACGGAAACTCAGTCGTGTATGATCTCAGAAATACTTGCAAACACTTCTTCTTGGCCTTTGAAAGCGCCATCGATCGTTCCAACTTAGCTTGGGGAAACACAAAGAGTAGTTTGGCGTGCCACACTTCACTCGACGACCTAACAAGGTCAACTGAAGCCTAGCGCACCCATGATCATATAAGCAGTGTTCCCAAAATGCGTTCGAACTTACTCCAGAGCAGAGGTTTTGAACCTTGGCTTTTGAAAAGCTACCCTCGTTTTATGCTGTTGCTCTGACTGACTTGTCATGTGGTAACCCGCCGGAGTAACTTAAACTAACTACTCTGGAGTAACTCATACTGACATACATAGTGATTATAGCAATTAAGCATAAAAAAAAAATTAAAAAAAACCCGAGGAGATGTGGTCAAAACTCGGGAGGCTCCCGAACGATTCGGGAGAGTTGGCAGGCATGCGCATACCCACACCGTGTCCCCCCAAAAATATTTACAGGGTTTATTTCTCCGCAAACATAAACTATGCATCGCCAAACGCTCATTCTGCGCCCAAATGTAGCACTAGCGATTCAAACCAGATGCCAAAGTTTCAGAACTAATCGTTATCTCAATTAAAAGTTACACGACTTCCTGAAAATTTCAATGGGAAAATTGGGCCCGTTTTTGGCAGTTTCCAGTAACTGGCGCCATTCATGCTCATGTATTTGAGAGGTCCATCGGGCACCATTTTCCCATTGAAAATTTCAGAAACTCACTTAACTTTTGAATAAGATAACAGTTCGGAAACTCTGGCATCTGGTTCATGGATGCAATACTTGGGCCCACAAGAGAGGTGCAGGCCAACCCTCCCCTCCACTTTCCTCCCTTCTTTGGGGAGTCCTCTGCACTCCTCCCAGCCAGGCTCACAAAACTAGCCCTACTATCCCATCCAAATCATTTCCAAGTCAAATTGTTCCAAACCCAAAATGCATCGTGCAGCGTAACAGACAGTTTAATAAAACAAAACAATTTTCTCAGGTTCCCTTAACTCCTTCCTAACCGCACCCAGAGAGTGTCAACCACCCGTGACCAATGGGTGAAGAGGCCCATTTCAAAACTCTCGCTGCGCTTCTCGTGAGCACTCTGGTTTCTGCGTCTCTCTTCCTTTTTCCACATGGCAGCCATTTTTAAGCAGGGTGGTGGTTGTTGACACAACAATTGTGTCACCAACACAATTGTGAAACAACACTCAGCATATAATTGTTGTTGACACGGGTGTATTGTGCGCTCGCAAGCGCGCCAGTTCTCTCCAATTATCCAGCGATTCTTCAGACTCGTGCCTCACCACATGGAGAAACTGCTTAGCCCAACGGAATGTCGGTCCCCAGGCTTCATTTCATTCTCGATAGCTCAATATTCCTTTCAGCTAGAACTCAAAGATTTGCAGATATTTTTATTCTCAAACTGGGAAACATTTCGTGTATTTCTCATTTTTCTTGCCGCTTTCTTTCTTCCCACATATAGCTACAGTAGGCATGCAATAACTAAAACTCGGATATTTCATACTTCTGGTTAATTCAAACACTATTCACAATTTTGGTGGTCCCGGTATGATTAAGTGGCCACTGAAACCACTGAAACCGGTACGGTTTCAGTGGCCACTTAAGGGGCCACTGAAAAAAAAAAATCTTTTTTTTTTTTTTAAACAGTCTGGTTTTTTACGTTTAATTTTACGGTAAAAAAAAAATTTTTACGATTACTTTTACGGTAAAAATTTTTTTTTTTTTAGAGCAATATTAACGGCGCGAGATTTATTTTAAATGCTGCGCGCAAAGTCCATGACATCACGGAATGGTCATACACTCTCTCCCCCTCAAAGTGATGGTCAAGCCGATCCAGCTCTCCTCCACGCACCGGAAATGCCGAGAGAGAAAACAAGTGGAAAGGATGTAGCTACCGACTAAGTCGCGTCTCATGTCGTCAAAATTGCTCTAAATTCTCTCTTTTTTCTTTTTTTTTTTCGCGTAGAATTAATTTCTTGACACGTGCATCCCAACCAGACTGTTTAAAAAAAAAAAAACATTCTTTTTCTTTTCAGGGTCCCTTTAATTTCAAAGGCATTTTCGTGATATTCAAACTTTTTGTTCTCACGGCCCCGCTGAGCGTGCTTCTTACCGTGCGGTGAAGCAACAGCCACGGAGCTCGCTTCCGCGGGTGTTGATTCTCCACAATTGACAACGTTTTTGCTGGACGAACAAACTTAATTTTGTTTTGAGGTGTCACAAGCTGTCCAAACACTAAACAGTCCACGAGAGAAAAGTCTCGAGGGATGAATGAACTCATCTCATACATTTCACCAATATTTTATGTGTGGCATAGCTGCTTACGATCAGTAGGCCAGTGTAGAGAAAATCACCAAATATCTACCTAGTATATGTAGCCATTCACATAACAAACCGTAATTTTATCTTGCACGATAATTAGGTGAATTTCTGATAATTCAAACATAATTCTTGGCTTTCTGGAGTTTGAATACCGTCTACCGTATACCCACCCAGTTTGGACCATTTTGTAGAAGAAAGAAAAATAGTGTTTGATGACTTAAATTTTTTTGTTGGAATACAAGCCTCTGCTTTGACGTTTGCATCACTCAAAGGCCCACTTATTTAGCTTCATTTCTATGTAAGTCATCCTATTGTAAACCTAATAGTTTTCTCATTAACGAAACAAAAAGTTACACAAAATAGGCATTTTTCCCATGGTCAGGAAATTGTGAAATATGCACCAACACGCGGCCCTGACATCACGCAGCTGTAATGGCGCTCTGCACCACGGCACGGCGCATGCACTTGGCGCAAATTCCGTTTCTGCATACGCGGAGTGCCCACACACCTGGTGTGGGCAAACGCCAGCTTGTTTGTAAACAGCGTGTCAGTCTATACACTCCGTGCGACGCGACTGGTGCGCCGCCGCGCGGCTGTTACCCAAGTATAGGCAGTGAGAACCCCCAGAGAAAACGAAACCACGCCACGTACGTTGGTACGCATTCAAGTCGGAGCAGTGCGGTTGCGCTGGGTTCACAGCATCAAGTGCTGCCGGTGCTGCGTCGTTAAGTACTTCAATAGTTATGTCGTATCTCGTGGGGACAAAGTTTCACAGTTTTTCACCTCGCCGATGTTTTGTGGCACAGCGACAACGATGGACCCGTGCCCTACTACGCGAGAAATTTAGTCTCCCGATCGTATCTGCCACTGTGTCGGCACGGCTGACATATTCTACACTGCCGCTTTGCGCTCTGCGTTTGTTTTCGTACCAGTGACGCCTGCATGTGTTAGCGCCGATGGGACAAACTGAAATGCCATCCCACACTCGCGGGTATGCAGTGCCAATTTCATTGGAGGAATGCCCTCCAAAAAAGTTTCGTCCCGATCGTACGTGTCGATGATATTTCCGGACAAGTATGACATGCAATCTACTTCATGTAGAAAGATTCCAACGGTAAAAAAAAAGTGACAAATATGAATCTAAGGAAAACTACAATGAAACTCGGAATCACTGGAGAATCGACGATTGAGTATGGAAGTTTATGTGGTGTGCTTTCTTTTTTGATCAGCCTCCTTTTGGATGTGGAAACACTGACACCCCGAGCTCTGTAGAAAACATTATTTTTTTCTCGGCTTTAGAGCCACCTATCACAAAGTTGTTCGAACTGGAAGTACCGTCCCCTGGTCCCTTCTATACCTGTAAAGTGTGCACCTCCCACGATGAGTGGTATTATCTTGACAACGCGACGGGTGAAAACTGGTGCCCATTTAGTTACGCCGCCCAAACTAAATTTCCACTTGGTTTCGCTATGCCACCTCTTTTTGGTATAATAAGTGTTGTGTCAAGTTACGGTGATGTCAAAGTACCTGTGTGCCGAAAATCAGCACCTCGCGCAACAGGTTATTACACAAAAGCTGACCGCAAAAGCCTTTGACGGCCAAACCGTGTGTTGGCCGACAACTTTGTTTTCTCGGCTTTAGAACCACCTTTCGTAAAATTGTTTCAATTGGGAGTACAGTCTACTAGTCCCTTCCTACCTGTAAAGTCTCCACCTCCCACGACGAGTGGTATTCTCTTGACAGCCCTTTCGTAGTCAAAACCGGTTACCATTGAGTTATGCCGCCAAAACCAAATTTCCACCTGGTTTCCCTATGCCACCTCTTTTTGGTATAATAAGTGCTGTGTCATGTTACTGTCAAGTCCAATTACCTGTGTGTCCAAATCTGCACTTCGCACAGCCCGGTTATAACACAACATTTTGGGTCCAATATTGGATATCCCGTACAGCTTTATTTCTTTATTCGTTAGAAATATAGCTTTCACACCTGCTGTCTTAATGAAACTTGGCACACTTCGTGCACAAACTTAGTGAACATCTCACTCGCCTCCAAATATCATCGTTCCAGCAGTCCCGTTTACAGCGACGAGCGAAACAAATTTCCCACTCAGAGCAATTATGGTGGCGGCCGTCTTGCTTTTCGGAAAATTACTCCAACCCCTTTTTCGGCCGCAACTAGAGAAATTACCCCTAATAATGACTCAAACTCAATATATAAGAAGTGGAGAACAGCTAGATGCCCTTCTTAGGTCTGCCCCAGCACTCATGCAACGTCACCCTCAACGTATTGGCTCAAAAAGCAAAAGTTTCGTCCGTGCGCGCTTCCGCCGCCACAGCTTCGCATGCGAAAAGGCGCCGCAGGCTGCTGAACGCGCCTCACTGTCGAACGCCAGCTCCGCCGCTAGCGGCGCTACGTGCGTTTTTCAAAGCGCCCCCTATAGTTCCCGCACGGAGCGTATAGGGCTGGGCGTCGATTATTATTTTAAACCCGATTAATCACTCCCGTTTAATCGATTAATTAATCTATTAATCAATCTCATACATTTGCATGCATAATATCTTTTTAAGTTTTTTTTTTTTTTTTTTTTAATACGTAATAAATGGCTCAATATGGAATTTCAATTACGAATCAACCTTGATGTTTAGTGGCTGCATGAGACAAAAAGTTTCGTTAATATTCTCCGGCAAGAGCAACCTCCTTGGATTGTTCCCAATAGTCTCTGCTGCGCTCAACGGGCACTCGAACAGCGTTGAAGTGGCCGGGACATGTGTAACTTCCTGCACCCCCCTTCTCTGGAGTTACAAATCTCGCCCATACAGTATACTTTAGGTTAAAATTTTACGTAAAGTTTGCCCTTCATACAGGTGTACTCATCCAAGTTTGCATGGTGAAAGCGCTAAATTCTCACTTTCTTTTGGTTCGTCAAAATTTTACCGATTAATTGGTTAAAAGAATTTATTGCGATTAAAGCTAGGTTAATTGATCAATAGCCCAGCCATAGTTACATACACTAATGCTAAAAATGCTTTACTATAATGGTAGTCATTGCAGCAGTGAAGAAATTTAAGAAAACAAATGCTGCAGAAACCACTATTGTTGGTTGTCTATGAATTGCAATAGCATTCGTCATGTTTACCTCCTTTTGTTACAAGGCCGAGGACGACGTTAAGAATGATGTCTAGGACAACCTCAAGGACGACGTCTAGGACGATGTCAAGCACGACTTCTAGGACAACCTCTGGGGCAATTCAGTTTCCCCACTAAATTTAGTGAGGAAACTGAATTAGCTAGTAGGTTCCGTGACATCAGGCACCTGACATCAAAGTTTACGACAAATTTAGTGGGGAAACTGAATTGGTTTGTAGGCCCTGCGACATCAATTTTCCCACCAAATTTACGGGGAAACTGAATTGGTTGCATAGCTGATCTGACGTCAATTTTTCCGCTAAATTTAGCGGGGAAACTGAATTGGTTTTTAGGCCCTGCGACATCAATTTTCCCACCAAATGTACGGGGAAACTGAATTGGTGCATAAGTGACGACGTGACGTCAATTTTTCAGCGAAATTTAGTGGGGAAACTGAATTGGTGCATAGGTCATGACGTCAACGTTTTTTCACTACATTTAGCGGGGAAACTGAATTGGTGCATAGGTCATGTGACTTCAATTTTCCGCTAAGAGGGAGAAACTGAATTGGTGCATAGGTCATGTGACGTCAATTTTCCGCTAAGAGGGAGAAACTGAATTAGTGCATAGGTCATGTGACGTCAATTTTCCGCTAAGAGGGTTTCCGCTAAGAGGGAGAAACTGAATTGGTGCATAGGTCATGTGACGTCAATTTTCCGCTAAGAGGGAGAAACTGAATTGGTGCATAGGTCATGTGACGTCAATTTTCCGCTAAGAGGGAGAAACTGAATTGGTGCATAGGTCATGTGACTTCAATTTTCCGCTAAGAGGGAGAAACTGAATTGGTGCATAGGTCATGTGACGTCAATTTTCCGCTAAGAGGGAGAAACTGAATTGGTGCATAGGTCATGTGACTTAAATTTTCCGCTAAGAGGGAGAAACTGAATTGGTGCATAGGTCATGTGACTTCAATTTTCCGCTAAGAGGGAGAAACTGAATTGGTGCATAGGTCATGTGACTTCAATTTTCCGCTAAGAGGGAGAAACTGAATTGGTGCATAGGTCATGTGACGTCAATTTTCCGCTAAGAGGGAGAAACTGAATTGGTGCATAGGTCAGGTGACGTCAATTTTCCGCTAAGAGGGTTTCCGCTAAGAGGGAGAAACTGAATTGGTGCATAGGTCATGCGACGTCAATTTTCTGCTAAGAGGGAGAAACTGAATTGGTGCATAGGTCATCTGACGTCAATTTTCTGCTAAGAGGGAGAAACTGAATTGGTGCATAGGTCATGTGACGTCAATTTTCCGCTAAGAGGGTTTCCGCTAAGAGGGAGAAACTGAATCGGTGCATAGGTCATGTGACGTCAATTTTCCGCTAAGAGGGAGAAACTGAATTGGTGCATAGGTCATGTGACGTCAATTTTCCGCTAAGAGGGAGAAACTGAATTTGTGCATAGGTCATGTGACATCAATTTTTTTGCTCGATTTAGCGGGGAAACTAGATTGGTGAATAGGTCATGTGACATCAATTTTCCGCTAAGAGGGGGAAACTGAATAGGTGCTTAGATCATGTGACGTCGAATTTTCTGCTAAATTTAGCAGGGAAGCTAAATTGGTGCATAGGTCGTGACGCCAATTTTTCTGCTACATTTAGCGGGGAAACTAAATTGGTGCATAGGTCATGTGACATCAATTTTCCGCTAAATTTAGAGGGGGGACCAGGGAACCCCCCCCTGCCTACTATATTAGAGGCCAGACAGATACCTAGAATATTGACAGAAATCCCTGATGAGTAGCTTAATAATGCTATCGCATTAAAAGCTACTGCAGTCTGTTCTCGTCACTACTGAAGGCTAGCTCACACACTTGTGTTATGCTTTGATGACAATGATTACGCCAGCAAACAAAAGAATATGCGAGGGCACACAGGAACGAGAAGGCATTCCAAGCGGAGCAGCAAGCCGCAATGAATGGCCATGACTGCTGCTTGGATCGTAGCATGTCCACACCACAGTGCCAAGGAACGGACCCCTGACAAGTATTGCTTTGAGGCCTCAAGGCACTGACAAACCGATGCCGCACTGACGTCTCTTCTGCCGCATCGGGGAAACTACCAGTGACTCTCAGATGAGAAAACGGTTTTGACTGTGCCTACTGAAATTCCGTAGCAATGCCCTCCCCCGAGAGATTAGCCATCCTGTTTTTCTAGCCAAATATCCGCAATACATAAAGTCCGAAACATTGCCTACCTCACGATTCTAGTCAGACATTAACCGATGTCCGACCAACGAGCTTGAGTACCACCTTAGAGCGGTAAACCGCAACCCAAGGCCTGAAGCGGAAATGGCACCCCCCCGGTTGCTGCCATCTTGCCTGTTTACCACATTAGTGATCACGTGACGTCAAGATGGCTGCGCCCAGAGGTGGGCCAGGTCAGATTGGCCAGATCACGGTCAGCAGAGGGGCCCTCTGGGGCTGCATTCCAATCTTACTCGAATGGATCCGAGTTACTCCGGTGGATCATGTCACGTGACAAGACTGATAGAGTAAGTAAACGCGGGTAGGTTTTCAAACGCCAAGGTATAGAACGTTTACCCTAGAGTGAGCTCAAGCGCAGCCATCTTAAAGTCACGTGATCACTAATGTGGCAAATGGTCAAGATGGCGGAGACCGAGGGGGTTCCATTTTTCGCCGCTGGTTTACCGCTCTAAGTTTACTCAAGCTCGTTGTGTCTGACGGGAATCGCATTAATTGCACGACCTGCGGTACCGGTCCGTGTGACAAGCGAGTTCATAGTGGGTTCCCGCTTTTTTGTCTGTGACGTACGCATGCAATATCGGTTCCAAGGACTCAAAAGTTTGTAGCATGTTCCTGCATGTTCATTGCACCATGAAACTCAAACCTACTGCATCCACAATCTGCGGTGTTTGTTCTCGTGAGATGCGAGTTTACGGCAGGTTCCCGTGTGTCCCTCGCACCGTGAAACGGGTATCTGCTGCGTCCACGATCTGCAGTATCCTTTCTCGCAGGAGTTGGTGATACTGTGGTAATCCCCAAAGAAAACCCATGTTTTTCACCATTCCTTTTTTCATTTCGAGTGAGCGTTCTTACAGAACATTTTACCTTTTCATTTCTTTTGGGTGACCTCTCTCTCCTTTCTCCATAAAATATCATCCCTTTGACTGCTCAAAAGCTCGTTGGTGGACCTTTCCTCCTTGTGACAAGTTGCATTTTGTTGCAACCGAGTGTGTTGTGCAGCCCTCGTTTAGGACGAGAAAACACACTGGTGCCATCTATCGGGGGGAAACCATTTCCATATCTTTTTTTGCTCGTCATTTTTTCGCTACGGGCTTTTTTGTCATGTCAATGTTATAAACAATTCCTCACAGACAGCACATACCATATTTTCCGGACCATACATGTTTAAAAGTTGAAATTTTACCCGATGCAGACTATCTACATGTACATAGAAGGATTTGTTTTTTTAGGGGCGAAGCTCCTTAAGGTCTAGCCTTGTCCGCCCGTCCGTTTGTCCGTGCTCACATCGATTGCAAAAAAAGAAAAAATGTTTGCGCATTCGACAGGATTCGAACCTGTGCGGGGAGACCCCAATGGATTTCTAGTCCATCGCCTTAACCACTCGGCCACAACTGCGGGACGAGTAGGGGGCTCTGAGATGTGGTAGTAATTTAAGAGCTGGGGATGTCATGGATGAAACGTTGCATGTAGCCGCTCAACGTCTATACAGGAGAGGGCGCTGCGGTCAAATGCGTATATAATCGCGTTAAACTTTGCATGCATTGGCTCAACGTTTATAGACGAGAGGGCGCTGCGGTCAAATGCTCAACTGCGTATATAACCACATTCCATACCACACATTCTCTTTCTGACATGGACCATTGACTTAAGCGGTGGAGATGCGTTCCCACGGCTTCTAGCGGATCCAAGCTGATCCGCTAGAACAGTGGTTCTCAAATGGGGGTCCGCAAAGGCATTCTAGGGGTCCGCGAAGCCCAGCCTCATCAGTCAAGCCCGACAATAAAAGTTGTCTTTTCTTAGATTGAGAAGACACATTCCAATTTTCGGGCGATTTTTCTCGTGTATATGACAATAAGAGGAGTCTACTTCACACTAGCACTAAGTTATATCTATTTATTAAATCACTAACTTAACCTATACTTCCCCTTCCCCTCACCACGAACGAGGTCCTCCATCACTTCCTTCGATCCACAAGGGGTCCGCGAAATATCAGTGGTTGAGAACCACTGCGCTAGAACCACTGGCTCTGCATTTCACCGACCATAAAGCAGTAATAATGAAGTTGAAACGCAACCCGGAACTCAGCACTACCTATGAGCAATTAAAAAAAATCAGCACCATCAGCACTACCTATGAACAATAAAATCAGTATCATCAGCACCACCACAGCTTCGCCCCAATTAACATCATTCACCACGTGGAGATGTTTCTAGATCATTCACTGTGACAAGACGTGAAGGATTTTATGAATAACAAAGTATATTAATGTTGATTTACGTATGATACAAGCTTTTTTGAGAGCTAATATACAGCAGGCATTTGTCAAGGTGTGCTATGTACAATTTTTACGTTTGGACTAGGCACTAGTGCGGACCATCTAAGCAAAAACCTATTTTTGATCCCAAATTCACCCCTGTGCACTATGCACTGGGTGTGTCCGGAAAATGTGGTACATTTGATCTTGCAAATACTGCCAAACCTTCACTCATGGATTATGCCAGTGTGCTAGTGTAGGTAGTTCTTTGTGTCCCTAGCTTGGTGCAGGAACTTCTGGAACATCGGCAGCAAGAGGTTGGGTGGCAGGCCGTGTGGGATGTCGGGGAATGGTAGCAATGAAGTGGTTATGGGAGATCTCGGGGGGTCGAGACAACCGACAAGATTCTCTACAACAGCCATCTCTGCCTCATGGCTCGCAACCGGTGGGCCCAAAGCCTCTCACGAGAGGAGAAACCTGTGGCTGTACCAGCCAGAGAACAAGTACGGCTTCATTATGGCCCCCGTGCATGCCACACCAGACGAGTTGGAGATACGAACGAGGCTGACAGGGTGTGGGCAGGGATGGCACAGTCCTAGTTGATGCTGCGCCATCGGTGGAAGTGAGCAATCTCGGCAGAGACTCTATCACAAGAGCCTGGGCAGCCGTCAGCTTTCTGTACTACCAAAGCAGGTGTATCGCCAATGCTACCACCAGACAGAGGAATGGCCAGTACATAGAGTTTGCGGCGAGACTGACGAAAGGACTCGTGTGTTGGCTGCACCCAAGACAACCGGTGGCCCAGGTGCATGCTGGCAGGGGTCTGCTCTAGGCGCCAATGACCAACAGAGGCTGGAATGCTGGGAAGTGTCCAGAGAAGATGACAATATTGCTGGCTGCTCGTGAGGGGGCTAGCCCACAGGCTAGGTCCCTACCACTACAAGAGCGCCTCATTTAAAATCATCAGGCTACATAATGCAAGTGTGTGGCAGGACATAAGAAAAGTAAGTATGGGAAAAAAGTAAGTATGTGAAAGTAAAAGTAAGTATGTGAAAGTAAGTATGTGAAAAGCAAGTATGTGAACCAGACTTAATCAGATCACTTTCCTTAAGTATATTCCAAAGGTGAAACCTCCTTTAGTTTAAATCTAGAGACCATCGTTCCCTCAAAAATTTGCTTTCCTTAACTGCACTAGTCAGAAAAGGGCAGCTGTACATAGCGCTGTGACATTTGAAAGAAAGCGAAATAAAAAGTGCATCAGCAGCACAATAATTTTCAGCTATGCAACCAACGAGTTTGACGGAATGCAGTGTGCATCGGTATTTAGGGTGTTGAGCAAACTGGATGCTGTCCCAGCGTGAGGGCCCCCCAGAAAAGCCCCGTGTGCTCACCCGGGCAAGGGGGCCTCTGCTCCCGAGCCACTCTTCCTGGCCTCCTTGGCATCCACCTCCGTGTCCACCCTGCACACCCACGGCCGGTCAGACGCACTCTGTGCACTCCGTCGCATGCCAGTCGCACCCTACTCCGCAAACAGCCTGGGCAAAGGGCCAGCTGCGCACAAACGAGTCAAACCATGCTTCAAAGAGGCACTGCTGGCCAATCAATACCACGAAAAAAGCATATTTTCTTCCTCATGACCCCACGCCGAGGAGGAAGCGCTTTACATGCTCAAAAACATACATCGATGCTCTTCGTTCGACTAGCCCTCGTTTAAGTTTATATGCCAGGGTAGTATTTCAGCAAGCTACTATTTCCATCACTAAAGTATGTCTTTGAGAGAAAGCCAGATAGATGTAGCACTTGGGTTTTACGGATCGTTCAAATCATAAAAATTGCTCCCACGCAACCCATAGCTCCAACGTTAGAGTGGGGCCAATACAAACTCACAGGACAGCTTCCCCCGCGAAGTTCATGATTTTGGTGACTTTCACTTTCTTTTCCACCGTCGCTGGCTCGGGCTTCGAAGTTGTTGGACATGACTGCAACAAAAGAAGAGAATTCCACCTTCAATTGGCGATGCTGACAAAGAACATTTACACGCTTTATTCGCATCAGGGCACAAGTTTACATACTCAGAACGGTTTGGTAAAAAGTGTGTAAACGAACTGCAAGGGCGGTTGTGGCGATAGTCTGGAACAGAGCCCGAAAATTTGAAATAAAAAATGGGCCGTATCTGCGGTGCTTGGCTGTTTATATGAGGGCCGTATTCCTTCGATTGCATTGAGACCTGTTTCCCTCACTCCGCCCTTGGTTGTAGCAGAGCGAGCCCACTTTGCTTCTTTTTCCTTAGCCAAACGCTGCTCTCTCCCTTTCGGCGTCTCATTGGCCGATGATCCCGCTGAACCTCAATTTGTGTCCGCTCCTTTTTCTCGAGAGGCAATGTGAAGACTACCAGAGAACTTCCAGCCGTCCTCTATCATACGATGAATGGGATTGTGCCACCTAGCGTAGAAACATCTCTTTAGATTTGGCTATAAATTTATTCTCTCGTTAAATTGTCTATCCCACCAATTTTGTGTATTCTCAGAATTGCCTAGACGTTCTCCTCCAATCTTGTCCTTTTTGTGATTTTAATCTCCATCCGGATGACCGCCCCTTGTTGACTGGGTTCACTGTAGCGGCAATCCAAGGGCTTCTTTCCCCGGCCCACTCCCACCCGGCTCCTTTGGCGATGCTCCAGAAGCCAGGTAGATTGAAACAAGCCAAGTGGGACCTCTCTCACCTTCCTCGTCTCCTACAACAAGACCTCCTGAAGAACCCACCGAGTGCAGCCGCTCAAACATTTCCCCTTGTGCCCTCCACTCTCGCCCAGTGGCTCTTGTCCTATCTCATTGCTTGGAAGAGCTCCAGACCTACATCAACCCTCCTCAAGAACCCACCACTGCACCAACTCGCACATGTCCCCTCGATTCAGCAGCCTGTTCTTGTGCCCTCCACTCTCGCCCAGTGGCTCTTGTCCTATCTCATTGCTTGGAAGACCTCCAGACCCACATCAACCCTCCTCAAGAACCCACCACTGCACCAACTCGCACATGTCCCCTCGATTCAGCAGCCTGTTCTTGTGCCCTGCACTCTCGCCCAGTGGCTCTTGTCCTATCTCATTGCTTGGAAGACCTCCAGACCTACATCAACCCTCCTCAAGAACCACCACTGCACCAACTCGCACATGTCCCCTCGATTCAGCAGCCTGTTCTTGTGCCCTCCACTCTTGCCCAGTGGTCTTGTCCTATCTCATTGCTTGGGAGACCTCCAGACCCACATCAACCCTCCTCAAGAACCCCCACACTGCACCAACTCGCACATGTCCCCTCGATTCAGCAGCCTGTTCTTGTGCCTCCACTCTCGCCCAGTGGCTCTTGTCCTATCTCATTGCTTGGAAGACCTCCAGACCCACATCAACCTCCTCAAGAACCCACCACTGCACCAACTCGCACATGTCCCCTCGATTCAGCAGCCTGTTCTTGTGCCCTCCACTCTCGCCCAGTGGCTCTTGTCCTATCTCATTGCTTGGAAGACCTCCAGACCCACATCAACCCTCCTCAAGAACCCACCACTGCACCAACTCGCACATGTCCCCTCGATTCAGCAGCCTGTTCTTGTGCCCTCCACTCTCGCCCAGTGGCTCTTGTCCTATCTCATTGCTTGGAAGACCTCCAGACCCACATCAACCCTCCTCAAGAACCCACCACTGCACCAACTCGCACATGTCCCCTCGATTCAGCAGCCTGTTCTTGTGCCCTCCACTCTCGCCCAGTGGCTCTTGTCCTATCTCATTGCTTGGAAGACCTCCAGACCCACATCAACCTTCCTCAAGAACCCACCACTGCACCAACTCGCACATGTCCCCTCGATTCAGCAGCCTGTTCTTGTGCCCTCCACTCTCGCCCAGTGGCTCTTGTCCTATCTCATTGCTTGGAAGACCTCCAGACCCACATCAACCCTCCTCAAGAACCCACCACTGCACCAACTCGCACATGTCCCCTCGATTCAGCAGCCTGTTCTTGTGCCCTCCACTCTCGCCCAGTGGCTCTTGTCCTATCTCATTGCTTGGAAGACCTCCAGACCCACATCAACCCTCCTCAAGAACCCACCGCTGCACCAACTCGCACATGTCCCCTCGATTCAGCAGCCTGTTCTTGTGCCCTCCACTCTTGCCCCTTCAAGGAGGGCTAGGACCAAGCCATGTGCATTTCAAAACCAGATGTTCTAGCGTCTCGCTACCACTATGGCCTAGGGCCTGACACTTAGCCCTATACAGTGCAATCCACTTATGATACCAGCTATAACGATGTACTGCTTATAACAATCAGTTTCTAGAGTTTCTAGACTAGAAATGCTCAGTTTCTAGTACAGATAGAACGATAATCGGTTATAACGATTGAATTTTCGGGTTTTTTCATTATCGTTATAAGTGGATTGCACTGTATATCTTTTTCCTTAACAGTCCCATTCTCGCCTTCAACAGTAAAGAGCTTCCCTGTGAATTATCAGACACCTGTTCTTTTCTTATGTCCTGTTTTTGTGACCTGTACAGAGCTAAAGCTGATTTCTCTTGCATTCTTCCCTCCCATGTTTTCCTTCCTGCTTCGTTCACTCTCTTTGCCGCTCAACTACTAGTTTGTTCTGCCCCATCACTAGTGTGTAGGTATTCAAATGTTAGCGTTCGGGTTCGGTTCGTCTATTTTGTGTTTCAATTTTCATATATATTTGCTGGTATACTTTCATGCCTAACAGATATCCAGTTCACTTTTGTTCAAATTTCAATTTACTAATTGTCTCTCTGCTTTCAAAGGAGCCCATGTCCCCCCGCACTCCCTCCTGTATGCTCTCAGTGTCAAGCTTCCCATGTCCCTTTGCCGAACTTCCAGTCCCGATTAAACCTATGACCTCATGCAAAGTACCCCGTCGCCAAAGAATAGTCTAGATGCCATCACCTCTTTCCATATACCCCTGATCACCCGATATTTATTACAATTTAACAGTGCCCCGAGTTTCCTACCAGCCAAGTTCATTTTCCTAATTTTCTAGATAGTTCCTTCACTCATTGAGCCATACTTGCAAATCATGGTCTGTTACAATGTCTTGTGTTTTACGCGATTCTCTCTTTTGGTCGTTAAACACCCTTCAGACTTGCGAGTACAAAAACTCTGACCCAAGATGGCCCCCTCCTCTCCATATATCCCAGTTAGTTCCTGCAATGTATTTCATTTTTTCCACGAGTACTACCGTATAATCGCGTGTAAGGGCCGCACTCGTGTATGGGCTGCACCCCCCAATTTAAAACAAATTATCCCTAAAAAAAGTTTTCAAAAAAGTATTAGTGTATGAGCCGCACCCCT
This sequence comes from Ixodes persulcatus, assembly GCA_013358835.2. Lineage (NCBI taxonomy): Eukaryota > Metazoa > Arthropoda > Arachnida > Ixodida > Ixodidae > Ixodes > Ixodes persulcatus. The sequence goes on from JABSTQ010009627.1 coordinate 27,347, forward strand.
TCCTATTAACGCGCGGCGCCAGTGTGGCCTGCCGTGCTGGCTGAGCTCCCGTGTTTACAAGTTTCCGCAGCATGGTGCCCCTGGCCCATGCAGCGCAGAGGCGCGGCTGTCTCCACTCCTTCCTCTTTCCATCCTGTCCTCCTCACGGCTGGTTGGCTACTTCGCAACAACCAAAACCACGAGATAGCACCGACAGCGCCGCTGTTCGCAGAAGTTTTTCTGGACGAGATTTAGTCTCAGCAAGTCCGTAAGTCAAGCGCAATGGGCAAGCACTTGACCAGCTACACGGCTGGTTTTAAACTGAAAGTTGTGGCTTTCGCCCTGGAACACGGCAAGAGTGCCGCAGGACGGCACTACGACGTTGACGAGAAGCGTGTGCGGCGCTGGTGCGACCAAAAAGATGCTTTGGCGAGCACGAACAAAACAAGGTGCGCATTCCACGGCAAGCCCTGCAAGTTCCCCGAGCTGGAGAATGAGCTCTTCAGCTATGTGAAAGAAGTGTGCAATGATGGGTACGCCCTCTCGACTGACATGTTGAGAATGAAAGCACTGGAACTGGCGCGTGCGAAGGACGTGCCTCCTGGAGATTTTAAAGCAAGCGCCAGATGGGTCTGAAGATTTATGAAGAGAAGAGATCTCTCCATTCGACAAAGGACGACGATGTGCCAGCGGCTTCCCGAAGAATATGAGGACAAGCTTCTCAGCTTTCAGAAATATGTTATCGGGCTGCGGAAGGAGCACCAATACATCATGTCCCAAATTTGGAATGCCAATCAGACCCCAATTAGGTTTGTTTCGCAGGAGAACTGTACGGTGAATGTCAAAGGCGCAAAGAGTGTGCTCGTCCGTATCACAGGAGCAGAACGCCAGCATTGCATCGTGATGCTCAGCATCACCGCGGATGGGCGAACACTGCCACCGTACGCGATTTTTAAGAGGAAAAGGGTTCCTGCCAAAGAGTTTCCTCGTGGAATCATCGTCCCCGTGTAGGAAAAGGGCTAGATGGATGAGGAACTGGTAGTCGACTGGCTGAAAACCGTTTGGGGAAACCGGCCCAGAGCTATGCTAGCGAAGAAGTCCCTGCTGGTGCTCGATAGCTTTTACCCTCATCTGACAGAAAAAGTGGAGGCGGAGCTGCACGAAAAGCACAGAGACCTAGCCCTCATGCCGGGTTGGCTTACAGGCATGCTGCAGCCCCTTGATGCGAGTTTCAATAGGCCCTTCAAGACGGAGTTCCGTCCATGCTACACTGTATAGATGGCCAGTGAGCACCATCAGAAGACGCCCACTGGACGGCTCAAGAGAGCATCTTTGTCAACTGTGGCCGGATGAATTGTGACCGCGCTGGAACGCAGTACGTCACTCGACATCGTTGCGAAGAGCTTCAAAGTGACCGGAATCTCTAACAACCTCGACAGCACCGAGGATGACCTCGTGTGGGAGCGCGTCTCCGAAGAGCCGGACTCCAGCGCCGAGGACAGCTCAAGTGACGAGGAGTGAGGCCCAATAAAGGATGTTTGGGACCAGTGCATCCGACCGGACGTATGTCCGTTTTTGCATGCACATTTATATCAATATTTTTTTTTAATTTGTGTATGAGCCGCACCTTAAAAGTTAACCTTCAAATTTAAAACAAATAAAAAAAAAAGTGTGGCCCTTACACGAGTTCTTACGGTATGTACTATGACCCCAAAGCATGCCCTCTGTGAGAAACTGTGAAATCCCTGCACAATGGCGGACACACAAGTCCGAGCTAAAAGCTGCTGACACTTGTACGTTCCAAGGTGTCGGTTGGCCAATCGACTCCTATCGTATTTAAGGAAGGACTCAGCCCTAAAATTCTCATTTTTCGGCAAAATATGTGTTTTTCAAATGTGTCAGTTTTGGCACCTTTAGCTATTAATAAGCAATATGGCGAAATTTGGTAAACTTCCGCGTCGTAATTAGCGAGAGAATAAACATTTTCAATGCCTCCACGGTGCTCTGAAGTGCGGTGCGCTCTCGAAAGAAGCGAGAAAAACAGCATTTTTCCGATTTTCGGTACAGTACAGCGCCACGCTTGCGAGCCCTGGCGTGGCATTCATAGCTTCGTTGGAAAGGTTGTTTCTCCGACTTTTTAGTAAAATAGTAAACACGGGTCGAGGGTATGTGTGCACGGGGTGAACCCCGTCGCAAAAACTTCTTCCACGGGAAGAATAACAGGGAATTTGACGGAACTCGTCTTCCTATTGGTCGGAAAACCGAAACTAGAGCCACGAGTGGTTTTCAGCCATCACGCTATCTTTCGTGGCGGTCACGCTTCAGACCACGTTTTATTGTCGGATCCGCTACATCTCGCTGTTTCGCTTCAACCTTTCGTATATTTTTTTTCGTGCCGAAAATGTCGCCGAATCAAGCCTACATGCACGGAAGCTTCGGTGAACGTTCTCGGCTCACAAAATCGAGAGGCACAGCGGGTGGCCAACGTTCTAAAACTCCCGACGCTGCCCCGTCGCCCGGACCGTCGCACCCATCACCGTCTCTGGAGGCCTTTTCTTCTACGCCACATTTTAAAAGTGGTTCAACATCGAAGGAAGCAGATGAGTTGACGACCTTCGAGCGTAAGATCACGCTTTTGAATCGACCTGCCGACTTGCCAAAACCAGCTGACGACGTTCGTGACGCGGAACTCGACAGGTATCATTTGTGGATGTGTCTGCCGTGAAGACACTAGTGAGCACCTCGCTGTGTCCCAACTGCTGTGCAAATGGACTGGACTTGAGGGAAAGTGGAGTTGGAGCCAATCTTCAGTTTGTCGTCGTGTGCAAAGCTTGCAGGGACATTGTGACAACAACACGGTTGGCGGCCGTCAGAGAGACCCGGCAAAGCGAGCTTCCTGCGAGCCTTGGTGTCGTTGGAAAGGACTGCGGCATCAGCTTCACAAAGCTAAAGAACCTGGCATGAATGCTCCATCGTCGATGCATTTAAAAACCTATCAGAAGACTGCAGAGAAGGTGCACGAAGCGTCCATGGCAGCAGCGTGCGACGTGATGCAGGAGGCAGCGACCGCAGTGAGGAGCTCAGGTGTCCGAGGATGGAGACCATGTCAACAACGCAGATGACTTGCACGACACATGGCAGAAGCGCGGTCACACGTCGAACTTCGGGGTTGGCGCAGTCATTGAAGTGACAACCGATTTGGTGCTCGACTTCTCCGTTCAGAGCAGGTACTGTCACGGATGCAACCTGGGCCCAAAGGAGGACGCAGAAGGCTACCAGGCCTGGATAGAGTCTCATAAAGATGTTTGTCAGAAGAACTTCGAAAGATTGTCAAACGCTATGGAGGTTGTGGCTGAAGGAGTCATCTTCAGCAGATCTTTGGAGCTCCACAAGCTGCAGTATGTCACCATGCTGAGTGATGGTCTTGGCCTCTATGACAAGGACATCCAAAAGGAGGACTGTATCAACCACGTGGCCAAGAGGATGTACAGTGGAATGGAAAAGTTGAAGAGCAAGGAAGGCCATAGAGGGAAGGGGAAGTTGACTAACGTCATGATGAGAAAGCTAACAAACTATTATGCAACTGCTCTGAAAGACAATGCTCCTGACGTCACCAAAATGCAGACAGGCGTATACACAACTCTCTTGCACTTATACTATATAGATGAAGCAGCACGGCACGTGGCTTGCCCTAGAGAAGACTTGTGGTGCCACTACAACCGCCACAACGCACTGGTTGCTGCTAAAAAACCATCTGTGCCATGCCTACACCGCCCAGCCTTCACAAGGACATTGCAAAGGGGTTGGTACCCATTTACAACCGGCTATCTGATCAGAGCCTGCTTCAAAGGTGCTGCAGAATGAAGACTCAGAACGTAAATGAGTCATTCAACGCGCTCATCTGGAAGAGATGCCCCAAAACGGAATTCGCATCGCTGAAGGCAGTGGAGACTGTTCTGGCCATGGCTGTTCTCGAATACAACTTGGGGCCTAAGGGCTTTGAGAGGATCCTCAAGAAGATGGGCATGTGCCCCGGAAGCCACCACAAGGAGCACACCAGAAAGGCAACCCAGCAGAAGATCCTGAAGACCAAGGTGAAGGCACTGGACACCGAGACTGCCCAGAAACGTTGCAAGCTCGAAGCCATCGCAAATGAGCAGAAAAGGATCGAAGAAGAAGGACCAACATATGGAGCTGGAGAGTTCTAGGTCACATGGGAAAACCCAGACAATTCTTTTGAGGAAAGAAGTTGAAAAAATAAATAAAAGTGTACTTGAAATTTCAAACACGTTTTTCTCAGTTCAGCTTTTTGGCAGCAAATCCCACCTTAAGAAAACTACAGTTTTAAGTATGAAACTATCGAGACTTAATATTTGCGGCTATGGAGCCAGTTACTATGAACTTAAGATTTTGAAATTTCATGTTCCTTTATTATGAAAAATTGTAATTTCCAAAACTTGGTAAATGTGGAAAAAGAATGTTTGATACAATTTTATTTTTCTTGAAATTTCTTGTTATGGAAACCGGCAACAGGTATTCCAGTAGGCATTCCACCAGAAAAAGATGTGGTTATCAACACCATTTCTCGATAAATTCATTGAGCAGATTCCATGCAAAGCTATGCTTTACTTCACTCTGGGGGTATAGTACCTCATTAAATTGGTTCACAGGGCCGAAACTTTGCATGCCCTCCTATATTGCTACAATCACCACCTGCAAATATCACGCCAATTGAGTGAGTGGTTCAAAAGTTGACATTTCCAGGTAATGTCCCCCCTTATTAACTACCGCTTCACAATCCTCCCCATTGGTGCAGCCGTGGGTCCCAATTCCACTTATCCCCTTACTGCTCTTCCACGCATGCACATTTGTTTCCTGTTATTTCCTGTTACAGAGCAGAATTTTCCCAGGGGGGTAAAAGATGAGCTCTACGCTGGCTTCTGTCCTCCCGCATTATCTTCCAAGAATCATGCACTAAGGCTAAGATGAAGAGCCCCAAGCTACCCATGAATGTTTCGAAGTAGGAGAAACGTAATAAAATATTATTCACTTTTTAAAGGAGGGTATCCCATCTACTCCAAGCTTACTTTGCATTTTCTTAGCACCCCAGTACTATGCCAACAGCAGCTATTCACTCGATGATCCAGCCCACTACTCTGTGCCTGGTTGGTGAGTGAGCTGCCAGTGTGGTGCAGTGCCTGCCCACGCAAGCACCCGAGATGGCGCATGATCCCCGTCATGCGATACGAGGGCTCTGGAATGGGCAGGCCCAAAATGAGGCTTGTGATCGCCTGCAGACAGGCACCTAAGGTTTGTAAGCTCACCAGTCACCTGGATTCCTTCCAAAATATTACCCACCCAAGTATTCTTGTCAAACAACTTTTGGCCAATGCAAGTTCCTCCCAGGTACAATAAGGGGGTCCAATAGAAATTATTAAACCTCTTTTTTTAACGCCTGTGGCATTTAGTTCGGCAAAAAATCTTGTCACTGAAGAGGAAAACAAGAACGCCTTTCTTACGACGAATTCCACTGGTCGTTTGGGAGCGCACTGGGATCAGTAGACCAGATCCAAGATGGAACACGCAATCCAAACGGAGTCGCTCCGCCTCCAGATCCCCAGTGGAACATAACCACTCCTCCGAGATTGGCGGATGCCTTTCCGTCGTTCAGCTTCCCGGGAATCCCCCTCCCGCGGTCCCAGATCTCTTTCGACACTAGATACCCGGCGAGAAAGAAAGTCACGTGTTCACACCGAGGGCTGGCCAGGCTGGCTTCCGGTCGAATCCGCCGAAATCGGAGGAGCGATCTTTTTCGGATCCGGATCGAGATCTGGAGTGGGAGCCGATTCAAAACGACAAGCGGAACATGTCTGTCTTGATGCCGATCGCCCTGTGAAATAGTCGCGCTCCAGAAAAGTCAATCCCGACACGCTCCAAAATCACCACTGGAATTCGCCATTAGTGACCAGTTTTTTCTGCCAAAATAGGGGCCAAAGGCACCCACAATGCGATTTCTTGGTTTGGCGTATATTATTAGACTAGGTGGACGTCGGCTCATAGAGAAATTTTCTTTTTTGCTTTATCTCCTAGACCAGTTAATGCTCTCAAGCTTTTGCATTCTATCACCACCGCAACCGTCACATTGAGTTTCAGTTTTCTGCGATGCATAGTTTATTTATAGAAGCTAAAAACAAACTTTCACTCTCCTCGGACCCTATACTGGGTGATTCACGGAGCGGCCTGGCTCTTTAAATCAACTGCAAAATTCGGTTTCTTAACCTATCGCGCTACGACTTTGTGCAGCGTTGCCCACAGATGGTGCATTTTTTGGGTAAAATTTGCAAAGAGCGAATTTACCTGAGGAAAAATAAAGAAAGAAAAAAGCTTAGCTCCTATGGAAACGCAGCGAAGCCACCGGTCTTCAAACAATACGGCGCCGTTTCGCACAGGAGACAAGAGATGGCGCAAGCGGTCGCGATGCCCACTGCCGCCAACGAACGAGCATACGTCGCCGAGAGCTGGCGTCTTTAGCAGACGATCGTTTCGACTCAAAAGCGGCACAATCTTTTCTGATATCAATTGCCAATGCATTGTTTTATCATCCTTACTAATAAAACATAATGAATGGACAGATAATCGATTAAAAAAATGGTTTGTCGGGATATTTTGACTGTTTTTTTCGGGGTACTGATGTCGTCTGCTTTGCAGTTCCTTGTTGTTACCGCGCCTGTTTTTGTTTCTGCGACTGTCGCCGCCTGCGGAACGCGCGCCGCTTTTGAGTCGAAAAGATTGCCTGCTAAAGACGCCGGCTCTCGGCGCCGTATGCTCGTTCGTTGGCGGCAGTTGGCATCGCGACCGCTTGCGCCATCTCTTGTCTCTCGTGCGAAGCGGCGCCGCATTGTTTGAAGACCGGTGACTTCGCTGCGTTTCCATAGGAGCTAAGCCTTTTTCTTTCTTTACTTTTTCCTCAGGTAAGTTTGCTCTTTGCAAATTTTACCAAAAAAATGCACCATCTGTGGGCAACGCTGCACAAAGTCGTAGCGCGATAGAATAAGAAACCGAATTTTGCGGTCGATTTAAAGAGCCTGGCCGCTCCGTGAATCACCCAGTAGAATACATTTCCCGGCACAACTGGCATTTCTGAAGGCCCAGATGTTCTCTTTAAGCCTGCATCGAGTTGTCCGATTTGCACAATGCGAACAAATGATAAAGCGACCAGACGTCCCAATTTAGGAGGAACAGGTCCCGCCAGCATGTTTGTGGGACAGTGTTTTCTTCCACTTTGGCTCCCCCCAATCGCTAATAGATAAAAGATGCGGATAAACAAAAGGATCGAACCAGTGAGAAGGTGCTTTCTCTGATATATGAACAAGACATGCTTGGCAGACAACACGCTGATGTTGAAGGTTTGCGTATTTGCGTACGACATGCGAACAGTACTGTGGACATAATATCTACAAAACAAACAACATTAATACTAAAGATACTAAAGAAATATTCCAACCAAATGTATTAAATGTGCATGCCAAACAATATGCAAACTGCAAGGAAAAGAAATGGACATGGTGTATACAAATAATAAAAAGATGCGATTTGTTACCGAAATTTTAAAGTTTTCAAGTCTCACAACAGAATGTCCCGCTTTGAGGCCCGAGGAATATGGTCACTATAACCAACGACAAAGTGTCGGTTATTTCCCCCCCTTCTCAATCTGTATGTTTTGTGTGCTTCCAGTCCGCTGTCCCCTAACGGAACGGAAGATGGCCGCCAAGAGCAACCCTGTGCAAACGGACGGCCGCACCTGTGCCGCATCCGGTGTAGGCCGCTTCTTGGGAAGAGGCTCCACGTCCTTGAGGAAATCGGCCCACAGGAGGTCCGCTTTCTCCTTCTCGGCGCGGGTCAGCTCGCTCGGATCCTCGGCCGCTCTGTCTTCGGGGGGTCCAGCCTCGCAAGCGCCCGCGTCCGGCTTCGTGCCACCTCTGCGCTTCCTGCGAGACAAATGCTCTTTGTGCGTCACTGCTGGTCAAGCTCGGGGGGTGGCTGCCATTCACACAAACGAGCCTGCTTCACTTTACTAATGGAACGGAAAAAGCAGCAAAAGTTATTTTCTGGCGCCCGAGATTTTGACTTTTTTGTCTACCTGCATGAACGATAAAAGCACCCGCTAATTAACGATAAGTGCGGGGTTTGTATAATGCAGATAACAAATGAACATTCCTGCAACAGACCTACCGGTGTCGGGAAAAAAGCAGCCCGGTAGAAATAGTTCCAAGTGCCCAGCGGGAAAAGAAATTAACCTGGTCATCGAGGGAAAGACTACACACTCTGTTATTTGTAAACACCAACTTTTACAGACTGATGGTTGTGATACGCATCGTTATCAGTCATTAGACCACTGTAAGGATGGTCGAGCCTTTGAGGCCTAGGGGAAGAGCGATATCCCCCAGCCGTTCTGGTTTTGTTTGCCGGGCAAGGGGTCTTTCCTCACGCGTGCGTTTTTCGTATGTCTTTTTTTTTTAGGGGCGGGGGTCATTACATTTGTGCGAGCCCCCTTCGAAGACGATCGGGTTTCGGCAGACATCTCGTCAGAGCTGTCAGCCGTTGCAGACCTGACCAACGTCAACTATTGGTCTGCTTGCGTCACGTGCCTTCGTCAAGGTTTAAAAAATTGGCTAGTTCCTGTCCGAGTGCACGGAGGTCCCTCAAAAGCCCGGGCGAGAGAGGGAGATTTTTGGCTGGGGTCTTGACCCTGTAACGGGTCAACCAGGAATCCACTACTTCACACATAGAGATCATATGTGTACATTGTTTGCAATGCAAATACTGTCGAAACCGGTTATAATGAAATAGCGGCTACAGCGAAGCGATCATGATTTCCCATCCCCGTTTGCACTTTTTCAATGCATTTGTGTCTGTTTTTAGCGAAGGAAATTGAGCGGCTCCCGTGGATAAAGCGAAGAGAAATTTTGTGATAATTTAAATAATAAAATTCGAAAAGTTTACCAAGTCTCAGACTGCCGCACTTTGCTGCCGTGGCTGAGCAGTCACCCAGAACGGGCCGCAGACGATGCCGCAAAGGCCCTTGGCAGCAGCCTCTGCATCGTCATCCGCCCCCTGCCCCTTGTCTGGGAAGCGGCGTTTCCGCATCGCACACGGAGAAGCCGTTGTGGCCTGCCCGAGGGGTGCTTGGAGTGCTAGCGACAATGTACCGGCGGAGATGACGGAGAGAGCCTAGATGTAAGAGAGGAAACAACTCCAACCATTGAGAGCATTTGCAATTTAATGGCAGACACCTCCTTGGCAAATTGGCGCAAGTATGCCTGCATTTGGTTGTTGCATGGCCAGCGTGGCGAGGAAACTGGGGAGAGGGGTGGACACGTTTGCAGAAGGTGAACGCTTTTGATTTCTTGCATGCTGCAGCTCGCTTTGCAAACGCGGCCCACAAACCACGTGACCCCGATCGAGTAGTTGCCCCCTCTCTTAAATCTAGGCTATCTATACCGACGAAAGACGAGCTTGAGTGCAAACTCGCTGCCGTGCACACTCCTTTGTTTGCTTTGTGTTCCGTGTCGGTCTTGCGCGAGTCTAAAAGACCGTGTGGTCGCTCTTGCGCGAAAGTAACTTCGCTCAAGCACCGATTATCGGCGAATCATCGCCACTCAACGATGGAGAGTCCCGACACCGCCGGCACCTCAACGGGGTAAGATGAAGGCAATTTCCTTGAAACAAAAGCGTGCCATTCTCGACGAAGTGTGCATAAACGTAAAGAACACCTTCCACCGCCAGCATCCTCCGCGGCGGTCGTCGCAGCTGCCGACACGGTCCGTACGTAGCTCGCAGGATCTTTTCTCGATCAGAGCTTCTCGTAGTTGGCAAGACACGGTTCCGATCTAGCAGAGAGCGCGTGCAGGGAAGCCTCAACCGCTTTCTGCAGGCACGATAAACATGTGCCCGTAACAGCCCGTGTTATCATTTCTTTTTTTGCATGTTACTTTTATGTGTTTAGATATCACAAAGAAGCGGATATGTCGAAGTGACTTCCGATTCCCATTGACTTGGTTATAACCGGTCTCGACAGTATTCGAGTAAATATAGTGTAAATAAACGGTTTGCACTGTACTCAGCGCGGGGGCGCAAGCCCACGCGGTTGTCGCCGCGTGAAAAATCAACCACCACGTGCCCGTCGTGCGCCCTGCCAGCTTCATTGCTGCAACGGTAGCTCTGGCGAAACCCCCCACCTAACGGGAGCAGCCCTAGCACTGGGGTTCCTCTCGTGGACGGGGGGAACAAAGAGGGGCCAGTGACTTCTAGCCTTCCCTGCTGGAGGAGGGGAGCCTGTGAGGCGGCGTGGTCAACCGTGCGACGTGGCGGCCCTTTTAAGGGGAAGGATGACATAAAGGTAGCGCCTCTCGTGTCTTCCCAGGGTGGGAGGAACCCTCGCTTTGGGGCATCTTCTGCGTTAGGAGCCGAGAGATATCATACGAATCACTGCAACGGGGCTGCGTGGTTCATGGCTGCCATGCAGTGACCGTCGGACCCGCTGTGAGGCACGCTCGTGACTTGGTAGCGGAGTCGGATAGGTGAGTCGAGCACTGAAGGGTTCTAGTAGTCACTGGCTGTCCCGTTTGCCGGTTTTCTTTATTCCCATTCCCTTTCCAATTGGCTTTTTCAAGAAATTCCCACTTGACCCAAGGATCCAATTCATTTTATTTTGAATTGGCTTTAAGTCCGCGGTGCGAAAGCGGGAGCGGACTGAGGCATATTATTTTTATTTCTTCTTCTCTGGCCTCAACCCAATATATGTACTAAGCATGGAAGAAGAGGCCCGCACAACACCGCAGGACGAAAAAACCATCTTTGATACCACTGCAGTATCACCTGTCTAGCAGGCTAGAATCTCTCCAATGAATAAATAAAAATAGTCAAGCAAAGCAACGGGAGGAAGTCGAGAGCATACCCAGCCGCTTTGCCCTTCTTGCCTTTCTTGCTGGTGACAGCTTCCACGTCGCTTTCGGCGTCATTTTCGCAATCTGTGAGATCTCCCTCGCTTTCTTCACCTGCAAAAAAAACAAAAATAAAGCTTGCCACCGAGAAACACCTCCTATTCCAACAGCCCGGCGTGGAACAGCATCTCTGAGCAAGTGTCAACTGACAACTCAGGATTTGAAAAGTCAGTCAGCCTCGACGTCAGAACAACGGCAATGGCAACACCTAGCCAATAACGGTACGTCTAGAGTTTTGTCCAGACAGAACGATAGCAGATGCAGTAGAGCTCCATCTAGACGGAATGATAGCAGGCCCCGTAGAGTTCCGATGGTTCTGTCCTGAGGGCCCAGTAGAAAGTAGTGATGGACCGAATCTGCCGAACTTTTGAATGCAAGTTCGGCAAAGATTCGGCAAAAATTCGACAAATGTCTGCGCACGCGGACGGAGCCACGATGGTGAACCGTGCAGTCGTGCAGGTTACCATCGTGCAGTGTTGTACAACCAGCAGTTACGGCGCGGTGTGGTGTAGGCAACACGGTAACTGTGCGTTTGTGAGCGAGTGTGGTTCTCTTTAATATTTTCTGCCTCAAGAATAGAAGATCGACTAGTAATTTACAGCAGTCCACTGCGCAAGTGACAAATGATGTGGTGCATTCTGAAACATTGACCGACAATTATTCTAAAGCACTCCTCGCAATTATAACAATTCTGTTTTCAGGCTCAGGAGTACTGTGTTCCAAAACAAAATAATATTGCCTTTTCAATTAGTGTTAATTCACGATTTCATGTATCTGCAGAAACTAAACACAGAACTATAACGGTGACTCCCAGAGAAAGCAAGAGCGCAGCGCTATTGCCTTCATTTTAACAATGTACACCAAAGAGGTTGATGTTACAAACACATGCATGCTTGCGCTGAAGATGCCTCACAACCAAAACTCCCGTAGCGCGATTCGTGACTGCGCCACGCTCGCTTCTACCAAACCTTGTTGTCACGCCACTTGTGCAAGGAGTCACTAAAATTGCCAGTAAATGCACAAAAACGACACCAATACAATTATCTTGTAGAATATCACCTTATTTAGTAATAACTATGTCAATATGCATTATATGTTGCATTTAAGTTAAGAAAAAAGAAACATAAAATCTTTTTTTCGCCAGAAAAAACGAAATATCAACATTAAGTCTGGTAACAATGTATTTTTGCCGAATCTTTGCTGAATCTTTAGAAATGTTCGGCAAAAGTTCGGCTTAGCCGAATCCCAAGATTCGGCGCCGAACTTTTGATTCGGAAAAAGTTTGGCCCATCACTAGTAGAAAGTATTGTTCCTTTTCGTCCAAGCTAGAGTAAGAGTAACACATTCTCTATCAGTTTTTTGAGATGCCAAAGGTTTTTTTTTGTTTTTTGTTTTCTTGCGATCCACATTAACTAACAGGTTCTTACAATCCGGATCTAATAACAAAATTATGTGCTGCAATCAAGGCGCCGTAGTAAGTTGAGACAGGAACTGCTCCTTCATTACGACAATACACCCAGCCTCAGGTCTTGCATTGCAAGGATGCAAAGAAAGTTTTGGAAAAATATCCTGTATGGGAGATTTTTAATGGGAAATGAGGTAATAGAGGCCGGTGATGCGTGCTTTGCAGGTGGAACGCAAGATGGCGACGCACTCTCACGCCTTTACAATCCTCCGTCTTCTGATCTGCCTAGCGAGACTACTGGCCGTTCGACAGAACTATTACCTATCACCGACAAACTGCAAGCATCTAAAAAGCCACTTTCTGACAACAGCATCAGCATCAAACATCGCCATCCACGGAAACGACCTCCTGGGGTGGCCTGGTGCTAAGCCTAGTGACCGAGCATTCTTCACTCGACACCCTCGCCATAAACCTCAACTAATCTTGCTATTGCTGATTTGCTGGTGTTGTATCTTAAAACCCTTGCCCACGTTCTATTCGTCCCCGCTGTTCCCGGTCTGTGTTCGACAACGTCGCCACAATCCAATGCAACGGTTGTGATATGTGGCTCCACCAGAAATGCGAAGACGTATCTCTCGTTTTGTATAGACACCTCTCCTCATCATCAACTGAGTGGCTCTTTGCATCATGTCAGCTCCCACCCCTGGCCGATGACCTCTTCCCACCCAAGCAGCACGGCACCCCTGCGTAGCCCACCATTCTCGCCAGCTCTTTCAAGTTCTCCGACCTGCCTCCTGCGAGCGACGACACTGGCGGCGTTCATTGTTCAGACGACAACTTTCCGAACCTGATTTCTGTATGGTTTTCTAACGTTCGCTCCCTAAATATCAGGCTACCTGATTTTAAAGCACTGACGTCATCTTTCCCAAACACAATAATCGCTGTGTGTGAGACATGGCTAAATCCCTCAGTCTTCGATCGGCAATTCATCAATCTCAAGAAATTCTCTGTATTCCGGCAAGACCGCCCCTCAACTAGGGGTGGCATCCTCCTTGCTGTGCCAAAACACCTGCCCTGCCAACGTCTCGACCACCTCACCCCTCCGGGTAGTCTTCGTCGAGGTCTTTTGTAACCATAGAAGGCTTCTTCTGGCATCTACCTACTGCCCACCCTCCCTCCGTGAACAATTGTACGCCCTCCTCCAGGGCGGCCTACAGCGCATCGACCCCAGCAGGTTATCTGCACTGTTCACCTTCGGCGACTTCAACAGTCACATTAACTGGTCCGACCCTGACACACTCATCCCATCAGATCCACTCAACGATATGCTTTTAAGACGTACTGCAAACTGCTGGCCTAACCCAACTTTGTGACGCCCCATCCTACATTTCTCGGAACAGCAACACTACCTTCCTCCACCTCGCCCTCACCAATAATCCCACCCTAGAGCCTCAGGTTTGTACTGTTCCTGCCTGTGAGCCTGCAGAAGTTTCATAACGTCGCCTGCACGAAGGGCGACCTCCCCCACATTTTACCCTATCCAAGGGGGAGAAGGAGAACGGTAGTGACTGTTTTAAGCTTTACTTTAATAATAATAATAAAAAAAAGGTATATGTAGTGGATGCAGCTCGTGAACTCGAAGCGGCGCCAAAAGCCGGCGCCCCCGTGCCGCACGTTCTGGCGTGCCCCCGTGTTACCACACGATGGGCTCGTGATTCAAACAGATCGTGCTTGGATTCGGACGGGCTGGTCGTGTCTGTAGCGTTTTTGGGCCCACTAAAAAAAAGAGAACAACTCTAGTGGCGACTCAGCCTGGACGGAACCCTAGCCTCAGCCTAAATCGGGCGTAACCCACAGAGCACCAGCACGCGCCAACTTCTGACGATCCGAAAGCAATGGTCCTGAAACAACGCCAAAATGTGCCGCGCGGAAAAGCAATGGCACCCCGACGAAGCATGGTAGGGCTCAGATGCTCACCGGAGGGAACGTAGTCTTCATCGTCCTCGCTTTCCGAGCAGTCGGCCGGCCTCGTCAGGTCAAACGTTGACATAGTACAAGTCCAGTCACTTCAACACAAAACAGCAAAACGCTCAAAAGCGCTTCAAATTCCGGTCGGATACGCAAAACGGACAGAGAGGCCGGCGGTTCGCGTCGACCACAGCGAAATCGTGAAATGTAAAAACAAGCAAAAACAAGCCCGAAACAAAGGTTTCGGAAAGTTTCGGAAGGACTGCCGAACCTCGGTACCTCGGTTGCCTCGGTCTCAGACGTGGTTTCGGACTGTGGTGCTGTGGTTTCGGATAGGTTCGTGGTTCGGACAGTTCGGATTGTTTAGATGGATATATGGATAACGGCTGTGCCCTCTGTAATGGCCGGTAGCTTGCGCCATCTAGCCAAAAAACAATCACCAGGTCATGAAGATAATCACCAGGCAAACCTTTGGGGGAAACGTGCAAAAAAACTAAAAATATCACCCCCCGCCTCCTCCCTCCGGCGAGGGTGTCGCCAATTTTCACCTGGTCGTGGGGAACGGTTGTGACTTTGGACCGGAGCACGCAGGAGGGAGTCTATCCCGCCTGTCCCCCAGCTGTGGTAGTTTGTTGTACTTAGTTCAATTTTCCCTAGATAATTTCCACCAGCAATCCAACCTCCTCTTCGTTGCCTCTACTCTTTTATAATCCACCCTTCCATCTTCTCTAGCGAAACCGAGGGCCACCGGTACGTTTGTAGCCCCCTCGGGAAGGGCAGGACTAAACTCCTTACATTTTTTTTTTTTAATTACATGCTCAATTGTTTCCGTCTCCTCCAGACCCTGCGGTGGTCTAGACTTGACAGACGTAGACTCTTCTCCAGGCGGGTACTCCTGTACAAGTTTCTGCACGGAGACTGTCCCATCTCGGAAGGTTACCTGCGGCGGTCAAGGCGGGACCCACTGAGACTTGAGCAGCGCCTTGCACGCACCACTGCCTCCTCCTCCCTCTTTATTCAAGCCCCCCGAGCCTGCCCTCGTCGAGTTCAAAGACTTGGTACGGTACAGGGATATGTAAATCCTGTGACCTGCTGCACTTCGTAGACAACCCATCTTACCTGTACATATATGTTTCATTCTCATGTATTCTTCACTTGTTAACATACAGCTGAAGAGGCAGCCAGCACATGAACGGGCTTCTGCCTTTTGGCTGCCTCAGGCTCTCGGCTGTATGGAAGCCAATAAACTCCTTTACTGCGCACATTGTATCTGTGCCTGCGGAGCGCTCCCTCTTGAATTATCGAATACACCTTCCCTTCTTCCCTGCAGAGAAGACGGGAACTTGGCTCCATCCCCGCGCGTGGATGCAGACACTCCCAAATCTATTTTACTCGGTGCCTCTCCATGGCCTCTCTGCCGTCTCTGCTCTCAAATGGTGACCAGCCCATTTCACCTTGAACCTTGAACTGCTTGAACTCCCTCGTTTGGGGTGTTCAAGGAGTGTTCTTTTCTTTTCGCTTCTTTGCTCGCTCAGAAGCCCGGAGCAGCCAAGGCTACTACACACGAACTCATCTCTGTGACGTCACGGCGCGGTGGTGGCGCGTCAGTCGCACTTCCGGTCTGGGGCTGTGGGCAGAAGTCCCCATGCCAGACGTGTATTCCTGCGTTGTTTTGAAAGGAACCAGACAAAAACCTGCCTTCTCGTCAAAACGCCGCGACTGGGGCCGTACCAAAAGTGCCGAGAAAGGTTTGAAGGTCAGTTTTCACGTGCTCGGTTCGTCCGAGAATCTGGATATGTGCCGTGAAAAGGGAAAAGCAGACGCCGTCGGACAACGATTGCTTGGGCGGGAAGCACTTTGGGTTAAATTCACGGTTACTTGTGGTCATCAGATTTATTTGTTTTGTTCCAACATGAACGTCGGAAAACCGCTAAGTTGTGCGGACCACCTGCGGACTACGTTCAGTGCTTCTTCAAGTTCAAACGGCCGCCTGATTGTTCGAATTGTCGTCTGCTCTTTCAGACGTTTCTGCTGGTCGTCTGCTCTCTTAGACGACGCCGGTCCGTAGACCAAATGTTGGACCGGTACTTGCGATAAGAAGTGAGTGCAGGCCTCAAAAGACTTGAATTTGAAGGTTGGTAAGCAGGCTCGATGTAAACAGTAGATACAAGGAGAAGTTGGTCATTGTTACCAGTGACCAACACCGACTTGTTATGCCTAACTCAGTTGGTCCGATTCTGCTTGCGATTTTCAGTATCGTCGTCGACCATCTCAGCTACGGTTCACGCTTTTGCAGCCCGAGCGGCTTCGCGACTGAAAATTCCGAGCGAAATCTCATCATGCGAATCAGGCTTTAGCGTACAATCTGCGGCGTCCACGCGGAATGAATCGCCACATGTCACATTATTCACGCCAAGTTTTGCGGTGTAACGAGCCTCGGTAATTTCGCTGACGCCGCTCAAGATAGTCAGACATCGCCAGGAAGACGTAGAACCAACAATTCGAACGCGAAAAAGGGCAGGGGGACTCACACAGACGCCGACAACATCGCATTTCAATGGTTTGTTTATGGGCGACGGCGAACTTCTTGCCCACACCCCCATCGCGCATGCGCGGCGCCGGTGGCGTCCGCTAGGGGCGCTCCGGGCGCTCCGGTTTGTTTGTAAACATGAGTTGGTGAGCTGCGCTTTTTCGAGTTTGAATAATTATTTGAGAAATCTTTGCTCTTTTTAAATTGTTTGGTTGTTAATATAATTCAGATTTTGTAAATAATATATTATGATTTTAGTTCTACAATGTACTTTTGTTCAAACAAGGCCCTCGATCGTGCGGTTTGCGCAAACTGGCCGGTAGGCCCAGGTAGGCTCGACCGTGACTCTAGCTCGACCGACTCGGCCCGTTTCGCGTTGGTTTCATATTTGCGCTATTTTGGCTTATGGTGTCACGCAGCGGTTTCACGAATGGGACACGTGCAGCACACCTTGCGAACAGCGAAGAAAACTGTAGGATATCATTCATGTTTATTCCGAAAGTCGTAAAAAAGTTGATCCGCACTCCAAGACCCCTGCGTTTGCTAGGTACGCCCAATATTTGTTTCTCATCGCTTGCCCACTGCCCCGCATTCGCCACTTTTGCTCGGACGATTCCTTTTAGCGCGTTCATGCGCGGTAACAAATGCCTTGAAAAAGAGCTGACACCTGCTGGGACGTGGGTGCCAGTGCAACGATCAACGAAAACAGTTGACTGAGGAGGATGCCTTCTGGCCGTTACTAGGGACGTTGTGAATACATGGGACTGGATTCCGCTCCTGAAAGAACGATCGGTCAAAAATCGGACGTGGAATTTAGACTTCTAAAAAGAATAGGTATAGGTAGCCTAGATCTCACACTTACCACGACAGAAGTTTGCCGAGAATCGGCTGTTTCTGAAATATTTGCGAAGGCAACTTTCGGTCCTCGAGACGTCTCGAGATGCCTGTTGCAGACGACAAACGCATGACGAACGCACACGAATGACGAAAGTATGCCGTCTGCGACAGTTTGAATCGTTTGCACAATGATCCGATTTTGATGTTACAATCATTTGGGAAATTGCAGGCCTAAGAAAACTAATCAGGTTTATAAAAATGAATTGCATTTGCGTGCGATACGGGATACTGTCTGACGAAACACATCACACGTATGGAGATCTGCTAAAAATACAGCGAGAAAAGCATCTGTTTAGAACATGATATCAAAGCAGCGTCGGGCCCTCTTCCTAATTTTGAAGTTAACGTGCATTGTAATAAAAGAGCAATTATTTTGACTCTAACATGAGTGGTTCAAGCCCCAAACTTGCTCGCAATATGGGGTGTGTTTCGTACCTGCCTTGTAATCATCAAACTGAGAAAAAATCCTCTGATTCTTCAGTCATAAGAGCCCAAGCGTGCATGACTGAGAAGGAACGCTTCTCCGTGCCTCTAGAAGATTCAAGTTTCCCCTTACCCCGATTGTAAAAAGATAAGGAGGCCAGAATAACCTTGCCTAGTCAAGTCTCGGCCTAGCTCACTAACATACTAGTTCGAATGCTCGAGATGCTGAGTGTAGTAGATTGGAGCCGAGCGCGGCTTTGTCGACTCGCAGCCAGCTGTCACGCCGACACACCGTCGCTCACTGCTCGACTCTCCTCAAGCTTTCTTTCGTTTCTAGGCTCAAGTTCGCCGATTAAATTTTATTTTCTGTTTGACGTTTGTCTATCTGTTTTCATCTGCAACAATATATATCTGTTACGGACAGTTCACTTGATTACACAGATGTGCTCTGAAGCAACTGTGCCGTTAGAAACCCTTGAAACGTGTGCTGGCCTGCACGTCGACCTTGAAACGCAACAGAGGCTGGTTGCACTATTTCTCTATGGGGCACAGTGCCGTCGGTGCCAAGAAGTGCTCCGATTGCAAACCGAAACATAAAAACCCGTCGAAGTTGTGTGATTTTTCAGAAAGCCGTAAAATACTGCGCTTGCCTTCTATCGTTCCGCAATTTGTTGATTTAGTGTTCTTGATGATACTCAGCAAGGTTCTAATTGAAACCGTGCCCTTAAACTCAATATTTAGAAAATTAATTACTACGGAAATAATGAACAACTTAATTATCCTGAACTTTATTAATTTTCCTAAGTAGGCCCCTGGCCTAGGACCAAAACGACACGAGCCTTTTTTTGTTGCAATGCATATACTCTGTTTCATACTTAGCGTTCAACGCTGTCAAAGCTACTGGCGCGAGCATGGGGCTTGATCTTGTTGATCATTTGCACGCATTCTCGCGCAAACAAAACAATAGATGAAGCCACGCGCTTGCGCCAATAGCTTTGACAGCGTTGCACGCTAAGTATGAAACAGACTATAGTTTTCGCAGTATCGAATTTGTCCACCTTTCATGAAACACCCTGTATATATATGGCGACGAGGTGCCCATTTCGTGATTTTATGCACTGTAATTAATTCCGTCTAAGGGCACAGCTGCAATTTAACTTCTAATACTGCGACATGTATTTTAGGTGACCTACCACACTTTGCGACAACTTTTTAAATCGCATAAAATATATGTGACTGGAAAATAAAGGAATGTTGAGTCATATAAGCACGACGTTTTGTATGTTAATCGAGATTTTCTTTTACTGTTGCGTCGAAATTAAATAACGGAATTTAATATTTTTGGTACCTGAGAATAGAAGTAAATTGTACTAGCGATGGAAAAAGCTATGTAATCAATCGTTTCACGGCGGAAATAGTGCCTATTGCCAGAACAATTCGGAAAATATATTCTCAGTTTAGCGCTTCAAACCGGTTCGAACTGGTTTGAACCGTTATCTTTGCTCCCCGTAACTAATGGAGAACTGAACCGAAAGCCACGAACCCGAACCCGAACCAAACCGATAAAACTTTCGGTTCTACACTCTGCCCTCCACACGTTTCCATGTGTTTCTCGTGAGCTAGATAATTGCTAAGTTTTGTAATATTTTGCACGACGAAAAATATGGAAAAATTCTAAGGCAGATATGGCAGGCTCAACAATTTCAGTGTCATTCTCTTGAAGGGCAAAGGGCGGTTAAGTGTTGCCTTTGTCCGTCCCATTTTTGCTAATGTCCTTGGATTCACTTTTCAAGAAGACAGTGAATGACCTGAGGCATTTGGTCTTTGGGATTTTGCAGCCAAGCATAAGTGATTGGAGAGTGCAAACTTTCCCCTGTTGCAGTGGTCAAAGTGAAGGAGCTTCCTCTCAGTTTGTCAGGTTTCCTCACGCACCTCTTGAGGCAGGAGAGATATCCAGCCGCAATGTCTTTACTCCAGTACTTCAAAACATAAGATTATGATGTCCACGAGTTTGTTCTCAGCGTTTTGGGCAGGAGGTTAGGAGGTTCGTTTGGCAAGTTCCCCGTTTTTGCATAGGTTTGGTTTCTTCATGCACCAGGCTTGCGGCATTGTTTTTTCCACGAATGTAGCGAGTTTCCAGCAAGGTCTGAGCCCCGACTCCAGCCTGGACGCCGTGCTTTGTCTATAGGGGGGCAGGAGGATTGTTTTATTTTGTTTTCGATCAAATTAGTCCGCTGCATTGCTGGAATTTGGCGTAGTTTGTAGGCCTTACAGCTGACTCTCATCCCCGTTTGTTCAGTCACAGAGCTCTGCGTAGGTTCATCTTAGAGACAAAAAGTATGCATCTATATTTACAAACAAATTTAATATATATTTTTTTTTCTTGCAAAGTTTTTTTCTTTTTAATGTGCTTTTTTTTTGTTTCTTAGATATCCTGTGTGATGCCACCCTGAAGAATGCAGCAGAAAAGGGGCAACAAGTCACAGTGAGTCTGGTTTCCACTCTCTGTGGCATTAGTTGGGCTTGGCGAGTCGGGGAGACTTGCTGAAGGCTGCATTAGACGCCATAGCCGCTTTCACAAGGTGTGGCTGGACCTCAAGTGTGATGCTGGGGGGAATACAGTTGGGAAAGGAGGGCTTTTCAAGTTCGTGGCACGACGGCAATGTATACTCTGCAGTTGCAATTCACTTTTTCTGAGTCAAAGGACGTCTACACAAGGCCCAGTGTTTTTGGAGCCCTGCTGCTGAATTGGAGGTTCCCTCTTGCCTGCCTCAGACATATGCAAAGTACAAAGTACCACACAAAAAACATGAGGAAGCAGTGGCTTTTTTTTCTTTTTTTTTTTCATTTCATTCTGTAGCATGGAAACGTCATGAAAGTAACTATATAGTAACCTAGGTGGTAAAGCTCGGCGTTGAACGCTATTCATATAAGCAGAGTGCAAAAAACTCATGTTTGTGATGTGTCAACATTGTATTTCTTACAAAATGATATATACTCCTGGCTGAAGCTGACATGCCATCTGAAAATGATCAAACTCATCCTTGTGGGGCTCAGGCAGCCATTGCACACTGCTGTCATGGTTGTCAACCCAAGGCAGCAGTGTGCAATGTCAACCTTGATGGTCCTGAAGGTTGACATTCGAGACAATTTTGTCCTAAAGATTGTTTTTGTCCCATTTTAGGGGGCTCAATATACGTCCCAGTGATGTCTAGAAGTTTCAGACAAATATTTTTTCCCAACATTGAGCACAGAAAACCTGCACGAAAGAGAGGGTGGAACGTTTTGAGTAGAGGCGGCGCAGGAGACTACAGGACACTCGAGTTGAGGGTCAGTATTCATGCGTAGTAAATGGGGCAGAACAATAACTTGGCGAGCTCTGGAGCGACACAACAAGAGCGTCGGAGTGAGGTACATGACACCATGTCACGGGAGCGTGTGTGTCACTGCGCCAAGGAACCGGCTGTCATCTGCTGGACAAGAGTCATCTGCTGCAAAGCCAAACTACTTAGGATGAACATCCACCGCTGGGCATCATTGCCGTCTGCTAGAGCTCTTTGGGAACAGTTCATGAGACAACCATACGCCCAATTTACCTGCGAAACTGTGGCGGGCGCTAATGCCAGGCGATGTTTTAAGCGGAAGCGGGCAATTACACGGCTCGCGGCGCTATACAAGGAAGAAACAAATTGGGACCGGATACAGGCGTCACTTTTTTGGTTTAAATATAATTGAAACTCATAAATTCGTCAATATTTTTTTGTTTCTATATTCTCAATAGAGATGGAATCGCTCGAGTTCAATTACCAATAAAAGAAAATGAAACCTAGAACTACTTATTCTCGCGGACGGCGCTGTTGCTGCAGCGGTAACGAGGCCTCCGTGGCCTGGACCATGGGGTGTTATCAAGTGACTTGCTGTGACGCTCTTATAACTGTGGAGGCTCCAGCCTCCACAGTGGGATTCTTTATGTCAGTATGCATTCTGCAGCTATGGAACTTCACAACTGTGATTGAGTGGCCATTTGGGTGCAAAGCAAAGCATATTTGTACATTCTGCATTATACCGTGACCCCCTCCCTGAACTGCCCCTGGTCACTGTGTGTGCAGATTGCCGTCGAAGGAAACATTGGCAGCGGCAAGACGACATTCTTGGAAAGCTGCAGACTGTTCACCGATGCCACCGTGAGTAGAGGCCTCTGAAGCCATGTCGGGGGAGTGCACTGGACCGCCATTGGTGCTGGTGGAAATTTGTGCCACTTCATGGTGCATTGTGCACTGTGGAAGGCATAAAGGCTCAAAAACAGCCTTCTGGCTGGAATTACACATATGTAAAAGTATTATTTTGCAAAACAACAGCTGACGAGACGTCACGCTACATTCTTGGATCTTTTCCTAGCTTGGTGAAAAATAAATTTCAAACGTTTCAGTGGAGGTCCCCATAGTCTGACGTTGGAAGTGTAGTTGCGGTGGTCACTATCTAACTGAAATTTTTGTTGCATGTTAAACGGGCACTAAACCACTTTCTTGGATAGTCTGTTTATTAGGCCTAAGATCCAGCCCTTTCTAAGGCCCGCTTCAGACGGGGCAACTTTTCCAGCAATTTCGAGGTTGCTGGTGGGTTGTTCCCTAGCTTTCCCTAGATCGACACGAATTGCTGAGATCGGGTCCGGGGGGGGGGGGCTCGAAACGGACGAGCAACTCGAACAACTCGGAGCCGTTTGAAGCGGCAGCAGCCAATCAGGGACGTCATATTTTCACGTGACACCCCTGTGGTGGTGATGATGACAGCTAAAGACTTAGTTCTGGTTTGAAATCAATCGTTTTTGGAAATAAACCTTTGCAGAAAGATGAGTTAGTATTCTCAACGCCGTTCAAAGATATAAGAACACGTTTTTAGCGCGTAGCTGGGCGTCTAAATAGTGAAAGAAATATCAAATTTAATGATGATGATGGCAAGTCGGAGCAATTCGGTTGCTGCGTGTGAACGCGGGCGGCCCGTGTTGCTGGTGTTGCGACGTCAAGTTGCTGGGTGAAATTGCTCCGTCTGAAGCGGGCCTAAATAAAGCATTTTCATTCATTCATGGTCATATCAGTATCGATCCCAACATTTTAACTTGGCTAGAATGTTTATTGACTAACCAATCACAATTTGTTACTGTTAATGACCATAACTCAACGTCGACCCCCGTCAATTCCGGTGTGCCTCAAGGCTCTGTCCTAGGTCCTCTCTTATTTTTTGTCTATATTAACGACTTACCACCTCATATTACCGCGTCCATAGGCCTGTTTTCCTGTGATTGGGTTGTTTATTGCGAAATCATTAACAACTATGATGTTCACATAATCCAATTTAATATCAATGCTATTACGACCTGGTTTGACACGTGGCAGATGAAGCTAAATATTAATAAATGCAAAGCAATGAGAGTTTCACAGAGAATTGCAGTTTGCCCTAGCTTATCAATGACCCTGTCTACGTATCTTCTCGTTTTGACCATCAGTGCAAAGTAGGCGTACCAACATGTAAGACAAACTCCTTTTACAGTTCCTTCTTACCAAAAACTTCTTCCGAATGGAACCGCCTTCCCCATGCTTTGCAACCATCATTGATCTTGCAAGATTTAAGGAGCCACTAACGTGTATTATTCATGCGTTTGAGCTGAATTGACCGTTTTGTAGCGTATTTGATCCCGACTCCCACCCCCTCTGTAATGCTTTGGCCCCAGGATAATAAAGAAAGAACTCAGTCTATAGGCTCTAAGAATCCTAACAAACCAAACATTACATTTTTTTTTTTTTGCATGTATAGAGCCTATAGATTGAGTTATGACCATAAATGGCCCAGGCGAAAATCAGTCCACTTCCAGCTGGATTATGGAACTGGAAATGAGGCAGTCCAGCGGGACCCAGCTGGAATCTAGCTGGACTGCCTCATTTTCAGTTCCATAATCCAGCTGGAAGTGGACTGATTTTCGCCTGGGGGACTTTCCAAGAAAGTGGTTTAGTGCCCCTTCAAGGCACCCTTGGTAAACTTCTGGAGCATGCCGGATGCCCTACCTATTTTGGTTTGCCTGCTTTGTTATATACACAATTCTATGAGATGTGTTGCTTTTATTTTATGACTTTTATTACGAGAAAATATGTACTATATATTTCGTAGTGTGGTAGAAGTGCGGAGCGTATGATTTTTACCCAGTGCTGCCAGGCCAAATGAAATTAACATATTTCGTCTCATCAGGTGTATTTCTTTGTTGGCTTTTGCTTAGGTATATTTTTTTAGGAAATGTTTGTTAATAGTAATGGTACCCTAATATCCCGAGTCATCGCCACCCCCCTGCCGCCTGAAATAAAAAAAAAAAAAGTGTGGTGGACCATGTCTCAGTGGGTAACCACAAAAGGTAAAAAAAAAAAAAAACTTACATTTTTTTAAATGTATCTAGCGCGACTGCACAAAAGGTACATTAATCTCAAAAACTCGAATTAGTTTCATTGTTTTAAGCAAGAAATGCTCATAAAAGAGCGCTTTACTATTGCTGCTTGCATACGCGCGATGAACACCACCGATCGGCATACAGCAAAAACGTTTGTTCCGTGAAAGCATGTTTCTAACACTGCTATATGTTCTCTTCATTAATAAAGGAAAAAAAAAGTCGACGGGAAAATAGAATTAACGAGGCGCAACGAGCGGTTGAGCAGACGAAAGAAGCGAAGAAGAGCAATGCTGGGGAAGTGGGAAAGCCGGCAATCGCGTTGGCAAATACTTTGGCGTCGGGTCAAGTTGGGCGCCTAGTCAAACACAAAGAGCAGGCTCTTGTTCAACTTTCTTGTTTGGTGCATACATACGTGCGTCCAGGGGTTTCCCCAGGTATCGAAATTAGGGGGGGAAGTGTCTAAATTTGTGGGGGGGGGGGGGCATTGAGAATAGAGGAGTCGTTGCAAATTAAGGGGGTGCCTTCAGAAACACAAGGGGGGGGGGGGGGGGGGTGCACACACCCGCAGGGGGTGTGTGGGGAAATCACTGCGTGCATCCGTGCACGGCATGCTATCAATGAGAGTTGAGGTGGCATTACTGCGTGGCATGGACGCCACCATGAACATGATTACAATGCAAATAAATGCAAAGGTGCAAGCGTGCTGGACAAGAATGACGAAAATAATCCCTGGAGAAGGGGAACAAGAGGGACAAACACAAATCTCCAAACACAGCTAAGTGACTGGTGAGCGACCAAAAAAATCCGTCTGGTCCTGGTATCGAACCCGGGACCTCTCCATTTCCAGTGGAGCGCTCTACCAACTGAGCTAACCAGGGGAAAGCGCACCTCGTCGGCCCATCTTCAAGCTCGCTTCCTGCTTCCAAGGAGAGCGTTTAAAGGCCAGGAGGCAGAATAATATTAGAAAAGGGGCGCCAGGCAGAAAAGATATTTGCTGGGCTGCTTTTACGGCCGCTCTCAGGATTGCTGGTCAGGTCCATTCGCTGCATTATTTTTCCGCTGCTTTCATCCAGATCAGATTGGAGAAGGCCTCTTTGATCTCATTTTTGATAGGAAGACAGGGTATGCACAATTCATATGTAACTTCTAAAAAGATGAGGTCGAGAACCTCCTTAGGACACCTTCGTCCCCCTGTAATCAAAGGCGGCTACTACACTGGAATCTCATTAATTTGAACCCGAGGGCGACCAGAACTTTGTTTGAATAATGCCGAGTTTGAATTTCGGGGAGTTTCCTTCCTAGAAACACATAGGACAGGACCTGCATGTTAGTTTGAATTAACCGCGAGTTTGAATTAACGAGATTCCACGGTAATTCCTTGTGAACCACTGTTGCAGGTGCTCATAGAACCAGTCAGTACGTGGCGAGACCTGAATGGAAAAAACCTGCTGGTAAGGTGTGCCCACTCCTCTTTCTGGGGGGGCTTGAACCCACTGTTGCCACCCTTATTTACTACCAAGCAGTGTCCCCAAGATATTCACTGATCTATTGTTGTTTGTTCGAAAGCCTCGACTTAGTAACCACGCACAACCGGCGGCATCTCGAGTCAGAAAAGCATGCAGGAAGGCCCCTGACGGCCATTTATTGCTTTATATTAATACAGCATAGAAACAATAAGACCGTTGTGTGAATTCATACACCACTTTGTTCTCAACGGAGCTTTGATTTGGGTTTGCTAGCAGTAAAGGCCTCACTCTGTGAAAGGGTAATTGTTAGTTCTTGGCTTCCTCTTTTATGTAGGAGGCACTTAAGTGGGCATGAAAATCGGTCATGTTTGCAAGCTTGGAATAGCTGGTGCCATTCATTCTCTTCTTTATTGGTTATGCCAAGAAATGTCTGCCATAAAATCCCTTAAGGGCATTCACCCAAAATGAAGAGATAAATGGTGAAAAACATGAGCTGGGCTATCTGGGGATGAGACAGCAAAATGTTGCCAAAAATGAATGATAAACACAGGAGCGCCCACTACAAACCACGTGATATGGGAACTGATACCGCAGACACAGCAAATTTGCGTTTCACAATGATAAACATGTGGGAATTTGCTACGGACTCCTGTGTCACAGGAAAGGATACCGCAGACTGCACATGCAACAGATTCGTGTTTTACAGTGCGATAAACACGCAGACACCAGCTACAAACTTACTTGCCACAGGAACCGATATCGTGCGCACAGATCGTGGAAAAAATGCAGGAACTTTCTGTGAACTCGCTTGTCACATGCGTACCGGTACCGCAGATTGCGCGGCTGATGTGATTCCTGTCGGGAGGTGGGCGATGTCTCGTAATGTTTACGTTACAGATATTTAGCTAGAAACGTGGGATAGGGATCTTTTGGGGGGAAGGCGCCCTTACGGGATTTTTCGGTAGCGTGGTCAAGGCACTTTGTGTGAAGTGCATTGTTAACTTGATTCATGCTTTCAGATTCCCGCTTATGTGATTACGGTAGTTGTTCTCCATGCTGCGAGCCCTTTCATAGTGTGACTTGATGAGTTTGACCAAGGATGCCCAGATTCCCTTGAGATGAAGTGTCTGTGGTGACATGGGAGAGTTGAGTTGATGAAGAAAGGGCACACAAAGGGTTGATTGATTGGGTCCCTAGCCGTTGCCAGTGTGCCAGAAAAGCTGTGTTGTGCAGGCGTTGATGTACCGTGAGCCCAGGCGATGGAGCCTGGCGTTCCAGACGTACGTGCAGTTGACAATGCTGCAGCTCCACCTGGCTCCTGTCCAGTCGGCCGTCAAACTCATGGAGCGCTCACTTCAGAGTGCCCGCTACGTCTTTGTCGAGAATCTGCTCCAGAGGTGCGTCGTTGACCTGACCCTCGTGCAGTCCTTGGAGCCGTTTTTGTTTGCAGCGGGCTCATGGATCCTGTGGAGCACTCCATTCTTGACCAGTGGTTCCAGTGGATCGTGCAAAATGAGAGAGTTGCACTTGACCTCGTTGGTGCGTGAGCCTGCCCTCCTTACCTAGTATTCTCCATACGCAAAGAAGCTGAAAACAAGGCCAACTTCCGGGTTGGGAGCTGGAAAAGTTTGAAAACCATCGTAGCCAGGCCGGGAATGCAGCTGAAAGTCGGTTTAACACAACTCGTCACGCAAGCTATTGTATCGGAGGTCCAGTCGCCGACCCACTTTTCGGACGTCTTCCCAGGACTGTCGCTCGCCCCGTAGAGTTATTGTTACAAGGACTAAAATTTCAGACGCTGTTCAACTATGAGGTCAATTGTTCGGACTCTATATGCACCGTTGGCCCGCAGGCTAGAGTTGCCGTCATTTTGTCTTTTTCTTGTAGCCTCAATGCCCAGGTCCCACGCAATAAAGAAGTTGGATTGAGGCTATAGTCAGATGTTTCAATTTCATTATAGCCACCATGGCCAGTTCATTTTCATAATGGCCATGGCATGACCGCTGTTTTTGTCTATGTTATTTGGATGCGAGGTTTTTCTGCAGATAGGCCCAGTACTGAAGAGATTGTCTTCAAGCAGTTCCAAATGGTGCTAACGAAGGCCCATACGAAGGTGGCAAATATAGGGAGATGCTAGTGGTGAATAAAAGCTGCCCATATATTACTACGGAGGTCAGCTGTTTGGTGCGGTTTTTGAGGTTTTTGCACAAACTGAAAATGGTGCCTGAAACCAGTGTGGGTATTACGGTATGCTTCACAGTTCTGTTAGTGCAATTTCTCACTGGCAGGTTTTAGATGTTTTGCCTACACCTCTTGACGGCTACCGTTAAAACATGGCGCATGTTCAAATCTGCTGCCAAGTGCCTTAGGTAGTTTTCTTTTACCTTTGCTTTTACGAAATGTGAGAGCACTGGGTGATCTCGGATTTCTGCTGTGTTGCAATGTTTACGCATTTCTCTATGCAGTATAGCTGAGTTAGTACATGTAAGAAACATGAACATGCTTTGTGCTTAGAAAGGACATTGATGAGCACCATATTTGACCACCTGAGCACGTGCCCAAGAGGTGCATTACTCCAAAATTGTAGTTTTCATGACAGCCTTTGAGTTGCGAAAGAAAATTAGGACGTACCAGCAACAGCTACTCTTGCTAACTGTGTTGCGCTCTTTACATTGCTTCTTCTGATGGGGGCTTTTTGCATTCCAGTGTACTTAAGGACGGAACCCGAGGTGGCATTGGAGCGCATTCGACATCGAAAGCGGCCTGAGGAGGATCAAATCTCACTGGTGTGTGTCCCTAGGGTTCCCCAAATATCCCCGGTCTGGTGACAGGGGCTTTGGAATCGGAGATGGGACTGGAGGGGGATTACCTTATGATGTCCAAAACACGACCAACTCTATATATACGACCATGTCACCCGGAGCGAGCCTACGGAGAGAGCTGACCCCTGATCTGCCGAAATAAATTCGTGCCGCTCACTATATGGCGCCATAAGTCAACTGTTCTAGGCGTGCTAGAAATGCGTATGGTAATGGGCTTTTACGCGCCCTGCGCGATCACAAGTCGCTTTTGAATGGTTTCCTTTCACCCTATTATTTAACACAAATTCACCGAATGAACGAGGCTACAATCAAAGCACCACTTAAAGGGGCCCTGCAAGGACTTTTTTTACTGGTTTTTAATTTGCACCGAACCTGAGCGCACTGAACGTAGTAACTCAATGAAACTTTTCTTTTCTTGAATTTCGCTGTATTTTAAAAGTTAGAGGCAAATTAAAATTACAAAAACAAGCAAAAAATAACCTCCTTCATGACGTCCTTGGTTGCTTGAGTGGCCGTGAACTAGACGAGGGGTAGTGAGCTTTGCAAGTGCTCACGGCTGCCGCACTCCATGTCGACGGCTCGAGGGGGCGCCACTAAAGCATGTTCTGGATAGGCTGTATGAACTGGGCAGCCAGGGCGGCTCGCATGGCATTTAGTGCGCGATTAAACACTAATTCGTCATGGCACTTTATTGGCCACAAACGACAGCAAACACGGGGTAAAGATCAGTTCAGAATGGGAGCCACATTCGCGCTGCCATACAGCCAAAGGGCCAAACCGCAAGCCAAAGCTGCTCGCCAAAGGCCTTCGGAACGCTCGGAACCGGTCGGATCCTTGACTGCAGCGCCGCCGCGTACATCCAGGACCTTTCTATGCTCGTCGCTCATCGGTGCCTGATCCCACTACATCTTTCTAATATGCGCCGCCTTTTCCACCGCTTGGTGGCGGGTATGTCGACGGGTCATATCTTGTTTCCATACTTTATGAACTGCATTTGTTTCTTTTCTGATCTAAAATACTGAACAAAAACTACTTCTATAAATAATTGAAACGGATCACGCCACTTACATTCTGTATTTCGACTAAAAAGAAGCTTTTAGCGGCTCTGACCAGTAGAAAGGCCAGGACCTAAAACATCACGATGTCGTCACATATTGCGCGCTTTCGGCACCGCGGGTCGCCCCTGTAGGTGGAGGAGTTTTCCGCGTCGTCCGGTTAAAATATGACGTCTCCGTGCCCGCTGGCTTGCCCTAACCCCAAGAGACTAAGAAACCGCAAAAAAGGTAGACGCTTAAATATGATTGCAGGGCCCCTAAATATGAGTGCAGGGCCCCTTTAAGATAAATGCAAAGAAAAACAGTACTTAAACTGAGTTCTATTTTACTCTACAGGGCGTCGTAAAAAGAATGCATAAATAAGCCCATGAACAGAGTGCCATTAAATTTTTCACAAAGGGGCCTTTAGGTGGTGCATTTATCATACTCAAATTTCAGGAGTGTAGGTCATTGGGGAAAAGTTCAAGAAAAGAAAAGCCGGTTTTTTCCCTCTGCATGGGAGAAAAACGGAAACAAACCATCGGGTTAACGCTGCCATTGGTGTATGGTACCACACATGCTCGGATCTCCGGAATCTGCTTTAGGGTTTCTAAGAATCTTTCAAGTCTTTGTATCATGTGGTGCCATGTGTAAGTAGCAGGGTCAACCCGAGTGTTTGCTTCCATTTTCCTACCGCGCATAGGGAAAAAAAACATTTTTTTCCCTATTTTGTTCTACACTCACCGATTTTGAGTATGATCAATGCACCACCTAAGAACACCTTTGGGAAAAGTTCCATGGCACTCTGTTCACTCGCTTACTTACACAATGTTTTTGTTTTTTTTTATGCCCGAATTGTCTCAAAAACAACCATTAAATGGGAAATGAAAAAAAAAAATACATTCACGTCTCTAGGCTTGCGTTGAATCCAAATTTTATGAAATCAATGTTCTAGGAATTTTGCAATAAAAACAGACGTTCACCTTTCATTAACTGACGAGAGACCATGGCACACTTTCAAGCGAGAGGACCATCTCAGCCAGCGGTCGTTGTGTATGCGTGTTCTCTGCCCAAACACCTTGAACGGGTGATTTCTAAAAAAATGTGAATGACTTCAAAATTTATCAGTCTGCAGTCTTCTAACAAGGTCTGGTGGAGTTAGCCTAATCAACTGAGCTGATGCACTGGGAATGTGACCGCCAACCTTTGAGATGTACACTAAATGCAGCATTTGCAGCGTTCTCCAGATTCATGCCGAACCGGACGAAAGGCAGACGCAGGTATGAAACCCATCAGGATGGAAAGAGAACTGTGTTTAAGTTTTCACCGTAAAAATATACTATGCGCTAATGGTTGGAACCAGATGCCAAAGTCTTTGAACTGACTTTTATCTGATTTTCAAGTTATAAGCGATTTTCTGACATTTTCAATTACGACAATTAGGGCTCACTTTCGGTAGCAGACGCCTCACACCCATGGATGTGCGGACTCTGTTAGCCGCCATTTCCTCGTCAAAAACGTATGACAATTGCTTATATCTTTTGTATTATGTAACAGCAAGTTCTGATAACACTACCTTGTGCTCCCAACGGGAGAACGATCGAGCGCTCCGCCAGGCGTACATTATTTTTACAGTGAGGAAACCACGCTTCACTCTTCTCCCCAACAAACGATATGTTTACGAAAAGTGCCATGGTCGGAGGATGCTCGTGTTTTAAGAGCATTAAGCAACGCGCGACCTAATAAGACGAAGGCAAGTGCGGAAGAAAACGCAGCATACGATGCGTGTCGAAGAGCATGCAACAGCCGACCCCCAGCAGCGGAGGAGCAGCTGAGATGCACCGCCATCTCTCAAGAGGAGTGCGCAGCAGGGCATGACCAAAGCAAGCGCTGTGGCACTCGCGGGTGAAGTGGTCGTAAGTAAAATACTAGAGCTGGTCGTGGTCCAAAATGTTTGAAGGGGGGTTGCGCCATGTCTGGTGGCATGCATAAAATGCACCTCTGCTTATCACTGGGTGCTTGTATTGGAAATCGAACGCGTGTGCCGGAGTGGCTATTTTAATTTGCTACAAAAAATTGAGACCCATTTCCATAACGAATAAGGCCTTTTTTTTAACCTTTTTAGAAATATTATTTTTCTCCACAAAAAAAGTAAAGCAAGGTGAAAGGCTACATTTAGGCTGCTTGATTTTTTTACCCATTTCTGTTGGTTGTTATAAATTTTTGTTATAAGGAACATTATAAGTTGTTATAAGGAACAGATATTCCCCTCTGTGTCTGTTCCTTGTACTAAAAGTTTGTTTTCCTTTTCTGCAGCATGCTGCCACCAGCTTGCCTGTGCACATAGTCTTTTCACTAAACAAGTGCACACAGAAAGCACCAAATGATAGATAAATGGTAAATAAAAGCTATTTTCAGGATTATTTTTCCGGGCAAGGTTTGATTTCAATCATCGTGGTAAAACTGGTCTAATTTATATCGCGATTTAAGTGATGCAGATTTTTATTCTCCAGCCTGGTTGCTAGCCTCATTTGTAGAAAGGCGAGCGGGACCACCAAGGGTCTGATGAGTTGTGTCGTTTGTAGGCCTGGCTGCGCCAAGTGCACAAACTTCACGACAGCTGGCTGCTGGGCCGGTCCAAGTTTCCCCTGCCCCCCCGAGTCCTGGTGAGGCCGCTTCCTGGCTCGAGAAAGCATCTCAGTCGACAGCATTGCTATGCTGTCACCTTGCTGTTGATTTCTGGCCGCTTTTCAGCAATATTATAACAAGCTCGAGCTAACTGCCTTTACCAAGTATTGTTTGACAGGTGGGCTGGTACGAATTGCTGATTATTGATGATTCGACACATTCACCAGCCTACAGAGCTATAGCGTAGTCGACTGATAAATAGTTGCATTTTCACAAATGTACGCGGTTAGACTTTATAGCCAGAAAAGTGAACAAAGTGATGTTCCAGTTCCTTTTGAACACATCAGTTTCCATTGCAGAAAAGATACTGGCACT
The DNA here is from genome assembly GCA_013358835.2 of Ixodes persulcatus. Classification (NCBI taxonomy): domain Eukaryota; kingdom Metazoa; phylum Arthropoda; class Arachnida; order Ixodida; family Ixodidae; genus Ixodes; species Ixodes persulcatus. The sequence goes on from JABSTQ010009627.1 coordinate 60,310, forward strand.
CTTCCCACCTTCACCTACTCACGGCAGAGCTTGAGGCAGTGACCACATGGAACTCTTATTTTGAAATTCAATTCGTGCCAATTTATGTATTTGTGGCATCACTTTGAAAAGTAACTAAATGAACTACATGAAATTGCAGTTAGATTCTGAAATGATATTTTAATGGGAAGTAATAACTCAAGTTGTAACTAATTTCAGTAAATTAAATACCTCTTGCCAGTTCATACGTTGCTGAAAGGAAAGATTTTAAAGGGACACTGACACCCCCCAAAATTTATTTATTTTTTGCCAGGCAATTCATTATGGTGTCGGAAGACTACCCAATCAATATTTTGTTACAGCGTCAGGCATATTTTTAATAAAGTAAAAAAACGCAACTGCTCGAAACAGAAACTGGACTGGGGAGGAAGAACGAAATAGAGGAGGAGAAAGTTACCGGATGTCACGTGGCCGTGATACTTTTTTCCCCTCAAACAACGCATTTGTAGCTTTTTAGAAGCCACAAAAAATGGGTATCAAATTTCTTTCCCATTTTTAATATTGTGTGTGTGTCTTCGATGACCTGCGACTTTGATTATATTTGGTGGTTGTGTCTAAGTGATCGACTGTTTTCGGTCAAAAACCCGAAAACAGTGATCGACTGTTTTCGGTCAAAAAGAAAATTAATTTCGAGCCGCGAATTGTTTTCTGGGTACCTAGTTGGCCTCTCATATGTAATGTACAAATAGAAACCTTGGCGAGCGTAAATATCCTGTCAGTGTCGTGCTTAGGATTTTTAGATATGTAGACGATTTTCTGGTTATTGTGGGTGATCACTCGGTGATGTGTTTGAATGATGTTGTTACAAAGGTCGTCAAATTGTTTGAGGCCATGTCGGACGGATTGAAGTTCACCTGGGAGCTTCCCATGGACAAGTGCATTCAGTTTTTAGACCTACAGCTTACTTTTACAGATGAACACGTGTGCTGGTTGTACAAGCCGCGTTCAAGAAAAGGCCTCTTGTCTTTTGATTGTGCTCATTCTAAGCTGATAAAGCGAGGGATTGCTCTCACCTGTCTTCAGGCTGCTCTGAGAAAAAGCTTTGACGACTAGCTTTGAACTTGAGGTAGAATGCTTAGACAGGGCAGGCTACCCCGCCTGCTTGATTACCAGCATGTGTGAAAACCTCCTACGAAAGATCAAAAGTAAAGGCAACACAGGGGACGGTCAGCAAGAAAAAGATAGAGTGATACCTTATATACACAAGGTGTCGCACAACCTTAAGAAAATAGCAATTAAGTATAATGTCAATGTTGTTTTCTCCGCTCCATGCAAGCTGGCAAAAGTTTGTCCTATGATGACTAGACAGAAACGTGTTCAGTGCTCGAAGGAGCATGTCACTCAGTACACAGCTTGTGCCTCTAATGTTGTTTACAAGATTCCACTAACATGCGGGCGCATCAGCGAGGTAGAGGGCCTTAGAGCGATAAACTGGCAGCTGAAAGTGACCCCCCCTTGGCCGCCGCGGGTCCATATCACATGAGCGAATGACATTTTAGCGAAGAGCGACATTTGAGCGAATTGACGTTTTAGCGAATAACGGGGGCGCGCGTTAACCCATCCGCCGCGCTGCGCTTTCGCCGCTTCGCGGCGACAGTCTGTGTCGGCTCATTACAAAAATGTGAACCCATTTGGCACACCCGAAAACGCCGCTTCGCGGCGTCCAACTATTCGCTAAAGTGTCATTCGGTGAAACGTGGGCGTTCGCTCAAACGTCATTCGATCAAGTGAGTGCCTCCCGGCCGCCGCCATGTTGCGCATTTTTGACCGCTAGACACGTGACCTTATAGTTTTTCTTCTAGATTTTAACGAAGTACCGCGCACAAATAATTGCTTATTGATCTTAAATAACAGTACCGACGAGATAAGTTATGTTTCGTTTGTTTTAAGTTCAAAATGGGCTTTTACGACAAAAACTCTGGGCAGCTTCGCAATGCCTCCGTTAGATGCCATCAGCCGCGGTGCTGTATTTCGGGTTTTCATCGGAGCTATCGGTATTGAAAAATAGTTTATCATGCTTTTTATGGCGATCGCAATACAAATCTCGGCTCAGTTTTGCATAAAAGCCTCAGGATTTTAGTCATGTGTCTGGCGGTCAAAATTGTACAACATGGCGGCAGCCAAGGGGGGGTCGCTTTTGCCTGGTGAACGGGATACCAGTTTATCGCTCTAAGCCCCTCTACCTCGTTGGAGCGCGTGTATATTGGACGAACTGGGCGTTGTTTTAATGAAAGGGCGCGTGAACATCGTCTAGCAGTTTGTAACAAATTGGAGGGACACCTTGCAGTACACTGCATGCGGTGCCAGTGGGATCCCCTGTTAGAATTAACAAAATTTATTAAAAGAGCAAACAACAAGACGGGAAATAGTTGAAGCATATTTTATAAAGTCCTCAGGTGCCAACTGCGTCAGGACGCCTTTGATTTTACTAAATGACAAGGAGGTTTTTTTTTTCTAGATGGCTTTGTGTAGACACGTTGAACTGATATGAATGTTTAAATCATTATCATCTGTCTTTTGTGTTTATGGGTTGCTTTTATCGCAGGGGGTTGCCAAGTTAGGAAAGGGCGTTCACGCATGTGTGCTGGGTGGTTTCTCTCAATTAAATCGGTTGAAAGGTAGCGCCAGTCCGTGTTGTATGTGTCCCTTTTTTGTCCGTGTTTTTTGCACTTTTAAGTCCTGTAGATCACTTAACCCATCTATTTGTGGGTGTAGTTATTGCCAGTCGCTGTCAGAAGCACTGCGGCCATTGTGTTAGATGGGCCAAGGTGATGACTTAGTGCAGTCTCTTTAGGGACCAGCTTAGAAAGTCGCCGACTGCTCGAATATTTGCAGGTGATAGATGCCAATCGAGACTGCATCGACGTCCAGCACGAGTTGACGCGTCGGGTGCCACACGTGCTTGGAGCTGGCTGTGTGGCGGCCACCCCCTGGCTGGGCTTCTAGGCTGCAAGGACGGTCAGACTGCCTTGGACTCAGTCCGTGGTCTAGGAGATACCGATTCACAGAGCTTCTTACAAAAATGTGCACAAAAATTGACTGATTGCTGGTCTTCGGGAATATTGCTGACCGAAAGATTTCAATATAAAAATCAATGGAACACCCACTTAGAATGCTCCACACAAAGTTGTGCAAGAATTTTTAGTCGTGGCAAAGTTGTTTTTATTTCATAAAATGGTGCATGCAGTGCTCGAGCACATTAGAAAGTCAATTATAGGAAAAATGTTTCAAAGATAATAAAACAATGAAAGGAATCTTGTCTTTGTTGGAAGTCAATCTTTTTTAGGCTCAAACGGAAATGCTTTCAAAGATAATAAAACCATGAAAGGAATCTTGTCTTTGTTGGAAGTCAATCTCTTTTAGGCTCAAAAAAAAAAACAAAAATGCTTTCAAAGGTGTCATTACTATTGTGTTGTTGCAGTTCGGTCGGTTTCAAAGGTTGAAGGTAGCAAACTTCCCCCCACATTTTTTTCAGCATGTACACCAACGCTTGGAACCCACTCGAGACGGTCCACAAAACTTACTTTGTCTACATATCGCTGTGCGATTTACTACAGAGGTGTGGCTAGGTGGTGCAAGTGTGCAGCCAACATCTTGACAGATGAGCTTACCCCGGTGAAAAACCTGTTCGGGGCAATCTTGCACACAGTGCCATAACGGTGCTCGCCCACTCATAAGTGCTGCCAACAGATGGTGCAACATGAAGCATCTTATCATCCCTGCGCAAGAATTATTAAAATAAATATTTTTCTATTTAGTTTATTGCACTTTGAATATGGTACATTAGAGAGACATGGTGCGCTGAGGAGTCAAAACATTGAGAAGATGCTAAGCTCGGTGCTGGGCATTAGAGAGCCTGGATTTGGGGGCAAACCACAGGGAGCGTTTTCAGTTTACTTGTGTCAATCGATTGCAAGTGCACATGCCCTGGGTAGTGAAGCAGGCCCTCCTAGACGTTCCCGATATGTCATTAAGCGGACAGCATGCGCCGTCTGCAACTAATTGCCCGAAATTTTCGATTGGGTCATCTATGGATTGTTTCACTCTTTCACCACCTCCTCTGTAGTAAATCATTGAAAAAGCGAGTTTTGAGGACCGTCTAAAGTGGGTTTGAAGCATCGGTGTACATGTATCCGGACACAATCAGGATAACTGAGAAGCCCATCCCTCGGGCCAGGTGTCCAAAGCATCTACGGTCGACGAGTCGACCTTATTGCAAACACTGCGTCTGGTGCCATCCGGACACCGAGCTGGCCCCGGAGTCCCCTCCAGGCGTCGTTCAACAGACGGTCTGGCCTCAGAGGATGATCTCGTTCTTGTAGCTCTGGGCGAGGTCCTTGTGGGGCAGGACAATGGAGTTGAGGACAATGACCTCGGAGGGTACCGTCACGTTGCAGCCTAGCACCGTGATGGAAGGGTTGAGGCGGCCGTCGGCGTTGAAGAGCGGCACGTTCTCCGTCTTGGCGAAGGGTCGGTCCGGGTTGGGGTCGCACGGAGTGCCCTCGACGCGCGTCCAGGCGCCCACAGTGCTGTTGATGCCCACGATGGAGTGGAGGACGAGCGAGTGGTCGCTTACCACGGCGTTGGCCAGCACCAGGGACTCCCGGATGCGCACGCCGGACCCGACCCGGGCACCCGGGCCGATGGACACGTTGGGCCCCAAAGTGGCGCTCGGGTGCACGCAGGCCGACGGGTGCACGAACACGTCGCCCAGGATGGTGGGAGGGCCCAGAGGCTTGGCAAGCCGCTCCGGGTGCGAGCGCCGGTAGAGCTCCAGGTAGTGCCGGTTGGCGTAGATGGCCGAGCCCGCCGTCTTGAGCTGGCTCCACCACTCGCTCGTCTGGAAGACGTGCAGCTGGCGCCCGCTGGCCGCCAGGGGTCCGAGTACGTCCAGCTCCAGGCTGATGGCGTCCCGGTGGTCGGGCGCCAGGACGTCTTCGGGCCGCTCACGCAGTACGGCGCCCGTCCGCTGGAACAGGTCGAGGCTGCACACGTAGACGCCGCAGTTGATGACGGCGCTGACGAAGGTGGAGGGCTTCTCGACGTAGTGCAGCACCTCGTGCGTGGCACGGTCCTCGACGATGCAGCCGTAGCTGAGCGACTGGTGCCGCGTCGCCTCGGTGGCCAGCATGGTGACTAGGTTGCTCTTGGGCAGGGACCGGTGGAAGGCCACCATCTGGGCTAGGGGGAAGTTGCCGCACACGTCGCCGTTGATGAGCACGAAGGCCTCCGGATCGCCGCGGCGGATCTGGTCGCGGAAGTGGTGGATACCGCCCGCGGTGCCCAGAGCCGTGTACTCCTGCAGGTAGCGGACGGGCAGCTGGTATTCCTTGCTAGCCGACCGCACGAAGCTCGACAGGTCGGCGTCGTCGGCCGGGTAGAAGCCGATTAGCAGGATCTCGCGGAGGGCCGGCAGCCTGCAGCACGCCTCGATCAGGTGCTGCATCATGGGCATGCCGGCCACCGGGAACAGCGGCTTCGGGATGTCGAAGGACAGCGGTCGGAAGCGGGTGCCCTTCTGGGGCCCGCCGATCAGGATGACCGCTTTCAGCATCGTGTCGACGTGGTGCCTCACGTCTATCGCGCCGTCAGCATCATTGTGGTCGGAATGCTCAGCTGGCTCAGCGGCGTCGCGGTGTCAACGCATGGCTTCAGCAACGCTTCAGACGGGGCCTTTCCGCCTTTCTCAGCAATTTTTGGGTTGCTGGGGTTGCGTGTCCCTAGATCGACAGATTGGCTCCGGCTCGAAACACTGCGTTTGAAGCGGCAGCAGCTAGGGGTGTCGGGGTGTCGCGAACCGGCGGAGGTTCGAGTTCGACCAGGTTCGACTTTTTCGAACCTTTAGTGGAAAGTTCGACGAACCTTGTATTGAGGTTCGACTCGTATGCGCATGCGCGACAGGCTGGCCAGTTGGCTTCGGATTAGATGGTGATGGCTAAGGGATGAATTAAGGGCAGCGCTGATTGGTTATTTCAGTTAATACAGTACAAAAAATTAAATTACTAACTCTTTCAGTTATTAAAATTAGTTTCTTTTAATTGCAGTTTTTCATAAAATTAAAATAACCCATTGCATAAAAAAAATTATCCAAACCTAGACTTGCTTGTATGCGGGTCTGGCCACACTGTCCAGAAAGTCGAACCGGTCGAATTTGGTGAAAAGCAGGTGAAAAGGGTGAAAAGGTCGAAGGTTCGTCGAACCGGTTCGACCCAGTCGAACCCCAAAAGTTCGACCTAAAAATCCGGTTCGACAAAAGTTCGCGACACCCCTTGCAGCAGCCAATCAGCGACGCGATATTTTCACGTGATACTCCGGGCCGGTGATGATGACAACTAAAGACATGGTTCTGGTTAATGTTGGTTCTGGTTTAAAATGAATCGATTTTTCAAAATAAACCGTTTCAGAAAGATGAGTTAGTATTCTTAACGCCATTTAAATGTATAAAAACACGTTTATAGTGCATAACTGTGTGTCTAAACGGTGCAAGTAAAATAAAATTTAATGATGATGGTGATTTCTGCGTGTGAACGCGGGCAAGCCGTGTAAAAAAAAAAGTGAGTGCGCAGGCGAGCTGGTGGAAGTTGATCATGATGTGTCATGATATATATAGACCTTTCCAATGTTTACAAAATCACAGTCCAGCGTGCGATCTTCACAGCCCAGCACGTGCGTGTTCGTCGCTTCGGAACGCTCAAAATGGCACCGGCCACAAGCTCGTTTTTGGAAAGGTCTATAGAATACCCGAGATTGTGGTAAAAGCTGGGAAACCTTCGACCAAGTTTCCCAGCTTTTACATCAACCGCGGAGTCACGTGACACTCTAGTGACACCACCTGCTGGAGCGCGTCCCGAAGTGGCAACAAATGACGTCACTGAAGCACGTTTGCCGGAGTGTGATGCTGTTGCATGTCACGATCCTGGCGGTTGGTCATAGAAGTGCTGGCGAAGAGCACGAGCGAAAGCGAGTCGCTGTCGTCATGGCGTCCCAACTTCTGGCCGCTGGAACTTCCGTGGACTTTCACATTAAAAAGCGACCCGCAGCGGAGCACGCGTCTGCCACAACAATCACCGCTGCTGGAACAACACCAGGATCGGGACCGACGTCATCGGCCGGAAATTGAGGGACCACTTTTTTGGACGCGGTAAACACACCAGTCGGAGACGCGTTCCCGGAGCGGGGACTTTACGTAGGTACACGCGCCGCACGTGCTCAAAATAAAGCATCCGTGGAACGCGCGGGCGAAGTGTCACTTGTTTTAGAGTTTTGCTTTCGAACAGTTAGGCATACTTTCTGGCTCAGCTCCAGGCCGTCGGAACAGTTAGAGCTGAGAACACCAGCACGCGCAGCGCGTGTACATACGTTCCCGGCATTATTTTTGATGCTTGGGTAATTTGGCCAAAGGTATATTATCATATAGATGAGCGGTTGAATCACTGAGTGGGACGCGGTGGTTGGACAGGTTGACGTACTCTGACGCCAACGCGACGTGTACCATGGCTGACGTCACGTTTAGTTCCCAGTGGTTGGCTAAAGAGGGCGCGCAGTCGCTTATGAGAGGCTAGATTTGAGAGAAAGAGCAACTCGAGCCACATAGAACATTTACAACTTGAATGGCGGGCGCCTCCTACAACGATTGGTGTTAAATGATTGGTGGGTGGCAAGTGCGCACGCGTTGCGGCGTTGTCGCAAGGAGGAAAATTGCGAACGCGGCGACGCGGCCCTTAAAACACGTGACCCGCTCGACCAGTTGGAAACACCCCGTAATCTAGGCACACTCGTGAGACTAAAGTGAGACGTCCTGTGACATCGAGCGCAGTGTGCGTGTCCTTCGGTCCCTAGTGCGGTCCGTGCGAGAGAGTCTCGGCGTCCGGTGTAGTGTCCTCGTTTCTCCAAGACAGGTTTTTCCAAGGGCCGCCGAGGAACGAGCGCGGGCCAATATTGCCGTTGGGAGTCTGACCACAGGCGAGCCATGTGTCCCGTCGTTCTGCTGGCGCTCATCCTGAGCTTTCTGCTCTTGCTGCTCGAGGTGGTGGCCGCCTTGTCGGTCGCCTTCAATCCAAGCCGCGTCGAGAAGCTCAAGCAGGGCGATGAGACCCGGGTGGCGTTCTCGGCCCGCACCAGGCTGGCGCCGGAGTCGCGCTTCTTTACGCTCGTCGCGGACAATCCAGCCGTGGCGTCCGTGGCCGACATGAACCTGACGGCGCAGGGCGACGACTTCGCAAACGGGACCTTTACGGTGAGGGGCAACTTCCTAGGCCACGCCAAAGTGCGACTCGTCCTAGAGAACGGGACCCGGGGCGGCCAGGACACGTCCGACGTCCTGCCCGTCAGCGTGGTCCGCAAGCAGAGCTTGCTGTCCCTGGCCTTCACGGTGTCTGTCGCCGTGCTCGTGTCCCTCAACTACATCAACATGGGCTGCGCGCTGGACATGGAGACTGTCAAGAACGTCCTGCGCCGACCCATCGGACCCATCGTGGGATTCTTCAGCCAGTACCTGGCCATGCCCTTGGTGAGTGCCTCTGTCGTGCGTGTTGCGCCAAGGCTTGCAGTGACCCGTCTTGTCCACGAGGCGGATCCGTCAGACCGCTCTCGACCTTGACAGCGGTTGTTGCAGTCCCCGTCCAGGAAATCGCTGCTCATATCTGCGCCGTCTTGTTTCCCGAGCTACGAGAACGGGTTGAGCGCGTCTGTAGGTTCTGCTCGTGCCGGTGCTCGGGGAAGGTCAAGCGTCAAGTGAAAACATCTTAATGAAACCAATGTGAGGGCCTCACATCCGCTAGGAAAGCAATCTCGTCCGTGTAGCCGGGCAGTAGCAGCATGGCAACATCTGCAGGCGAGGGAAAACACTGCAGCATGTGGCCAATGTTTACAGACCAGGGGGGCTATCCTTTCTCCTAAAAAGAAACGGAAGTGATGATATCGCGTCTGATTGGTTAGAGGCTCAAATGACGAAAGTTCCCTCTTCCGTCATTTGAGCCTGTAACCAATCAGATGCAATATTGTCACTTCCGTTTCTTTTCAGGGGGAACGAAACATTGGTCGAACATAGCCCCCCTGGGGGCCCATGGTGCAGCCGTCCCAGAGCTCGTAGGACGCAGTCGTGGAATGTACGGTGTTCAACGAAACTAAATGGACCAGCGCAGCGCATGGCCTCGCTGGAGTAACTCCGTATGTTTAGCTTACCGTAAAATTCAACGAGGCATCATGGAGCACTCATTCTCCGCCCGAATGTAGCGCTAGTGGTCCGAACCAGATGCCAAAGTTGCAGAACTAACCGTTATCTCAGTCAAAATTTTGGGTTTACTATGGTTGATCGAACGCCGTTTCATCGAAACACGTTTTATCGCAGCTCGGTTTAGAGAAAGCGGGGCCTCAGTTTAGAGAAACGCTGTTTATTGAAAAGAACACTGTTTAAAAAAATTCACTTCGCGCGTGTATCACTGGATGGATGGGTGTTGGATGGATGTTAATCGCTATACCCTTTGTAACGGGCGGTAGCTTGCGCCACCTAGCCCAAGTCTAAAAAGGCAAAAATATATGATTCCTCCCGCCCTTTTAAGACCAATTTTTCTCCCCCAAGTATCTCCAGGCAGTGTGGGATATCACCAGGATGATCTTCAAAAGATTGGGCAAAAAAAAAAAAAAAAAATCACCTCCCTGCCTTTTTTCCCCGGCGAGGGAGTCGCCAATTTTCCTCTGGTCAAACCTTGTCGGCATTGCCCAAGCACGGAACCTACTGGGAGACAGGGTTGAGACGCCGGAGCCACGCGGGAGGGACTCCCAATTTTCCTCTGCCCCGCCTGTCCCCAGCTGTGCTAGTTAGTTGTCCATCATTCAATTTTCCCTAGATAATTTCCACCAATCTTCTAATCTCCTCTTTGTGACTGCAATCCTCTTCTCCTCCGTCCTTCCAACGTAGCCGGCAAAGCCCAGGGCCCCGACCAAATCTGTCACCCCTTCAGGGCGGGCAGGGCGAAGCCCCGTGCACTTCAAAACCAAGTGCTCTAGTGTAGTAGGGTATGTTGTTGGGCTAGTTGGTTCATCTTAGTTAACATATAAAATAGCGCAAAAAAGACAAGTCAAGAAGGACAAGTAGCGCTTGTCCTGTATACTTCTTGTCCTTGTCTTTTTTGCGCTATTTTATATGTGCTCTAGTGTCTCGCTCTCATTATAGCAGGCAGCACATAATGTGTCTGTCTCCTGAAATTTAGCCCTATACGTCCCCGTCCTCGGAACTCCCGTTCTCGCCTCGAACAGCAAAGAACTTCCCAGTGAATTGTCAAACAGATTTTCCTTTCTTTTCCTCTTTTTGTGACCTGTACTCAGGGGTGGATGCAGCAATTTATAGAGGGGGGGGGGGGGGGGTCAGGTGTTGGTCAGCGTACCATATGTTTAGGAACCCCAACCCCCCCTCCCCCGCTTCCATGCCCTAAATTTTTACAGATACAGAAATCAAGAGGGGGGTCAGGACATCCGGACCCCCCCCCCCCCCCCCTCTAAATCCGCCCCTGCCTGTACACTGTTAGAGCTGATTTCTCCTGCATTCTTCCCTTCCACATTTTCCTCTCTGCCTCTTTCACCCCATTTTCCACTGAAGTAGTCTGTTCAGCCCCATCACCAGTGTGTAGGTATTTAAATGTAAGCTTTCGGGTTCGGTTTGTCCATTTTGTGTTTAAACTTTTCATGTATAAAAACTTCAATACCTTCCATGCCCACCACATATCATCCATTTCGGTCGACCTTTGCTCAAATTTCAACTTACTAATTCCCTCCCTGCTCTCAAAAGACGACCATCCCATGTCCCCCTGTACTCCCTCATTTGGTGTTTTTCCATGTGCTCCCAGTGCCAATCTGCCTACGCTTCTTTGTCGAATTTCTAATCCTGATGGAACCTCCGATTTCATGCACAGTACTGCATTGCAAAAAGACAGTCCTGGTACCATCACTCCTTTCCATATTCCTCTGACCACTTCATATCTATTATAGTTCCATAGTGCCTTGAGCTTCATAATAGATGAATTTCTTTTCGTTTTTCTAATTATATTCTCATGTTCCTCTAGGTATTTCCTTCCCTCATTCAGCCAGACTCCCAGATACTTGTAATTTCCTACATGGTCTATTACAATGTCTTGTATCCTCAGGGGTTCCCTCTTTTCGTCGTCAAACACCATTACTCCAGACTTGTCACTACTAAAACTCATGCCCAAGGCATCCCCTTCCTCTCCACATATTGCAGCTAGTTCCTGTAATGTATCCTATTTATCTGCCATGAGTACTATTTCATCCGCATACATCCAGTCCTGGTATTACCTGTACTACGTTTCTCCCTCCTTCCATATCACTCACATCGAAACCTAAGTTGCACTGCTCTAATTTCTTTTCCGTTTTACTGAGATATATCGTGAAGAGCAGGGGTGACAGTGAACAGCCCTGCCTGAGTCCTCTTTTTATTGCTGCAGGTTGGGTAGTTTCTGCTTCCCATGTTCTAACTACCTTATTGTCTGTGTACACTTGCTGAAGAAACATAACCAAATTTGTATCTAAATTATACTCCTTCAACCGACCCCTGAGTTTTTCCTGGCTCACATTATCGTATGCTGCCTTAATTAATGTCCAAATAAGCTAACCATAGAGGAGTTTGGTTCTTCATTGCTATTTCTATACATTGGGTGGTGACGAATAAGTTATCTTGCAGTCTTCTATCTCTTCGGAATCCATTTTGGAGCTCGCCCAGTATTTGCATATCTTCTGTCCATTGCTCCATTCTTTGTTTTACTATCTGCATAGCTAATCTGTATAGAACTGAAGTTACCGTTATCGGGCGATATGACTTAATATGCTGTCTTTGTTTCCTTTGCCTTTATATATTAGTCTCATTTTACTTAGTTTCCAATCATTGTGCACCTCTCCTCCCATAATTATTTGGTTAATCACATGCCGTAACTTCAATTTGCTTGTTTTTCCTAGTGTCTTTATGAGTTCCATGGGTATGTCGTCTGGGCCTGTCGCTGTACCTGCTGGAACCTTACTTTCTGCCTTGTCCCATTCTTTTGTAGTCGCCTCCATCGTTACACAATTCTGTTCCTCCTCAACACTGCTGCTAACTGTGCTGTTCACTGTCTTCCTCTGCTCCAGCTGGGAGAAAGCCTCTTTGATTGTCTGCCTAATATATTCACGTGCCTCTTCCCCCTCCTCTGTTCTCCCCTTCTGTGTGGTCAGTAAGTGTTGGATACCCTCTGTCTTTCTCCCCTGCGCTTTAATACGCTCCCAAAGCCTTTTTGCCACATTCCTATCTCTTTTTATTTATTTCCATCATTCACTGCACTCCTGCTTTCCAATTTTGGCCTGTATTAAAGCTGATGCTTCCGAGAAAGTATTCTGCGAAATTTCGAGCTCGTGCAATCCAAAGTCCAAATGTGATTTAAATTAGAAATATATTATCTGTTTTTCGCAATACTTATGTGTAATTAGAAACATCATTGCACGCATATCTATTAGAGAAATATGCACAATAACCAACCAAGTTGATACCCTGGCAGTGGTTGCGAGAAACAAAACAAGTGTGCCGGAGTAACTCTCGGTGACTCAAAATATGGTGCACATGATTTTTCTATCATGGTCATGCAAACTAAAAAATCTAGAACGATTGACGTGATCCAGGTGCCACGGGCCGTGAATCTGAGCAGTCAGGCTTCGCCCGAGCAAAAGAGAGCGAGTTTGATTCTTATATCTTTATTGCATGATCATAATAGAAATATCACTTGCACTATTTTCAACCATAAAGAGTTACTCTATTGAACTCTTGCGCACTTATTAAAATTGTTTCTCGCTACTACCGCTAGGGGATTATTTTTGGCTTCTGGTTGGCCGAGAAAGCATGTCAAGCCTTCTATCTGCGTCTCATGCACACCCAGTCTCTGCCCGCTCCTCCCATTGACCAAACTCTCTCTCTATACATGACTCTGTCCCCAGCACCCCAGTACAAGTTTTGTGGTGGGGTGAGGAGGTCGTGGGTGTTACAAGAGCCGTTTCTTTATCACGTGCTGACCAATTCTTTCGTTTTCTGCTCGGAGTAAGGACAAGCAACTGAGCGGTACCATTAATTTATTAAAAGCGAGGGTGGATTTGTTTGTTGGACGCCCTTTATGTGTTTCAGTATGCGCTCGCAGCCACAAGGCTTGCTGTTGCATCATCCCCTTATTCTAGAGTCTATTCCCTATGCGTAGAGCAAGTCGTCTGCTTCTTGCGTAGGAGTTGCGGTGACGTCAGAACGACGCCGAGCTCCGATTGGCTCTGATTGAAAGGATAATGGGTAGACTTCAATGCCAGATGCCTCGAGGTCTACCCACTCTTTTCTTCAATTAGCCAATGAGAGCTCGGCGTTCTCACATCATCGCAACCCCTGCAAGAAGCAGACAAACTTGCACTCGCATTAGTCGCGAGCTTATGTAACACGCAGTGCACAGTTGTCGGCAATCTGGTGATTCTGGGCCAACCGATCGCTAGTGGCTGTGCTCGCAACTTCTCTGACTGCAAAACTCGCTAGCAGGAAGGCTTCATGTCTCGACAGCACGCGAGACAGGTAGGCTTCATGTCTAATAGCAGTTTTGTGAAAGCAATGTCCCTATCCATTTGCTTGGATGGCACTAGCACATCATCTCTGCAGGCTGGTTATGTAAAAGCCAAATTTCATTATATTGCAATTATCACGGCTGTTTTTAAGTTCTGCCACAGATTCTAACGTTTGCCCACACAGAAGTTCCTACTTTAAAATCTGTTGTGAGAAATTAATTTACATTTATTGTTTAATAAGTCGTATCGGCGGCGAAATAATTTTCCCGCGCCTCGTCGAACGTAGTTGCTAAAATGATTAGTCCTTGGAAAACAATTGGTGCATGTATTAAGTACAACAATATTGACTCGTTGCTCTGGGGCAGGAGGTACGAGCGCGTCCTCAAGACGCGACCATGTTACGCTGGCTGCACCATCTGCGTGGCGCTGTAACATTCGATTTTGCACATGCCATGTTCGGATACAAACATAGCTCAGCATCTGTAGATGTGCGATAACAGCACGTCTAATAAAAAAATTAAAAAAATACAGCTTCCAGTTACAGCGTCCCATTAAACATTCCTTTAGCTTTAATATTTGTATTGCTTTCTTTCATAGCTTCCGTGAGCACGTGTGTTTCACTCAACGAGGTAGAGGTTTACTTTACGTGATAGCGAAGCCGCAGCTTGCAAAAGCACATTCCCTTGAACGATGCTCGCGCTGCATGAGCACGTGTGCTTGACTGACACACTGAAGGCTTTGAGCTGGCTCTTGTAGCCTCTGCTACGCTGGCACATATAATGGAATGGAAAGCGTAATGACGAACAATCGAAACGCGAGCCACAAATATTCTATTTTCTCGCCTAGTGCTGCTCAAAACTTGAGAGCTACGGGCCTATTGTGATAACGTCACTTTGAATTGTACTTTGCAGTCTGAGTGCTGGAATGAATCGACTGTTTAAACTTGCCAGATGAGCGCATGAGGCCATAGATTTACCTATCTTTCACGTCTACGAACGCAACTTCCCACACGAATAAAGCCATATTCAAAACCGATAGCTGCACACTTTTATTGAATGAGACTACCTGTAGTGTATCAGGCTTACTTGCAAACGTTAACGGCCACGTCGAAGGGCTAGTCTTTTAATCTGGAGATGATGGCAGAACAAGACTGTTTCTTCTCTAATTGAGGCTACCAAACCGCTCTCCATCTGACTTTACACAACAAAAGGTATTGTGATTAGTATAGGAAGGGACACCTAAAGGCCTTTCCTGTTCCTGCCAAATGACTCTGTCGCAGGCTTTCCTTTATCACTCGGCAGCCAATCGGCGTTACTCATTCTGAAGGCCGAAGAAGGAATCGGGCAGCACATTGTCCACCTGGCTTATTGTATTCATGCGATGACTGATTCCTTCTTGGGTGTTCAAAATGCCGCAATCTGATTGGATGCGGAGTGGCAAGCGTGCGACCTGCGTGCAACAAGACAGCAGAGTCATTGATCGGCACGCTCCCTATTGCAACATTCAAACGTGTGCTGACTGGCAACGCGGTATCTGGTTCGAACCACTAGGGCTACATTTGGGCGGAGAATGAGCTTTCAGTGATGCATAGTTTATTTTTGCAGTTAAAAAAAAAACCTCTAAAAGTTAGCCTAGAGTAACCACATGGCTCCGCCTTTTGGTTAATTAATCTATGGTTGGTGATATGTTAAAAGTTAAGGGGAACCTCCTCCCACCCCTTTCCCCTTCTGGGATTTAATGTTTCTTTGTATATAAAACAGCCACTGCAAATACACTGCCAGTGCATGATCATGGACAAAACTCGAATATGCATGTAGATCAAACAGCGTCCATGAATAAACCCGTATAGCAGGACCTGGACTGCAGCATATGATTTTCTTTTGCAGATAATTGCCATAACGTTGTTGCTTCTCCATAATCTCTGGGAACATTATCCAAGAGCTTCCCTTCACGCACTGCTGGAGAGTACAAGACATGTACTAGAAAAACAACTTTTGTGGAACAACCACACACCTTGACTAGGTGCCGATTCTTTTATGGAGGGTTTGAACGGTGAGAATGATCCTGGGGTGCTTATCTGAGCTCTGATAAGTGACCTGCAGCATTGCCAACTGATCTGGTGTCAGCAAGGAAAGTGTCTTGTTTTACAATCGACTCTCTTGGTTGCCATTTAAGTTGGAGCTGCACTTGGTTTCCTTGGGAGCTCGTCTGGTTCATCATATTTTTTTTAGAAAGCCTCCAACTGTTGAGTTTTTGTAATATCAAGGATTGTTACACTGCTGGCAAATGACCAGACATGCTGTTTTTGTGGACCATTCTTAGGTTGAGCATGTTGCACTATGAAGGGGGTTAACCTGTGACCAGGGTTCTCCCCAGAAAGTTGTGAGATGTGAACCTCTGAATTACCAGAACAGGAAAAATCTAATTTGGGAGTTTTGTGTGCCAAACCAACGAAGGGCATCTGGCACGCCCCAGCGGAGGACTGAGGATTAATTTGGACCACCTGGGAATCTTGAGGTGCAACCGAAAGCTCGGTTTCACAGCGCCTTTTCCACAATATGCCTTCGTTATATTGCGGATACCTCGGACGAGATTCAAACCCGCCACCTGGCCAGGGGAATGGGGGTGGTCGCTGCAACTTTTGGTGCTCGCGGTGCTTTTTCGCCTACAGTGATTTGTGTGCAGGAATTTGTACCTATGCATGGTGCCACATGGGTCGGCCAAACAGATTAATCTAGGACATCCTTGCAAAAACAGTGTCACCTGGTTCAGTTAAACAGTATATACTAGACAGCACCTCATATGGAGGTGGGTGAGTACATCACTTGGGACGTCGAACCTCAGGTTTGACTGGTCCGGCGAAAACCTTTGTTCTTTTAGCTTTAGCAAAGTTCGAAGACGATGAATGGACGGATGGTGGTGGCTGTACCCTTTGTGTCGGGTGGTAGCTTGCACCACCTAGCCTAAAAACATTTATGCTCCTCCCCTTTGAATTTTCCTCTGAATTCTGTTTCTCGTTAAATCATCTACCCCCACCATGCAATTTTGTGTATGATCCCTCTTCTTTGGATCTTCTGTACTATACTCCGTTTCACCTTATGTTGTACCACAGCGAAGGCTAGAAGCGCGAGCTCATAGCGTTGGCAGCTTCCCTTGGTGCACGAGAGCTTGTGCCGCCGAGGTGTGCCATAGAGCAAGGAGCTCGCGCTTGTAGCCTTTCCTGCGGTACAACATAAGGTGAAACAGAGTATAGTATTCTGAGCTCCGTTTTGATAATGATTTTTCCCTCGCCTCAATACCTTACTTCCCTCCATACCCCCTTCCAGCGATCGCTGAAAGGGGTAATGAACCAAAGACGACTGTCCTTCCCAGTCAGCAATGTTCGCCTATCTCCCGCTGTGGTGAAGTTATACCATTTTTGCCGAGGTCCATTGGCCAGGGCTCTGCAATTACTAGAAGGGGGCCATCTTTTGGTGTTTCAGAAAAAAATCGCAAATCATGCCAAAAATATGGGTAGGCTACCCACCCATATTGCCCCTTGGCACTTTGGCACTCATATTCCTTGGCACTTAAGTGTGCCAAGGAAGCTTTGATCATCGCCGTAAGACCGGCAAAACTTGCTTTCGACGGGTTGTGCCTTTTTCCTGTGGCACTGTGCTTTCGTAAAAATTTCCACGTGTTATCAAAGGCAAATCTCTCAGTTTTCACAGGGGTTTACGAAACTTCTTTCTTCAGTGATTGACGACGAACGAGTAGAAAACGTGTCTTCAGCACGCTGCTGCCAGCCTCTGCAACGCTCGCAAAAACGCGATTTTGCTGCAGGCAAGATGGCCGCCCGGTGGTTGCACTTGTGGCTGCAGTGACCAAGCGGGATGCACTATCCAGCAAATTGTCATAGAAGTCAGTGTGCTGTGTAATGTTCTTTTCTGGATAAGTACTTTTTCAGGGTGTTTATCGACTGGGAAAAACGGGAATTGTCAGGGAAATTTTAATTACCGGGAAAAATCGGGGAATTGTCAGGCATATTGTCAGAAAGATAGCCCAGTCAGGAGAAATGAACAGGAAACGCCATCGAGTGCCCTGAGGAAAGACTTCAGAACTTGGGGACAGAAAAATAGGCAATAAATTCTGCTTAGAGCGGAGCATGGGCTCTGCTCACCTGATCTAGAGTGTGCGACCCGATGCAAAAGGAACAGCCGACAAATCCAGTCCAAGCCTTGGAATGAATTGGATGGGATTGAGGGTGCAACACTAGGCTAGTCCAGTAAGAGCTACTAGATTTAGTAACAAATGGGAAAGCCGCAGACCCCAAATCCAATTTATGCCTCAAGCCGAAAGTATTAAAGTGTGGATCTGGCGGCCATGCTGCCATTTGGTTATTGACGTGTAACACAAGCGTCGTGTTTTCATTGCGTTTCCGGAAGTGGCCTCTTCACTGACGATGTTGGCGGCAAGACTCTTCACTGACGATGTTGGCGGCAAGAAAGTGCTCGTTTAATCCGGACTGGATGAACCCGAATATTTTGGGGATTAAGCCCGTGCATAATGATCCTCACAGTGCTCAACGTCTTGTGTTGTAAAGGTCTTGTATATTTAACCGCCCCTACAGTGGTGAGGGAATTTCACCTGAAATTGTCAGGGAAAAGCTGGAAAACTCTGGGAATTTTTAAAAAAAATTTGCGAGACGCGCTGATTTTCTTTGTAAGCATAGAGTGGTTGCTGTTTTGTCATAACACACATAGTCCATTCACAACATTGCCTATATTTCACATTTTAATTAAAAGCCTACATGCTATGTAAGCTTTTACATGAACGTCTTAATTGTCTTGAATGCAACAGATCTCGTTTCATTGAAGACAATCTTTGTTTAGTTCTTTTCCATTTTGTGCTGAAGATGCCTGCGAACCCTGCATCATGCCTTCACGGCCTAATTTTTTTTTTCGTGTCTTGTTTTTTTTTTATGTTTTCTAGCTAGATGTAGTTTCCCAAATTGTGATCACCCGATACAAGAGTTTTAGCCATCATGATCCAATTCAAAATACTGTAAACGACTTAACTTTCGCGAGGACCTCATTTTCGCGAATTTCGCGAAGCGCCAACAATTCGCGAAAAATAGGTCCCGCTAACAATTCCGATAAATGTAAACACATTGAAATCTATATTGAGATCCCACTGCGTCACGAAAATTAGAACCCGCGAATTATTCCAAAATCTCAGCTTTGACCTAAATCGCGAAATATTGAGCCCGCGAAAAATAAGTCAATTACAGTAGTGAAACGTTTGTCGAACCTGATGCTACCGGAACCTCAGCAGGGTTGGCAACATTCCTAGGCGTCGGAGATGAGCAGTCAGCCGAACTTGTGGGTTGCAAAAATAACTGCCGCCCACTGGGAAGAACCCTGACTGTGACCTCTGATGGGTTGTCCTTCTTGGATGCAGCAGATCACTCAGTCCAGTAAATGTATCCGGGATTTATAAGTGCACCTTGAAGTAGCCACACTTTTGCTCTACCATTCCCACAAAGACCAGGGTCTTCCATTTAATCATTGTTAACCTCAACAAGCTATGTTTATTTGTGATCTTTTGAAGGATTGAGATGAATGGAAATGTGCTACCAATGCCTAGATTAGGCCCAACGGTGCTACCTGAACACTTGCATATATTTCTGCTTGTGAAGTCCCTTAGCGCAAAACAAAGACCTGAAGACATTGCAAATTCTTTGAGACAACAGGTAACAACAGGTATGTAAAACTGGCTTGAAGACTTGCTTGGTTGATCCTTTACTCTCGTGTGTGGTTTGTCATAATGAAAGCCTTCAGTGCCGTAACTAGGTACTCCTGGCAAAAGAATCTGGCAGTGCCTCTTCTAGGACCCCAGGGGTTGCCCAGTACCTAAGACAGGCAAGTCAGTGCCAAAGAAGGGGATGAGGCAGGGGAGGTTTGCGGACGCGTATGGGTGTTGATAGTTCTTTGTATTCGGCTACTAATTGGATTTCCCTGTTTGCCTGAAATCTTGGGCTTGCATAGTTCCCCTGGTTCCCCATATTGTGTTCTTACTACACTTCTGGTAACATTAATTGGGAAGTTGGCCTTACACTCTTGCAGGCCTCGAGGGTAAGGCTAGCCTCACCTTCTTTGTATGAAGAGCGAGAGCTGCGGCGTGTTGGGCTGATGAAAAGTCTCTTCAAAGAAAATGAATATCTTCAGCAAGCAACACAAAGTATTTCACAGAAAGCAATTTTTTATTGTTTTGTAACTATGTGTTTAGGCATTATTTCATCCCCTTTCCCAATGACAATGATGTGAGAAATCACTGCATGTAGACCAGTCGACTAGAGGTGTGCGAATAATGAAATTCCAGCTCAAATTGAATAGTGCTAATTAGTTGGCAAAAAGACTGATGCCAAATTGGATATTGAATCCCACCCCACTAATTTTATTTGCAATGTTCGCAAGACTTAAAAAATTGATGAGGAAAAAAGCCCTAGGGGTTTGTTCTCCTGCAGGGCATGCAGAAGGAATAGCAAAGGACAAACTTTGCACAGAGCTGAGGGATGTGTTCACCTAGAGCCAGTAAATGAGCTCTGCTTGGAGTAGCGGCACTCCCCGATTATGGGGTGGCAGGTAATTGCCGCTTAGTGCAGTGCAGGAGCAATTGGTAGTATATTTAGAAATGCCACTTCCTGAGCTTTAGATTGGCTGCCTGGAAGCTTGGAGACGTTGTTCTGCTTTGTCGCGGACTCTTTCCACATTTCTGGGGCACGGAAGTCATATAAGCTTCAGGTAACTGGCAACCATGATTTTAAGCTGCAAGATGACCCAAGTGTGGTTACTCTCTAGCGTAGCTTGTATCCATGTCCACCCATCCATGCATGGATACGTGGCGTGCTGGACAAAGGAATGGATATGACTGAACCATTCTAACCTAGCCCTGGAACCTCGCTCGACGTAACTGGGAGTGACAGTTTAGCAGAACGTGCCAGTTCAATTAGTGCAATTATTTGTATTTTGTAAATTTCTATTATAGACCTAAGAACCAAGAATAGGTTTATAGTGCATAAAGCTGATTACAAGTGGCACAATATCATTTAATTCAAAATGGTGACTTGCATGGTTTACAGGTTTTCGTTAAGTGCATCCAAGAAGCTAGGAGCATGACTGGATTGTTCGAGGAATGCAAGGAACAAACTACTTTTAGTTGAAATAATTCTTCACTCGAGACTTCTAAATGCAGGCTTAATTTAGATCCAGCAGAGGCCTTTGAGAACTATTTCACCTAATGAACAGCTTTCCCAAATCCCTAATTTTTGCCAGCGATACTGATATTTCATTTATTGAAATATTATAGAAAACTCGAATACTAGAAATACAAATGTTGAATTGAATTATTTGGTCAATTATTATTCAATTCAGAACTCGAATATTTGCACACCCCTACAATAGACCCCTTTTGAAAGTGTGCCCTCTATTTGAAGCTGTGGAAATCCTGCACAATGATGTACGCAGAAGACACCACCAAAGTTGGTACCCTAGAAGTACTACTAAACTGGAGATGCCGCAAACTTTTTTCAAACCTGAGGTTCGAAGATCGAATCAAGGGGTTTGAAAGGTTCGAAAGCATTTCGAAATGTCAAATAGAAATTCAAAGATTTTTATCTTTCGAATTTTAGTGCTAAGAAGTTTGTTTGTTTGTTTTTTTTTTGTTTTTTTTTTTTTCATTATTTAAACAATTTTCTAACTTTCGAACTTGTATGCTAAGAAATGTGACGATTTTCGAACTTTAGAGCCTGCTAGGCTAAAAAGTTTGATGAACTTCTGAACAAAAGTACGACGAAGTTCGTACCAAGGTCACCCCTGTAGGTTCGAGGCAACAAATCTAAATAACACGTCAATGTGTGAAGTGGAAATTGCACTGGAGTCTTACTTAGCTGATCGTGCCACGAACGACTCGCTTTTAAAGCACTGAATGATCACTTTGGGGTGGCCTCATACCTTTTTCTTTAGACTTCTGCACAGAGCCTCATTTGCACAACTCCATAGGCTGCCCAGAGGTAACCTGCGGGCCAACAGGTCCCTGATCTGCAGGCTTGAAATTCAACCGAGGTGCTTTGCTGGGGGCGTCCTTCATAGTTGTTTTTGTATGAAAGTTCCCCGATTTCCTCGAGTAAGCAGCTGGTCGGTGAAAGGCGCACGGCGAAGCGCAATGTCGGTGCGCTACAGCAAACGCTGGGTCAGCGCTTCCTTCATTATCATTAGTAAGCACCGGGTTACTAATGAACAAGAAAAATTCCAGGCATCAGCAATATGGTTAGCCCGATGATGCCACTGATCAGGTCGTGACCTGATCAGCTGTATTTTTGGGGGCCAAGGGTCTCCTAATTTAGTCTGGTTGCATTCTACTCAACCTTGAGTTGTGTCGGATGCTGTGCCTGTGTCCAGATTTTTCATAATCCCACGGGTCATCCTTGAAAAAAAAACGCTTGGAGTGACCAAAAATTTTCGGGAAGCCTGGATGTGTTTATGTGCCTGCGTTGTCCTGTATATGTAGTTGTCTTACGCCAGCATTGCATTTAGGTGACGCTTGATCGGATTGCTACTAGTTTGCAAAGACGTATGAAGTATGTTCACCTGACCACCTCAAGGCTTTTCGATGAACCGTTCAACCAATTGAATGCTTGTTTCATAAGTTGCGAAGTTGCAACAAATAACGTGTAATACAGGTAGTACTGTTAGTATAGCACTGAGAAGGAAGAAGTACTATACTTACGGCATAAGAGAAATGTGCAACGTTTTCAGTAAAATATGTAGCACATTTTGCAATTTGTTTTAGATGAATTCATTTACACTTCATTCAAAATTGCTGAACTTGATCTTTGTCCATGAAATTCAGACTTTGATCTTAAAATCAAAACTTTTGAACCTGTACCTCGAAGAAATTAAAATATTCGGATTTTTCTAACTTGATTCTTTAAGAAATTCAAGATGTTTGAATTTTTCGAACATTTGTAAAAAAAAGTAGGAAATCTTCAAACTCGAACTTTCAGAAACCTTGACATTTTAGAATTTTTCGAATTCGAACCTCAACGTGGTTCTAAAGTAGCGAACTTTTCTAATTCAAACCTTGGCGAGGTTAGAAATTTTCTAACCTTTCATAACTTCAGGAGGTTCGTGGCATCCCTGTGCAAAGGCAAGTTCGTCGGCTTTTTTTGCAGGGGTTACAATGATGTCAAAACGCCGAGCTCTTTTTGGCTGATAGAAAAAGGATATTGGGTAGACCCCAAGGCATCTAGCATTGAGGTCTACCCCCATATCTTTCAATCAAAGCCAATCGGCATCGTTATGACGTCACCCCTACGCAAGAAGCAGACGACTTGCTCTCTGCATACTAAACATCATCCCGTCTAGTTTCAGGCTTGCACATAACACAGTGTTGACTGTTCTGCCATTGTGTTGGTTTGAAGTCTTGTGGCTTCTGATTATGGTGTCCAAGCACCACCCCTAATTTTGTCCATGCAGCGGACCAGTGCAGGGGAGTGTAGCCTATGGGACACTCCCCATGACTGTGTTCAAGGTTCCTCAATATCAACACATTTTCTGTGTTTCAGTTGTGGGAAAAGTTATGCTTTATAAATTCAATTACCGTATTTTCCAAACTGTACGTCGCACATCCATATATTGAGCCGTTTTCGTGGAAAATTTGGTATATAAGTCGCACCTTTGTATAAGTGACACCTCTTTGCACGGTTCGCGTGATGAGTTTTTTGTTTACGCGTATTGATATTGCGCAATTGGCTAGACCGCACATACAGCATGTTGGACGCACAACTTTGACATTTCGACTCGTGGGAAATGCCCATAACATAGTGCTGTCTGGCAGGGGCAGTCGAGTGTCTCACAGCAGAAGGACGTAAAACGTGTAAAATGAGAAGGTAGTTGGCTTTATTCGAGCGAACACATGCTGAGCGAACGAAAGTTTAAAGTGCCAGACACTCATGAACCAAGCTTTGGACCACTAGGCCTAGCCTAGGCCAAGTGCCGGAGATGACTCGAGCATCGATGCGCTGGCAGATAGGTAATTCTTGATATACTTCTTTCGGTACCTCTAAAAGATTGGCTAGGCACAATCTTTCCTTTTACATGTAGCAGCATGGCTGGAGCATGGTAGAAAAAAACTGTTCATCAAACGGAAACTAAGAAAGATGCAAGAAAATATTCTGCAATGCGTGTATACTAGCCCACTTACCTTTCAGTGTTACTGGACTGAAGCAAAAGAGTACGGAATCATGGCTGAATTAGGCAACGTTGATCACATCCTGTAAAAGCTTTATTCTCACTGTCTCGCCTATCCACATTGAGCCGCTTCGGGGAAATCGTAAAATTTCTCGCTTTCAGTACTTTCAGTTATGAAAAGTTTAGAAGGGTGCGGCGACAGCAGTGCCTCCTCGATGCGGCAACACCAGCAACACCATCTATGGCTACATAGTGACGGTGCTCTACAGAAGATGGCGCGCTGCACATAAAAAAATAACGTCACACGGTGAATTTAAAAAAAACAAAAAAACGCATATAAGTCGCGTTGTTGTATACGACGTACCAAGAATTAGAAAAAAAAATCCGCAACTTATACACCAGAAAATATGGTATGTTTATTCATGGATATATCCAGACAGGTAATTACTTCCCAAATATTATTGCATGTGACCGCGGAAAAGAGTGGGGGTAAGCCCAGAGCAGCGGGCTCTCAAACGACAACTTTTTTTTTTGGGGGGGGGGGGGGGGGGTGGGGGGGGGTGTGGGGGGGTTGGGGTGTTAGAGTTTGAGTTGGGTTGACCAGTATTTTACCTCGGTTTTTGTTTCCAGTCTAGGCAGGCATAAATGTCTTGTCAATATCCCTTAAAGTCCGCGACCAGACACGAGATTCTGCAAGGCAGAAGATCCTCCTCACCCTGGGGGAGGAGGAAGCGGGGGGAAAAGTGGAAAGCGCAAACTGGTCATCGGTCTTTAAGCTCAAAAGGACTCGACCAGGAGATGAATGTGTGTGCCCCCGAAGCAGACCGATATATATAGGCTGAGAAGCACCTTTCCCAGATCCTTTCAGAAGGACCAGTGATATTCTTTCTCTGAGAATTTTCAGCTCTCCTTGCGAGATCTTTGTTCAGACTCCGTTAAAAGGAAGATCTGTCTGGAGATTGATTTGAAAGTGAATGAGCCTTGCACTGGGCTAATGAACAAGTGCCACATACCACTGACTCTGCCTCACAACTGTCGAGAGGCCGAGGTCTTTTGTGTTTGGTGATTAGAGCTTTCCTAAAAGTTGAGGGGGTGCAGTTTGGTACAGAGAGTGACACGGGGAGCCACTTCTCAAATACCTTCATTGGTTGGTGCTGTCCTTTTTGGCGGCATTGTTCATTGCGAATCCCCTTGTCTTCTATGCTTTGTGCCGAGATAATTGATAGGCAGAAGGTCGCCATCCACTTACCTAAGCAATTGCTGATAAGTGGGATGCGATAAGTAAGTATTCCTGGTGCTTGAGTCATCTTTAGCATGAAATTTGCTGCTGACTTGTGAATCATGTCCAGACCAGAATAGAATATCTGGTGGGCTGTTCATCCGATATTGTCGTTATTTTTCAAATGATTATTTTCCTCCATAGTTAATGGGCATGCTCCGAAGGCCTTAGACTTTTCTACTTGCAAGCCTACGAAAGATGTCTAATCATAAGTGACTGGAAGCGGTTCTTTTAGCTAAATACACTGTGTAAGTTACCTGCATCCCAGCTACAGCTACTGCTCACAGAAGGTGACACATGTGCTTGGTGTCGTCACCCAACTAGCATCTAGGCTTTGTAAATCATTTCATATTTATTTTTTGCTGCTTCAGCGCTAAAGTTTTACATAATTTGTGCAAAAAAACAACTGGGAAGTTTTCTTTTGTCCAGTACAACATGGTACAGCATATATTTGTAGTGGAGCCGTAACAGCTAGCTTGGAGAGGACCAATGATGACTGACCGATCGCAGGCAACAGCGAGGTTCGACAGACATCATTTGCTGTTTACCTCGAATAAAAGCAGTTATACTTATGCGCAGTTTCAGTGCAATATTCGAGCTAAGGGTATGAAAGCAACAGAAGGGCTGCTCCTGACTCAGGTTTTCTGAAAAATGTATCAGCTGCCCTTGAAGCCCTACGATCTGGTTATGTACCAGGAGAAACAATAAAGTTGTTCTATAGCCCGCATTATCGTTTCTGGGGGCTAACTTAGAGTTGGTGACAGGTTAAGATTTGAGGGGAAGCTTCTCGCACCTCTTTGCCTTTTGGCAGAGCGAACGCTGGAGAGGAGGCGACCTCCTTTCCAGCGTGCAGTCTCCTAGAGTAGAAAGGGGTGGGAGGAGTTTCCCCTGAACCCCGCTGGAAAAGTGAGTGAGTCGAAAGAAGGGAGAAGAGGGGGAGATGGCCTCTGCAGTATACATACTACAACGCTCACATTCATAGCTTGCATGAAAGAGTTGAAAGAGCAGTCGCTCCGCAGACATCCTCCCAGTACTGCGACTTCTCTTTAATACAGTCCCGCCAAGACTGTATGGGTTGACACGGCCGTCTGCCCTGAAGACGTTGGACCCTGCCACTTGGGTCTGTACGTGCCACAGGTGCATTCTGCGCATGACCCGTGCTTAGCTTATGCGTTGAGACACACTCTCAAAAGACGACGTCAATAAATTAAAACAAATTAATTAAATAAATCAGATTTGTTTGGTTTAAACCAGATTTATTTCATTTAAATCCAACCTAAATGATTTAAATCACTTAAAGGGATGCTGAACCGAAATCTGAATTCCACAAAACACGGCGGCAAAGCATGCAACGGGATGTCACAAACACCAAAACATCACTCACACAGCGATATCTCAAACGGACGACCGTATTTTTCAAAAAAAGGAGGTGCATTTGACAGAATTGTTTACGTCATGTTTCTCCGAGAAGGAGAGGAAACGGCCTCGCGTCTTCTCCGCCTCGCCGCCTTGAGGGCGCGAAGCGAAGAGGAGAGGAAACGAGATCTTCACGTCACGCCCCTCGCAGGCCTGGTTCAATCTCGACCTATTTTGCCAAAAATACAGCCGTCCATTTGAGATATCGCCTTACGAGTAGTATTGTAGGGATTGTAGCGTCCCACCTACATCTCCTGCATTGTTTTTTTGAAATCCGAATTTCGGTTAACCATCCCTTTAAAGGGACACTGACAGGATATTTATGCTCGCCGAGGTTTTTAGTTGTACAGAGCGCGACACTGTTAGCGCGAACAAGCGATCGCCGGTTTTGCCAGTTTTTCTCTTTGAAACCAAGGGATGACATCCAAGTTATTATTGTTACGGAAAGAGCTCATTTAGTTCTTTAATGTAAGCGATAAAATTTCGTGCTCGCTAATACTATTTAGAAGTAAAATGCAAAAATTCGCCGATGTCGTGTTCGCGCTAACAGTGTCGCGATGTGTACATGACATATGAGAACCCGCTAACCAAAAAAAATTTTCAGCTCGAAATTCGTTTTCTTTGCAGCCGAAAACCGCCAATCGACAGCTGGCCGATTTGAGTCCCGCTCACTCTCTTCTCCGGGGTCACATGCCGTTTTCTAAGGTTTAGACACAACCACCAAATGTAATCAAAGTAGCGGGTCATCGAAGGCACACACTCGAGGCTAAAAATAGACAAATAATATGATACCCATTTTTTTGTGGCTTGTAAAAAGCTGCAAATACATTGATTGCGAGAAAAAAAAGTTGCACAGCCACGTGACATCCGGTAACTTTCTCCTCCTCTATTTTGTTCTTCCTCCCCAGTCCAGTTTCGGTTTTGAGCAGTTGGTTTTTTTACTTCATTAAAACTATATGTGACACTGTAGCAAAGTATTGGTTGGGTAGTCTTCTGACACCACAATGGATTGCCTGGCAAAAATATAAAATCATTTTTTAGGGGGGTGTCAGTGTTCCTTTAAAGGGGTACTCCGGCGAATTCTTCATGGTCCCCGATTTGCTTGAAATTTTGCTAAACTCGCCAAACAACATCACTAAAATAGTATCCCAAATATTAGGTCAAAATAATTTTTTTTCACGAAGTTATTGAATTTACAATTTTGGTCCTCGCCGTGTTTTTCAAACTGAAAGTCTCTACTGGCAACAACGAAAACGTGACGTCAGTGGAAGGCAGGGGTTCACTTTTTGGGCTGTAGAATTTATTCCCAGCTGATTCCAAGCACTTTCATGGTGTCAAATCAATGCTTTGGAAGCTCGCTCCAGTACCCGCGCGCCAGCACGGATCAAATGATTGGCATATTCTATTTTTTAGACTGCTTGCTCGACTGGCAAGCCTGCCTGCCACTGACGTCACGGCACTGAAAAGTGTGGGTATATTTGAATGTTGGTTTTTGCATCATTTTCATTTGCCGATTTCACAATAACTAATATGAATTTCGCAACACTAAATAGCATACCAGAAAGGGTAAAGGCCGGGGAGTCAGAAAATATAGTTAGTTGAGGTAGCTCAAAAAATCGCCGGAGTACCCCTTTAAGCTAGAAATGAATTGCACTTTTTATCACGAGGTGTATTTTTTTTAATGGCTGTCTGATATAAACCCCTCCTACTTGGATTAATATTTACTTCAAATACAAAATAAATGACCATGTGAAGCAAACACCGATAGACAAACGGTAAATACAAAATATTTTCAGTATTATTTTGGGTAAAAGTGTGTGATTTAAATCATTATAGCCAAATCGGTGCTATTTAAATCATGAGTTAAATTATTATTCAAATCATGATTTAATCATCTCAATATTTATTCTCCACCCTCTCATCGTACAATTATGTCGAAGCATGTACTGTAATAGCAACCTGAGGGATATTCACGTGCATCCCTTATTTGAACAAAGGGCAGGACACCACTAGAATTAATGTTCGGCATTGACCAGAGGCGGACAGTGTGTGCTCGGACATATTGTGCTTTTTGAACAGTAAATTACACACACTCCAAAGTGTCTATGCAGACCAAAATATGATGTTTTGGGGGGGCTATGTAAATTGCATCTTTTGTAACCATGCCTGTTGTCTACTCTTTTGGTTCATTATTCTGGACGATTTTTCTAAGGAATGACAGTGCTTTTGTTTTTCGATTACGAGGGTGTTCTTCAGCTAAGAGCAAGAGTTTTCTTTAGCAAAACCCGCATGTACTGATAAAGCAGACCCCTTTTCAGCTCGGACGTGTAAAAAAATTCTGTTGGCCACCTTGGTATTCCCGGTAATGAGGAAGCTGGCAAACTTGCTGCCTCCGCCAAAGAACGCAGACAACATTCTCTTGGCCTGCCACACCAAGGTATATATTAGTGAGTCATGGCAGTTGCACTGGGACATGGAAACTGAGGACTAAACTACATGTTATCCAGACCCTGGCAGTAATAATTGAAAATGAGCGTGTTGGTGAATAGATATGAATACTTGAAAGGATAGAACATTGAGGACGGGGACTGAAACAGGACTTCTTTCAAGAAAGAAGTCCTGTTTTTGTCCCCGTCCTCTATGTTTTATCCTTTCAAGCATTCGTATCCAGACCTTCTTGGGGATACGAGTTCCTCCCATGGAGGCGGTCATTTTGAGGTTCTTTTATGCTGCTTAAGAATGGGTCACTCCCGGTTGACTCGTCTGCACTTGCTCTGTGGCGGGGTTATTAAAGTTTACAACTAATGCGGGCGACTGCCGACTCTCGCACATTTTATGGCGCTGCTCATTTTAGATGATCAGTGCCAGTCATATTTTCTAGAAGGTTTTAGAGCACACCTTCTATATTGTTTGCTCGGTGATGAACCTTTGGTATTGATTTTAAAATAAAGCGGACTTCTAGCTTTTGCTGAATTTGATGTTGTCACTCTGGGTAGAAGCATGGCCTGTGGTGGTGGCAGTGTTTACTCTCTGGGTGCCCTCTAAGAGGCTTGTCTGGTGCGGCAGGTGGCGTACGGCATGGCCAAGTGGCTCTTCAGCGAAGCCTACCTGCAGCTGGGCTTGTTTACCTTTGGCTGCTCGCCAGGGGGCGGTGCCAGCAACATGTGGACGGTGCTCCTGGGTGGCAACCTGAACCTGAGTGTGGCCATGACCTTCATCAGCACCATCGCCTCCCTCGGTCAGTGCCCACTTCTCTGGTCTTTTGGCCATCGCTCACTGCCACCTTCGCACACAGGCACAAGGTCTGTCTGCAAACTATCCAGCCATTTATTATTCTATAAAATGACGCCCTCCTTTAAAGTACAAAACATTCTGCAAAGCTCTCCTTCGGTGTGGCCATCAGCTGCTTCGTCATTTTCTCTTTAATCTCGTCAACGATCTCAAACCTTCTGCCTTTCAACTGCCATTTGAGCTTTTGGAAAAGCCACAAGTTGCAGGGAGTCATGTCTGGGCTGTAGGAGGGCTGGCACGCCTGGCTGACATTTTGCCAGAAACCGCTGTGCGATACAAATGGGCAGGTGCATTGTCGCGATGAAGCTGACAGTCGCCAGGAGCCCGCAACTCTGTCTCCTTACAGCATCCCTCAGCTGTACCATATTTGTTTCTGAATTATCCCCGAAAGTCTTCCTAATCATTCAAACGGTGTCCGTTGATGTATATCAAAGCTTGAAGCAAAACTTGAAGCATATTTGCTAATCAACTCGCCCAGTCATAGTGAAACCGACGATCACACAGCGCTTACCTTATTCAATGGCGTTGTGCTGCCGACCGAGCAGACGCAATGCGAATGACATGCGCATTAGAGTTGCGTCCGACTGTCTGCCAATTTACATGGAAGCTGTGCCCTGGGTTAGCAAGATAAGATGCTGGATACTTTCCAGACAGACATTGTATATGCAGATGACATGTGCAGGTGACCTGAACCGAGCTTTGGTTTTAACGCACTCCATGAGAAAACCGTCAAGAAGGACCATCACGAAGGACCGTCAACTGACACCATGAGGTCACACTGTCATGTCATGAGACATCCTGACATCATGTGACTTTATGATGTCACGTGATAACACACACTCTCTCTCTCTCACTCTCACTCTATACTCCGTTTCACGATAACTTAGCGAATTCTGGAGGCTGTGGCCCTCGTGACCCTATTAAGAGCATCGGAGCAAGGCATGTGTTAACACTCGTTACCACCACAGCAACAGCGCCATTCGTGACAAAAGGTAGTTCTAGGCTTCTTTTTCTTTTAACTGCAATTGAACTCTCACGATTCCATCTCTATTGACAGTGTATAAAAAATAAGGAATACATATTCACTAATTTATGAGTTTAAATTATATTTAAACCAAAAAAAGTGACGCCACATCCGTATCCGCTCCCGTTTCTTTCTCTTTGTAGCGCCGTGGCCGTTGGCGATCGCAGCCATATAATGAAATGCTTCCGCTCAAAACATAGCACTGACCCCTGGCATTAATACTCGCCACAGATTCGCGGGTAATTTGAGCGTATGGTTGTCTCATTAACTGTTTCCAAAAAGCTCGCTACTCTAGGTGACGGCAATGTTGCAACGGCGGACATTCATCTGAAGTTGGTCTCGCAGCAGACGACCCTTGGCCAGCAAACGACAGTCGGTTTCTCTGGGCCTCACATTTGGCGCTGACACATGCGCTCCCGTGACGTGATGTCACGTGCCTCGCTCCGACGCTCTCATTGGGTTGCAGGGGCCGTAACTTCCATAGTTCGCTCCCCGGAGTTTGTCAGCATGATCGAGCTAGTTTTTATTAGTGATGGACGGAATATGCCAAACTTCAGATTCGGCACATGCCAAACTTTTGAAGAAAAGTTCGGTAAAAAATCTGCAAAAATTCGGCAAACGTCTGCGCACGCGCGAGCGAGAGTGCAACGGGGCCATGGATTGCAAATGGACGCCGTGCGATAGTGTGATTGCCATCGTACAGTGTAGTACTACCAGCGGATACGGCGAGGTGTGGAGTCGGCGACATGATAACTGTGTGTCAGCCTTCGCGAGTGTCGGTCTCTAATATTTTCTGCCTCAAGAACAGAAGATCGACCAGAAATGGACGCAAAAATGTCGCAGTCCACTGCGCAAGTGACACATGATGCGGTACATTCGGGATAACGCGATTTTCATTTTATCTTTCCTGTGATGCAATGAGATAATGCAGCATTGACCGACAAGTACTTTAGAGCACTCCTTGCCATTGTAGCAATCCTATTTTCGGCTCACAAAAAAATATTGCTTTTCAATTAGCGTTATTTCGCGGTTTTCGTCTATCTGCATGACACTGAACACAGAACTTTCATGCTCGATGTTGCACATCCGACATTCTTAACTCTTCCCATCTTCCTTAACAACCGGTGAGTACAAACATCAGAACCCAGGCGAAAATTTTCAACTGGGACCAATTGGTCCCAGTTGCAACTGGTTTATGGAACAATTCCCAGTTGCAACTGGTCCCAGTTGGAGTTGGTCCCAGCTGGAATTGGTCCCAGTTACAACTGGTCCCAGTTGGAGTTGGTCCCAGTTACCGCTGGTGCCAACTCCAGCGACAACGAAACACGGCACAAAATGGGAGGTTGACAAGGCTTTATTGTCAAAAACTTGGAGAATAAAACTAAATAGTAGGTTCGGTGACATACACGCTCCGGGTTTAGCCACTTGCTTGCGACGATTGAATCGCTTTTTCAAAGGTAGTATCCGTGAGATGAAGGAAGATCGGCCGCTGGTGTCCATTAGTGAAGACGTCCTCAGCTTCTCTCCCCATCGCGTGAAGAAAGGTGCTCACCCGTGTCTCCGCGTTGCGCAGGTGAAGTCCTGATAGGATCCGATAGCGCTCCCACCTTGCAGTCTAACATTTGCAATTGCCTTTGTCACAACGGTCGAACATCTTCGAGGTAGACCTCCCGCCATTTTCGCCATTGTGCTCTCCGCGGCGGTTTTCTCATCCGTCCGGTCTTTCCTGGGTGCCCTCCGATCGCTGAACTGCATCTTTCCATCCTCGAAGTTCACCGCTGCCACCATGGTGTGTGTACAGTTGGGTACACACACCATGGTGTCAGCGGCACCCGCGTGCCACGGCGGCCGGCTTGCTGGGCTTGCTCTGATCGGCCAAAAGATAAATTTATTTATTAAAAAAAAAAAAGAAAAAAATACTGTTGGTACTTAAATAAATGTTTTAATATATTTTAATAATGCACTAAATGTTCATTAGGTAAACACGTTTTATGTCACTAATTATATTTTCCAATTAAAAGAAATTATTTAGTTAATTAAAATTTCATTATTTTTATAAATATATAAATGTACCTATTAATTAAAAATTTTCCTATTTGTATAAATCTAAAGATGTAAGTATTTTTAGTTTTCTTGATTAGCAAATTGTTGCCCCGTGGGAAGTTGGAACTGGGAACGGGAAAACCATTTGAAGTCCGACTGGGAATCGCTCCAACCCCTAACTGGTCCCAGTTCACTCCATTCCCAACTGGGAGTCAAACCAGTTGACTCCCAAGTGGGAATGGTTCAAACCAGTTGACCCCTCAGCTGGTCCCAGTTGGACTCCTATTGGTCCCAGTTGATTCCCAGTTGGGACCAGTTAGTCCCAGTTGAAACCAGTTGAGGTGCCAACTGGTCCCAGTTAGAAATTTTCGCCTGGGAAACCAGCTGTTTAAAAGCGAAAAACGAGACGTTGCGAATATGGGACGCACACTTCCATGCAAAACTGAAGTGAGTCAAATCGAAAAACATGCATATTTACAATAACATTGTTATCTCTTCTGGTGAAGGTGTAGCAGCCGTTGCATTCATTTTCACGCACAAAACGGTGACTCGCAGAGAAATTAAGAACACAGTGTTACCGCCTTTATTTCCTCCCTTCAGTCTTGTGCTGATGAGGCCTCAAAACCAAAACTCGTGCATTGTGACTGTGCCCGCTACTACCCAACCCCGTTGTCACACCACTTCTGCAAAAAATCATTTTAAAATACCAGTAAACCCACAAAAATGACGCCGATGCAATTATCTCGTAGAATATCACCTTATTGAGTAATAACTGTGTCAATATGCATTAGATGTTGCATATAAATTGAAAAAAAAAGAAACATAAAACCCTTTTTCGCCAGAAAAAATGAAATATCGACGTTAAGTCTGGTAACAATGTATTTTTGCCGAATCTTTGCCGAATCTTTGCCGAATCTTTAGAAAAGTTCGGCAAAAGTTCGGCTTTGCCGAATCCCGAGATTCGGCACCGAACTTTCGATTCGGCAAAAGTTCGGCCCATCACTACTTTAGAGCACTCCTTGCCATTGTAGCAATCCTATTTTCGGCTCACATGTGGTTTGTGCCAAAAAAAATATTGCTTTTCAATTAGCGTTATTTCGCGATTTTCGTCTATCTGCATGAAACTGAACACAGAACTTTCATGCTTTATGTTGCACATCCGACATTCGTAACTCTTCCCATCTTCCTTAACAACCGGTGAGTCCAAACATCAGAAACCAGCTGTTTAAAAGTGAAAAACGAGACGTTGCGAATATGGGACGCACACTTCCATGCAAAACTGAAGTGACTCAAATCGAAAAATATGCATATTTACAATAACATTGTTATCTCTTCTGGTGAAGGTGCAGCAGCCGTTGCATTCATTTTCACGCACAAAATGGTGACTCGCAGAGAAATTAAGAACGCAGTGTTACCGCCTTTATTTCCTCCCTTCAGTCTTGTGTTGATGAGGCCTCAAAACCAAAACTCGCGCATCGTGACTGTGCCCGCTACTACCCAACCCCGTTGTCACACCACTTCTGCAAAAAATCATTTTAAAATACCAGTAAACCCACAAAAATGACGCCGATGCAATTATCTCGTAGAATATCACCTTATTGAGTAATAACTGTGTCAATATACATTAAACGAAAACCCTAAACTTTTTTTCACACGAAAAAACGTTATATCATCTTATAGGTTTGGTAACAATGTACTTTTGCCGAATCCTTAGAAAAGTCTGTAAAAAATTTGGGCGAATCTCAAGATTCGGTGTTGAATTTCCGATTCGGCAAACATTCGGCCCATGACGTAGTTTTTATTTATAAAAACTACTAAGCTATATTTATGACGCTGTTTCTAGTCTCTTTTATTTACCATTAGGTGAAAGAAAAACTATCGGAGATTTCTCTCAAATAGTTGTCCACGTGCACAGTGTAACTGAAGAAGAGAATTTTTGTAAGGTGGGTTATTAACATTACTAACGCTACACCAATGCATATTCGCACGCATTGTCTGTAGACACAAAGTTGGCATTCCATCTTGCAGCACGAATGTATCTTACAAGTTTTTATTCCCAACACTTCTTCGAATTGGAATCGTATTCCCACACCCGTGTTTGAAATTGCCGATATAAATATCTTGGGAATGGCGGGATTAAAGATTATTGCCGTAATATTAGTGGCAATAATTGTCCTAGAGCTTTCTTGTGCTGTCCGTTCATTTATAATTAGGGTTGAGGGTGTTTTTTCAGTGTCCCCTCTCAGTGTGGGACAAGAATGGGCATTAATTGTGGATCATGTTGAAGAAACTGGAGATTTCCCAACCTCCGGGGTACACGCACATGACATGACTGACAGAAGGAGACAAATTCGTGGAAGGTGAATGTACAAGCTGAGTTTTCTACAGGGAAGATTTTGGTGTCCTCCCTTCTGAAACTGCAAGGTATAAAGTGGAGAAAGCCTGAGAAAGAAGCAACCTTGCGGACTGTGTGGCTGTTCGCTGTGGGCTGTGTTCGGGATGAATGCAAAATAATGCTGTAGATAAAGATTTCTTTCAGTGAAACTTTTCTTGTTCAAGCTCCAGTTGGCAATTTTTGGGTTTTCGCCGATCTCGATGAAGCCGGGTCAACGTTACTAAATGTAGTAGCGAAAACCTGGAACCCCATTCATAAGCCGCCTGTGACACGTGTATCCCTGTAAGGAAATAAAAAAAAAT
Organism: Ixodes persulcatus; assembly: GCA_013358835.2. Taxonomy (NCBI): domain Eukaryota; kingdom Metazoa; phylum Arthropoda; class Arachnida; order Ixodida; family Ixodidae; genus Ixodes; species Ixodes persulcatus. The sequence continues at coordinate 95,900 of JABSTQ010009627.1, forward strand.
GAATGATGAGGGCACTTTGGACTGTGCCCTGTACACGGGGTCCCATTGTCAAAGGAACGAGGAAAACGTTGCTCTACGTAGCTTTTGCAATACAGTGACAACGGATGTAGTAGTGGTACGTTCGGGACAGCTGTGGCATGCACTGATATCCGGCCATGTGCTAGAGGTTCCAGGAACCTTGTATTACTAGGTAAAAGAGGGTATCGTTTGTTTGGCTCGCTTATTTTAATGTGTAACATTCTTTGGCTAGTTTCTCTGGATTTCGTGAAACCGAATTTCGTGAAGCTGTGGCCTGTGACGTCACATGACCTGAGTTTCCTCGCTAGATTTAGCGGGAAAATTGACATCATGTGACCTCAACACCCATTCAGTTTTCCCGCTAAATTTAGCGGGGTAAATGATGTCACATGACTTAATTGAGTTTCCCCGCAGCAAAAGAAATGGATGTCACGTGATTTATACTCAAATAGTGTTTCCCTATAGATTTAGCGGGAAAATTGACGTGACGTGATTGGCCACGGCCTGTCATTCCCCATACTCTGTGGACACAGGCTCAGAATATCCCTAGATGTTTGTGATGCAAGAACACATATCCAATACATCTGGAGAGAGCTGGGGAGCATTGCGGTTGAGCAGGTGGGGGGCCTTTGGGCACTGTTGGAGGGAGCTGGGGGCCTCACCCTTGCCGCAGGCACGATGCCCCTGTGGCTCTTCACGCTGGGGCGCAGCCTGTTCGAGGACGCCTCGGTGCGCATCCCCTTCCGTAACATCTTCACCACCCTGGTCTCGATGACGGGGCCACTGGCCATCGGGCTGCTGCTGCAGCGCTTCCGTCCCAAGGTGGCGGCCTTCTGCAAGCGCATCCTGGCCCCGGTCTCGGTGGCCATGATTGTGTACATCGTGGCCTTTGGCACATACGCCAACCTCTACATGTTCAAGCTGATGTCGTGGCGGGTGCTGGTGGCGGCAGCGGCCAACGTCTGGGTGGGCTTTGCGGTCGGGGCAGTGGCGACGCGCCTGGCGGGCCTGGCGTGGCCGGACGTCCTGGCGGTGTCTGTGGAGACGGGCGTGCAGAACACGGGCATTGCCATCGTGCTGCTGGGCTTCTCGCTGCCCCAGCCCTGAGGCGGACATCGCGGCGGTAGTACCCGTGGCGGCCTCGATCGTGACGCCTGTCCCGTTGCTGGTACTGCTGCTGGCTCAGCGGGTGTACGGCCGGTGCTGCCGACGCGGTGACGCGGTGACGGACGCCGAGGCGTCCAAGGGGGTGCCCCCACTGGCACGCTTTGCTGAGGTAGGCGACGACCTCGACGAGAAGGCGGCACTCACAGCAAATGGCATCGTGGCAACTCTGGGTGGTGGGAAGGCGGCGGCGGCGAGCTACGGTGATGAGCTGGCGGATAGGCTGTGAAAGTGATGCGTCTGGCTCGTCTTTGTTTCCTCGGCTTGCATTGTGGTGTCCAGCTTGGCGTTTTCACCCTTTTCGTCTCTATTCAATGACCTCTGTTTTTATTGTGCCAGTTCATTCTTCCTGCCTCTTTCTGTGCCGGGATCGCTTCAACAGTCGTGCTCAAAAGATGAGAGCACCAAATTTTTGTGCGCCGAATGCCTAGACGACTACTGTTTCCCCAGGATTGCGGACTAAGGTGAGGGGAAGCTGCCACCTCCTTGTCTCCAAGTGCCCTTCCATGGCCTCGGTGCCCTTTCATGGTACTTGTCCACAGTTGTGAGCCGTGATTATGTATAATTGACAAAAGGAAAAGATGTCTGTGATACTGACACCAAATTTCTTCCTGCCATAAGAGGCGAGCTACGCACATTGTTTTCTGGCTCCACACATTCCACCGCATGGAATGGAGGGGCAGTTTTCTTGCATTGGCGCACAAGCCCCACAGTGGCCGAGTCCCTGCTTCTAGCCTTGTGGTAGCCGGGTCAGCCCTCCCGTCAGGCTCTGCGACTGCATGCTTGGTTGGCCGAATGACCTGACTGCTGGCTGGTCTCAACCCCTGCTCTCTTGCCTGCTTTGCCAGCCACTAATCCCCTAGCCATCATTCATAATTGTTAATGATGCACAACTTTTGCCTCACCCTGTCTAGAAGGACTTTGGAACTCTGCTCAAATCTTTGTTTAGCGTGTGCACAGTTTGCATTAAAGTGAAAGGGGCAAAGCTTTTTTCTTGTTAATTTTGCCCATACGATTATTGTCCAGTGTGGGTCAAACTGTACTTGTTTGCATTTAGATGCACGACAGCAGTGGAAAAAGAATGGAGCCATGGTTTCACCCGAGACCCCATCCCGTTTTCTTTTCCAACCCTCCCACCTTTAGGTCCAGTACAGCGAGTTGGAATGTCCGCTTCTGTCGGACTGAGTCCAGCGTACAGAGCCTCATCTGTGACTGCGTTGCCTGCTTTCTTCTCGCTACACTTCTTTCTCGTTTTCCTCCTTTGGACTTTGAGCGTTTGTTGTTTGCATCTGTTTGAGCCCTCCCACAAGTTCCCTGCATGTCTGAATCTCTCCCAAATTTTCAACACCCCTGTGTTCGTTTTAGTGCATTTGCTCTAAACTTTAAGTGTGCTGGTGTATGTAGTTGTCCTTGGCAGTATTGTTATTTTGCTGCTTTCAGTTGTTTTCTGTTTTCTAGATGCATTTATTTTTTGCCTGGTTGCATCGCGAGCATTTTATTTCTTCTACTAACAAACAACTCGAACCTGTTTTGCAAAATGCTTGAAGCTTAGGGTTCCTAATTTGGTTTTTGCTCTGGGCATATCAGTCTGGCCCAATTTGAAGCGTGCAGTCGAGGCTCTTGGCAGTCTGGTCGGCCGTAAACGATGTCCAGCTTGGTATTTTGCGTGGTGCAGAGTGGGACAAGGGTACTAACAGCCTTGTCTCTCCTGTGTGGTGTCCGTCTGTTCTCTTCCCTCCACTAGGGTCCATCCCGTGACTTAGAGTCGCTGCACGTTCTAGGCGTGGCCATAGCGGCCGGGCCTTGCTGAAGCAGCATCGGCCCACTCCTCCCTGCACCGTCTGCCAGCACTGGGACAGACTCCCAGTGCTGCCAAGATGAATGCGTCGGGTTACAAGAGCCACAGAACCGATTGGGAATGGGCTAGAGTAGGCCAGCATTTGACAGCAAACAGCGCACAGACTACTTAAATGGAACAGACACACAAATGCTTGCACACAACTGATAATTGATTGTAAAAGCCTCGCATGAAGATGTATGGAAAAGAACATTGCATGTGTTTTTTTATATAGTTTTCGCAGAACCACGCTTGTGAAATGATTGCGGGAGTTCCATCTCTTAGTGGGAAAAGCACCAATACCTGACGCATTGATATGCAGCAAGCAGTTTCTCTTGTAACAGTTTGTGGTGTCAAAACTGGTTTGTGGTTATCTCGGAGCGTGTACTCATTAGTGACTATGTCAGCCCTGTCGGGTGATTGGGTGATCTCGTTCTTCCCATGAGTTGACGAGAGAAATGGCTGAGGCATCTCGGGTGTGAGATATGTGCTCAGTCAGTTGAGCTCCAAGTAACTCGATTCCTACGAGCATTTGACTAAAGTTTTTAACGACGCTGTCTGGTATTCCTGCAAGTTCAATATCTGGGTTTTTCATTCAAGTATCAATTGTAAGTCGGGTTCTGTTTCTTGTTTTGCTTATTCAGTGGTCCATGCTCTGTTTGGTATTGAATTTTGTACCAAGCCTAAGTTTGTATTGTGTTTGGTTTGCAATTTGGGTGTAATTTCAGTCATACAGCCACATGATCGATTGGACTGGGACTCCAAGTAAAGATCCAAACAAACTATGTTAGTGCTACAAGTTTACCAGCACAAACCTTAAAGTAACTTGTTGCTGTTGCAGCGATGAAATTTTAGTTGGAAACTTTTTAAGTGTGTATGTGAATTTTAGCATCCTAAGAAATGAATCCCTGTGTTTGGTGGCCAATTTTCGCAGTTTTAGAAAACAGATTGAAACACCTAAAGCTAGCCATCCTTTTTTACTGTTTGCACACGATGCAGAGTGCCGTCTCCAGCTTTAAAAGTGAGAAGCAGGTATTGGAAACGCTAAGCGAGCAATGCTTTGACTGCCAGTACCACAAATTGAGCATCTTTGTGCCCTACATGTACCTATTTGATTGTACGTGCCAGTGCGGATTCTTTTATTGGAAGCATAATAGTATCATTTGTGCATAGTATTTTTGGCGCAAAAGGTTAAAAAAAAAATATTTGAGCAACATGTTGGACTGCTTGAATATTACTTGCAAATTCACTTGTAGTATGCAGTGGCAACTCCATGTATTTTCAGTCTGTGTAGAGTATATGTAAGAAGTTTAAAAATCGTTTAGCTAAGCGATGCCCTTGAATCTGTACTTGTTTCTACACTATTTTGCACAGCTCATGGTTGAACTCTCGGTGAATTGCCTATACAAGATCTCGGTGGCCTTGTAGTTAGTGTGTGCGCACTTTGGTGTCGGAAGAATTGTCTTGGCCAAGTGGCTGCTGTATTGCTTGCAGAGTGAAATGCTGTGATTTGCGTTGGCTATTTTATCCGCAGTGGCAGTCCTTGAGAATGAATGTTCTGCTGTGTTGATGAGCAGGAAGAATGTCCCGAACAACCAAGATTGCAAATGAACACGCATACATAGTATGTTGAAGGTTTTGAAAGTAGACATAGCCATCCATTACAAATGTACTTAACTTCCCACTGCCTCAAGTTTATGAGGCTGTGGGAGTAGCAGTGATGTTTACCAGTTCCCTCTGCAAAGGGGGATGGGACTCCCAGACGCTGCGCTCTAACCCAAAATTATATTTTCCGAGGTACAGAATTATTGTCGACCACAGCGCATGTGTATCGTCGTCGGTGGCCTGCCTGTGGCAATCGTGAATAAATTTGTTTTGCAGAAGTGGTTCACTTTGTCTTGATCTGAGCAGGGGCGAATCCAAAACTCCGTTTTTTTTGTTTTTTTTTTGGGGGGGGGGGGGGATTTGTAAGGATGCTATTCTCCCATTCTTTCGTGTGCACAGGGGGGGTCCACCCATGTCAAATTGCCCTCCGAGAAGGGGGGAGGGGAGGGGGTCGACTTGGTTTGGGGGGGCGGCCGCCCCCGTCGCCCCCCCCCCCCCCCCCTTCTTGGATCCGCCCCTGCTTCTGAAGCTGTGTAGTATAATTAGGGTAGGTATACACTCGCCCGCGGGGAGAAGTAGAAAGAGCAAGCTTTCTCTGACTGCTGTGTGCCGCCATTGCGCCGACTTTTCGTTCGGCCGTCGGGGATCTGCATGCTTCCCCCCCCCCCTTAATTTCTTCATTTAATGTTTTTTTTGTTTTTTTAATTAGTCCTTGTGGGTAAAACTATGCCACCATCGGAAGACCGGACGTTGCCGCGTTGTAGTTTCGACAATTTCCTTGGTTCTACAAGAGTCCGATGAGAGAAAAATGTAAACGTCCGTGTAAGCACGCAAAACCGCCTTTTTTTCTAACATTTTACTTGTTTATTTATTACATACTGCAAACTGTTTTGAGTCCAGGCAGGACGGGCAAAAAAGAGAAACAAATTGCACATACACACAAAGAAAGAAATGTCTATATGACTACCTTTTAGGCGGTAAAAAGTTGCCACAGTTATAATGACCCCTAGGATAAATATGACGACATCACACGTGGTCAAAAAGCCAGTGGTCAAAATTGACTACCACCCTAAACAACGGAATCCCGGAGAAAAGCTCACCGCACAACCGGCGGATGCGGAGAAAAGCTCACCGGCCATTGAGCGTATGCGGAGAAAAGCTCACCGATTTTTTTTTTTCTTTTTTATATGGAGGCTGTTGGATCATGCGTAACATATATCAGTTTATTATCATTAAAATTCGTCAGCTTTGTAAAAAAGAAAATGTCCTTTTTTGTATTATTTGTTAAGCTTATTGGGTATATTGCTCCCAAATTAATAATTGCGGGCGAGTGTTTTCTGTGGCTTACTCTGTAGGCAACGAAAGCCCAACTCAAATTTTCATGAACTTGACGAACAGGAAAAAGTTCGAAAACTTAATAATGTCTGCCTAAAACCTAAAAATAAAAATCTTTAAATGCCGAAAATCCGAAAGTGCATGCGCAACAACGCGGTGCCTGGAATTAGGAGAAAAGCTGCAGCGGAGCTGGTCCTAAGAGATCGCAAGAGGCTTAAAAACCGGTCTGGTCTCTCTCGGTCCAACTCGATCGCAAGAGTGTTAACGGGCCTTTAGGTGCATGCGTGCGACACCAAAATGTAACGATAAATTAAATCTGGCAGGCGCATGGTTTGTTGATTAAGGCCCGTTCACACTTGCGACCGAGCAAGAGTAGGACCAGCTCCGCTGCAGCGCAAAACCGGTCTGGTCTCTCTCGGTCTTACTCGGTCGCAAGAGTGTGAACGGCACTTTAGAAGTAGAAACAAGTTTATTTATGGATTGGTTAGAAGCGAATGCAATCCCCTACTAGCTCCAGCAGTCTTAGTAGATCTCGGTGTACCTGGAACCCCTCGCCAATATTTTTCAGACCATTCTGCTGGCGCAAAGTTGATTTTCGCATCCGCTTCACTGGGGGCTCACCTCTCCGGGCTTGTGTCAATGCCGTGGCAACGAGCGCCTGATTTTGCTGTAGGCATTCAATCAGCCTCCAGACGCTCGGATGGGCGTGGCCGACAAGCTTCTAGAACCCGGTATTCCATCCTTCGTAGGTGTTGTTCGTCCGGTCTTTATCTTGAAGAGTGGCGTCGCACGTATTGCACCGTTCCGGGGGAAACTCCGGTCGTCGTCGGCGCACAGTCAGGCGAAGGGAAGAATTCGCTCTAAGAGCCGCCGCAGAAGGAGCAGAAGCATAACGGAAGGGGCCGTTGACATACGTGCAGTAAAGGTAGTCCAGCAGGTCGCCGATGTCAGCTGTAGAATATTCCCTGGTGTAGGTTAGTCCTTCGGGAACAAGCTGAGTGGAAGGAACGCCTGCCTATCCAAAATCCCGCATAGCTTTCTAAGTTTCTCATCTGCCTTGTACTTGTCCAAAAGGCCCAACTCTCTTTCCTTCAAATATTTCTAAAAATTCGTAACTCGGTGGTTTTTATATTACAGTTTTGCTTCAGTTTCCCTTTCACATCATCCTAAGATAATCATTGATTTCAAATACCTTTACGACGCACAATGACGGAAAGAATTTAATTTTCTTAGCCATTCACTACAAATATTACCCTGAACCCCAAGAAAACCCATGCATTAATGAAGAGGCATTGTGCCTAACCTTTGTGTGCGCGTTTAGCGTTACATAAGCAAATGAAAAAGCGAGGTCACCGAAGGGTAACTTCGCGTCTTCGGTCACTCTTCGGGTTCAAAAACTTCGGTTCACGAAGTTTTTGGGCGTGGCACAAGGGTGCTCCGGCATACCTTGGGTCAAGCAAGCTTGATCTTATCAGCTCCACTCAGTTTCGGTGACCTAAATTTTGGTACCAAACCGTTGCTTCTCTGCCTGTTATGGCTTATGTGTCGACACCTTTCCATGGGATGGGGTACCAGTTCTCCTAAAAATGGTGCAATGTCCATCGCGTCCGCACTTTATCCCAGTCCGTGTTTCGCACGGGTAGAAAAAAAAAAAGCTTTTGTTTGGGTTTGTGGAAAAAACTGGTGAGCTTTTCGTCCGATGAGCTTTTGTCCCGTGAGCTTCTGTCCGGTGAGCTTTTGTCCGGTTACCGACCTGCATAGTGGCCGCAACGAAAAGAAAAAAGCCAAACGTATTGTACGAGAGCGCAGCTATCAAATTTGCAGGCGGGCGCGAAAATCATCGCTGTAAAAGTGCCTAAGTATTGGTCCAACCTGTCGGGTCGACATAGTTACGCAATCATGTGTGTATATAATTTGTTCTCGCTTTGGCTACTGTAGTAATTGGTGGCCAGGAGATAGAAAGAAAACTGATGCATGCAGATGCAAGGTATACATTACCCAAACATCTGTGTATATAATTTGTTCTCGCTTTGGCTACTGTAGTAATTGGTGGCCAGGAGATAGAAAGAAAACTGATGCACGCAGATGCAGGGTATACATTACCCAAAACACGCCAACAGGCAATCGTTACAGCGCTGACGTTCCACGTTGAATACTATCGTTTTCAGGATAGTAACGGTCTGTAGAAAACAGGATGCATTTACTTTATAGTTGAGGGTACATAACGAAGTGCAGCAGGCGTAGAATCGGTGAGGAGGGTAAGGAGGAAAATGAGAAAGAGGCACAAAAACAAGAAATAATGAAGGAACAGTTGTATGATAATTCATTAGGGAGCTCATTGTTGTTTGAAGCTAGAACGGGGGTTGCCACAGCCCGAGGTGCTGCCGCGTGGAAAGTCGCAAGCCCCACACAAACAGACTTCCACTCAGCAACTTCACCAACATACTCACATACTCTCCACTTGTCGCAATTTTTGTTGGGGTTTAGAGCTGCGTAACAAGGACAAATATCACCGGGACGCCGTTCGAAGCTGGAAAAGCGTCCCTCGCATGCTCCACTCCCCGCCAAAATACGTTGCTAATCATCTGGAGGCTCAAAGACTGCGGAATATTGCTGAAAATCGTGAACGAATAGGCCGTATTATTGACTGCATCGTCTTCCTCGGTAGACAAAACATACCACTGCATGGACACATAGACTCCCTCGATCTGCATAAACACGATGAAGTATCTGAGAGCCCCGTTAACCAAGGAAACTTCCGGGAATCGCTGCGTTTCCTAGTTCCACTTGGAGACAAGGCCTCGCAAAACCACCTATAGGAACATCGTCGTCGAGAGCTATATATACTTATATTAGCAGCCGCATTCAAAATGAGTTGATCGCATGCTGCGGACCGACATCTGACATGTGTTCCAGATGAGCCTTGTTTTTCGCTATGTCGAAAAATCTCGAGATGGAACTCGCGCCGAAAGAGAATTCTTCACAAAATTTGTAGATTGTCACGCCTCTATTTCCGAGGGCGACTCGGGAAGCGAGGATGAAGGGCATACGAGCCGTCGATGACAGTTGTAAAGAGAAGGTAATCAACTCGATGGGATTGCTTCCAGCGCATTGCGTTAGCATCGGAACCGATGGCTGCAGTGTTGTGATTTCTGAAACTTTTGGAGCAATCCAAGAGGTTCAAAAAGAAGTCGTTAACGCCGTGCGTTGTCTCTGGTTCAGCCATGCTCTGAATTTGTCCCTCTCAGTCATCCTCTGTTCAGAACGGGCGCAATTTCATGGGAATAATTGCGGGAACTACGTCTTTCTTCCCGTCGACGTCAAAACGAAATGCAGTGCTTCGACGTATCTTAAAAAGTCAACTGCCGGAGTTTTGCGAAACCCGATGGGTTGAGCGGCAGAGTGTCGTGCTAGAATTCAAATCTTTCTTGGTGGATATTCCTGAAGCACTGCGCACCATTGGGCACTGGACGAACCAAACGTTGTCTGCAGCTAAGGCAAGCACTATGATTGCAGCACTTCAAACTAGCAATTTCCTGGTTTTGTGGTCACTCAGTGAGTGACCTTCTTGCCCTCACACAACCCTTGAGCCGGCTTTTCCAGAACGAAACCCTAGATCTGCAAACTGTGGTCGAGCTCTTGCACGACACTCTCTCTCAACTGAAGGCTAAAGGCCCGTTCACGCACGTGCAGTCGAGTACGACCGACAGAGACAAGGCCGGTTTTTAAAAGAGCTCCGACGAAAGGGAGCGCTCTTTCGCCGTCAAAAAAATCCCGTCAAACGTAATTGTATCCAACGGCAGGCGACGCTCCCTACAGCACGGCGTTGTGCGTTGTAGTGATAGTGAGCGTCTGTGGTATTGCGAATTAGAGTCAGGTTTATGCTGTTTGCGGCATGCGATGGGGGCGGAATTGATAATTGCCTTGGGGGTGCAGCACGAAGAAATGCAGCAGAGTGACATCCTATTGGTTTCCGACCGAGAAGTTTCTGCGACGGAAGTGGGTCCGGGCAGTCCGACGCGAACGCTGGCTTCTAGTGTTCGCGCCGTGCTGGAAAACAGTTCACACACTGCTAGCAAATAAAACATTTCATGCCATTGTATTTCGAAGCGGCGTCTGGGTCCATATGTCGGCAAGTCGCGAATGCAGGCCCCACCAGAGGTCCCTTCAGAAGCGATGCCGCCTGATCGAATGCGTACGGCGAATCGACTGAAATCTCCTACTGAAAATCTAAAAACATTTGCTGGTCACTGCTTGACTAAGACAAGCTGATCGTAGTCCATTATTTCCCACGGACGATCGCGACGTCTTTCTGACTGCTTCAGACGCCGGGCGAAACAGGCTCAAGCTGCCCACAATTAGGTTTGTACAACATATGTCGTCACAACAAGATGGGGGACCAGTAAAAATGCAGGTTAGTTTCGGTTTCGTCTATATTGTATTTCTGTAATTAAAAATGATTTAAAAGCTTTTTTTTTTAATTTACTTGTTGCTTTAAGCTCAGCTTCTTGTGCACTTTCAGAAAATATGTTTAGTTGAAAACGTTCAAATTGACGCCGGAGCTCTAGCCTCTTCCGACGGCACCGGGGACCTGCTCCGCAGCAGCGCGTCCGGTCGTACGCCGTCGCAAGAGGCTTAAAAACCGGTCTTGTCTCTCTCGGTCTTACTCGGTTGCAAGATGGGTGACACCGAGTTCAACCAACTGTTCGTCGAAGTTAAAGCTACCGCAAGCGAAATAGGTGTGGCACTGTATCTTCCCCGGACCGCAACCAAACAGATGTGCAGCCAGGACACACAGCTAGGTAGAGGTGTTGCGGAATGGGCCATTCTATTTAAATTCCATTCCGGGAAATTAGAGTTTCCGACAATTCTATCCATTCCTTTCAGCTCCTCGGAATGGAGAAACAGGGCCCATTCCCACTCCTGGAATGGCTGAACTTCACAATTCCATTCCTCGAATTCCTGAAGGTGAAAAAATAGCCATTGACTGCCACATTGTGTTACTGAAAAAAAAAGAAAAAAGCAGCATAAAGCTGCTGACGTTATCAATCGCAGAGACGACTGCAAAAGTGAACAAATACATTCTCAAATCATTAATTTTACGAAACTTAAAGGGGTCATGAAACGATTTTCCTACTTCTTCCTCCTTAGCTTTAATCCTCAACTGAAATGCGAATTGTGAAATCACGTCCTCGTGACATTCTTTGGCACCGGTGCGATGACTCCTAGCTTCCACCGTGCTTTTTATGCACACCATAGAACTTGTCATTCCCCAGTGACGATAAGTTCCGTCAGGGCACTCATTGGCCACGAACGCGAATCCGAATATTCGTCGACGGATTGATTGTTGACGAGCGCATACGTCCGAGTGACGCAGTTCTCCTGTCCAATGCGTGAGCTGCAGGCTCGGCTGACGTCAGGTTGGCACCGCTGACGCGCTTTGGGAACCGCGGATGTATCATAGTGAAAAGGCGGAGAGCTTTCGAAGGAAAGAAGGTACAAAATAGTCCGCTATATTTTCAAATGTTCGTATCGAAAAGCTGGCTGCTGACTTTCTACCCTCTTTCTTTTGGCCAACTAAACGATATGCGATTAGTAAAGTCCCAATTTAAAATAATTTATCCCAGCCCAAAATTCGTTTTTAAGGATGTACGCACGAGGCGCTTTGTGACACCATGATGTCACTGCAGACATCGATCGCGCTCTCAAGCGTAAAAGGCTTGCGAGTCGCAAAAAAGGCCAACAATTAAAACCACCCATTTTCTTCGCAAACGAACCGCATACTCACAACGGATACATGGTTAGCGTGTTGTTTGTTTGATAAGACCTCAAAAATGTATAGTTCGTGCGTGGCGCAAGAAGAAGCTATCTTGCTCTCTGCTTCGAATACTTCGCTATACAGTATACCGCTAGCGCGCTGTTAGAAGCGACGCCGCGTATACCTGCCCCAAATGACTGTAGCAAGAACAGAAAACCGCTGACAAAAGTGCAATCGGTACACGGCGCCAGCACAAAATACTGTACCACCATATTATGGAACCTGCCTTAAAATCTTTTACGTTTGCTGTACATTCAATCTATTTTGCGTGCGTGCGTGCGTGCGTGTGTGTGTGTTGTGTGTGTGTGTGTGTGTGTGTGTGTGTGTGTGTGTTGCGTGTGCGCGCGCGTGTGTGTGTGTGTGTGTGTGTGTGTGTTTGTTCGTTCCACGCAAACACTAGAACAGCGGTTCTGTTCCGGCATCAAATGATTGATTTTGGTTATAGTTTCTTCCGGCTCAGTTAGAAATAACGGTTTTGCTCCGGTGTTCGGTTTGGGTTCGATTCGACACCCTGCATGGTTAAAAGCTGCATGCTAATCGCGCATGATTACAACAGTCCCTTTGTCGCGTCTCGCGGCACCAGGAACGGCACCTTTTCTGTCTACCGTTTGGTTGCCTGACCGAGGGCGCGCCATTTTCATCCTCGAAGGAGCATGGGACAGTGAGACGATGAAACCGTCAGTCATCTCCAGTGCAATGATGCTGTCTCAAGAGCCACTTACCACGCGCTAGCGAATGGTGCCATCAGCCCGTAGCCCTCCCGTAGCCATTCCATTCCGGGGTTTCGAAAGTGCGGAATGATTCCGGAATCATTCCAACTCCAGAGTGGCAACTCCGCAACACCGGCGTTCTACGGGCAGGGAGTTTTTATTCCGATTTTGGAATCAATCACTGAAGATCTCCCTTCGCGTCTTCCCGAAGAAACCCTTTCGGTTTACGACTTGAACGTATGTGTACTCCGTACACTCGTAACAGACTTAATTGAAGGCAATGACGCACGAATAAAGAGACTAGCAGGTAGTTATCATCGCATCGATAGAGTTACATAGCCGAACTGCGATGGGGAAAACTCTTACGTCTGAACTGCTCATGTGGAAGGCGAAATGGCTGCGACAAACTGGTGACATTCCGGTTTCGCGTACAGCCATTAGGGAGTTTTCGTAGATGGTTTTCGGCGTCCCGCAATGCTCTCCGCAACCCTCTACGGTACCCGGAACTCTACAGTCAAGGCCATCGGCGCGTAGGCGCAGTAGCGGATTTTTCTTAGCGGAGGCGGAAACGCAGTGTACGAAAACTCCCAATTGAGTCCCTCGACTCTTGCGATGTGTATCCATTCCAAATGTGAACGTTACTGCAGATTCTTGCCTCAGTGCCAGTCAGCGTCGCCTCGGCGGAGCGCACATTTTCAACGCTCCGTCGCTCGATGACATGCTTGCGGTCCAAGGTGACCGAAGAGCGTCGCTCTTCTGAGCATCCATCGGGATATTCATGTTGACACGTCCAGTGGCACAGGACGATCCCCTGAGGGTGACACCTAATCGCTTGGAGCCGCGAAAACGAGGGACGTCAGCTCTGGCCCCAAGAAGTTTATCTCCCTCTTGGGGCCACAGCTGACGTCCCTGGTTTCCGCGGCTCCAAGCGATTAGATGTCACCCTCACGGGATCGTCCTTCACCTCTTGCCTCTACCCCCTCTCCCATTGCTTTTCCCCCTTCCACTTTGGCATCTTTCACCCTTCCCTCCTTCACCTGTATATGCAAACTTCGGGTCAGTAAATGTTGTTGCTAGTAGGAAGTCATTGTTGTCCGTCCCCCCTTTCTATGTATCTTCCTCACGTTTAATTATCGTACAATTGCTGATGACGGAAGTACTCAGCGTAAAGATATATGGCGAACCAAGGTTTAAGTTGTTCATTACTAAACTGCAAACAAAAGAACAAATAAAAATGACTTCAGCAAATAACGAGATGGCGTTTTTTTAAGAAACAAATGGGGCCGCCCCCCCCCCCCCCCCCCCCCTAAAACCAAAGTCTGGGACCGCCCCTGCTCTGCCCCCACGGCTCGCCTCTCGTCGTTCGACGCGCCAGACGGCTAACATAGTAACTGCAGTGTGTTCCATGGAATACGTACGTTTCGAAGCAGAGCGTCTAGATGGCGTTCCAGCGTACCCTACGGAACACACAATTTGGAAACGAAAATCTAGACGGTGCTTCAAACGACTGGAGACGAACTAAAGTCACCCTCCTCCACGGGAGCTCCACAACTAATCTAGTAACCTTGGTTCTCGTGGCACTCGACGTACCCTCGGAAGAAGCCCTTCTAACGAATCTATTTTGTCTCGGTTGTTCTGAGGGTGGCAACGGAGTGCGTATCCCAGTGATCTGTTTAAGTTAACTAACAAATCAGAACAAATGCATAATGCCCGCACGACACATTCTGCGTGGATTTAGCAAAATCATCCAGACAAGTCGAATTTCGAAAGTCGAGCATTTGAGGTAACCATTATTCTAATGTAACTACTCCATCTGGCATCCGCCGCGGTCGATAACGTTATCCGGAAGGCTCTTTATTTTAAGTGTTTACCGGATTGTACCCAGAATAAAACAAAAAAGGGACAACCAATATTTTCACAGTCCAAATGCACAACCTCGATAACTTTTAAACAATTAGAAAGAGGAGACACATAGGGGACGACAAAGACGGGACAATCTCATCTAAGCCACCAACACGCTCAAATAGTATACACGCTAGACCTTGAGTTAAGTTGTTCGCTCCTTGGGAGTTTAGCAGAGCGAACGCCGAAGAGGAGGTCGCCTCCTCGCCAGTGCTCTGCCAAAGGGGAGAGAGACCCACGGCGGGGTAGAGTCAGGAAGATTCCCAAATGTAGCTTCAGGTTCTTATATGTTTGGACCGTTGGTTGATTGGCCTTCTGCAAACGTGTGCTTTGTGGTGCTTTTAATCTCCTTTTTCGGCCCTCCAGCTCTTGGATGCGGTGACAAAAAGTGTCGTTGCACTGTGCCACTGGCAGGTCCGAAATGTGCGGCCTCTGGAATTGTACTCGGCCGTGGTTGCGGTTGCCGATCAGCAAGAGCAGTTGCAGGCGCAGTCTTTCTCTTCGGCGATGCCTCGCTTCACCCGGCCGTTTCCTGCGAAGAAGTCGTGCTTTAGAACTGGGAGACGGCCGACGGAGTACCCGCGCCATATTCTGCTAGAGTTTAGTTTAGCTCTTTTTCCGAGTTTATTTTTCAAGAAAAATTCGGGCTATATTGGTGCTCATTCTCAAAAATTCCGAGTTTAATTTTGCTGTGCTCCCAGTTGTACATAATTGAAAATAGATATAAATAATACCCAAACACAAGCATACCTTACATTCATCTGTATCGAATGATATATCAATATGAGATAATGCCATAGTAAGGGTGATGTGGGTAGAAATAAATATCTCTAGCCAGATTTGGCATGGCGGCGATTTGCCATTGGAAATACTAACTGCCCCACGACAAAAGTTGGAAACTTGGAGAAACGTCAATACTTGAAAGCAACTAGTCACCTGGACGCCTAGTCGCTGGGAAGAATAGAAGCTCCAGCTGCCTAATGTATCGGTTCCTATTATTCCACGTGACGAAAACACGGGCCTCTTCTCCTCTAAGAAGCACTAATAGTATAGTCTAAACTGGAAAGCGGAACGGTGGCTTTTGCCGTGCCACGACGACGCGTTGTCCTGAACAAGCATTTTGTTCAACACTCAGGTTCGAAAGAAAACTCAAGCGGCATCACTTCGGGACCCTGTGCTCTAAGAAAACTGACCGCCGTCCTTCTTTGCCATTGTATTCCTAAAATTCTTAGTTGTTCGGATAAATCCCAATACACCCTTTCTGAAATTCAGTCTGGTCACTTGGGTAGATATCAACACCGAAGTGTGTGTCATCTGTACATGCATAATGGCGGCATTTTTATAGCTGCAGGTGAAGGAAGAATTTGAAGACAGAAACCAATGGGGAGCCTGAGCATCGAGAGTTTTCTATGCACTACGCATCGGAGAGTGTCATGTATAAGTCCTTGGAATGCTCGACTTGGGCACGCCCCAGAAAGCTCATGAGAATCAAATGTCTATCGTATCGAGAGGTTCACTCAGCTAGAAGCGCCTCGTACAGAGTTTCTTGGCACCGTCGAAACTGAAGCGAATAGAGAAATAAGCGTAACTTTCTTACGTCTAGTGTCGATGAATAGGTACCAGATTTTATCCGCCACTAGCATAGAACAATTTAGACTGCTCTTTGAGCTACTAGATAGCACTGCATTTGTGAAACTGTCTATTGACCAACCTTTTAGCAGCGAGTGCTTTTCGGATTTTATCGGATTTTCTTCCGAGGGAAAAAGGACTGTGGATGCGCCAAGAACTCTGAGGAAACACAACCTTCGCTGGAGCCAGGTACGGCGAGAACGCAAAACGGTTCAACGAATTGCGTCCGGGTGTATTGATGTTGTGCTCTCCGTTCCTGGGGCCCCATTTGCACAAAAGGCCGATGCTCGATTGGAAAGGAAGTGCAGCCCCATTTGGCTCTCCCGAGGCGGGAAGCTCCAATGGTGCACGTCGGAGGAGCTCACGCTGCGTACTGGCGTTGCGTGGGCTGTCGTCCCTCGTCCCCGTGAGGCAGGAGAAGACCATCCGCTCCCCGGTCAGGTGCACCATCCTCGGCTCCGTGGTCATGTTGCCGAACGGAGTGATGAGCTGCAACAGCAGGGCCCTTCACTCGACACGGCCGTACAATGTCTACTCTCTCTCTGGTCCATTTGGACTCTGGGGTATACCAAAACGAAAGGTGGATTCGCTGAGTGACGTGAAGCCACGTGATTGTTTTGGCCTCAGTCACGCATGACGTGGAAAGCCGCCCCATGCACGGGCGCGTGTCCCAGAAGACCAGCTGACCACAGTGGCCCCTTTGGAATGCATCGCTGGGTGACGGCGCACAGGCGGGGCAAGTGTTGCGTCGAGAGTTGTCTGTACGTTGTCGTGCCACGCCGACGCACGCTCGGTATGGTAAGACGATCGACAAAGGCGGCAATCGGAAAAGAAATATGTCCAGCTCGCAGCTGTTCGAGCCTCTGACGTCCAAACATCATTTTAGTCGATCCCAACTGAGATACGCACAGCATGTGTTCTATAGCACCACAGGAACGGCGCGCGAGGTTCCAGAGAACGGAACGAGGCACTTTCACGGCACGACTCGCCCAAGAAAATCCACGCACTAGCTCGCACCTCAACAGAATAGACCCTAAAATACCCAAGCATCAAGAAAAATGCTGGAAATGTAAGTGCCTTCCCCGTACATAAAGGATTCCAAGTAAATAACCAAGGCGTTGACGAACACGCGTGCAAGATGAAATTCCTTAGAGGTTTTTGCTCTAGAACAGTTACTATACTGCAGACGCCAGCACGTGTAGCCCGTGTAACTATACTCGCAGAACGCTCTTGCTGCTTGGGTAATTTAGGGTTTAAATGATGAACAATTGGACGTTTCCCATGCAGCGATTCTGTTCCTAGAGCGGCGCGATTCACGCCGCCACGACGCTCATGGCCAGCCGCAGTGGCGGAGCGGCGCGGTTCCACCAGGTTGGAAAGTTTTCGCGGCGGCAGAGCGGCGGCATTCGCGCTGGCCATTCACAGCACGGTGGAGAACCACAGAACCACGTGACAGGAGGAGAAGCATGGCGTGAAAGCTTGCGCATAGGATGGCGTTTTCACGTTTTTCAAGCAGACAGCGTGCAGAGAAAGCACGCAAGCGACTAGTTTGCGGTTTCTTTTTTTTTTTTTTTTCTTTTTTAATTTTCAGTGGTGGGTTCAGCTTTTTTTGCTTCGGTGGTCGCGTCAGAACTGTTCGGGAAATTGGCGAGGAAATTGTTCCCCCCCTTCTTTCGAATATTTTGCAAAACATGTCCCAAATGTTCGGGCATATCCTTGTTTTAAGCCGATTGCCCTCCCTGCCCCCACTGTTCCGACACCGCTGGTCTTGGAACTGTGCTTGCTAACTCAAGTTCCCTTTTCCTCTTCCCTTTTCTGTCAGAACCTGTCCATATTGGCATTCTTGAGACTTCCGTCCCGTGTCTAATGTTTGAGTTTCTTGCGTCGTCGTGTTTCGCCTCCTCATGAACACATATCTCCATGCATATAACCATTTCCGAGGCGGCCATATTTGTTGGAGTCTTTCCAACCGAGGTTGCACCCTCCGCGACAACGAACTTTCAAAAAATAAATGAAGAAATAAAACCGACTTTTTTTTGCGTTTTAAAATGTCATTTTTCTTTAATAATTTAAAAATAAAAAGGAAACTGAAATCTAAGGCATTTAGATTGTTATTGGAGACCGCTAATATTCATTGTGCGTGCATGTCCACTTGCTGCAAGTAACGTTGGGCATCGCAGCGGCAGAAAACGCTCCCGGAAGACGCATCTGAAATGAAACCTTGCGATTTGTGCCGCGGTGCCGCCAGCGGCAGCGATTTTGGCCGCAACAGCGCTGCATGTGAAACGCGCATCATCTCAAGTGCCGAATATACCTTTCCGGAAATATGGGACGCCCCCACTGTCTGCTTGATGCATTGTGACGTTCCGATGTGCGGTACCTGACATTATTCAGGAATCGAAGACGAAGTTAACGTTGGTTTAACATGTTGTGATCTCGAAACGCGGAGAGGGCAGAAGGGAAGCAGAGTATATGATGGCCTCTTTTTGTGCTTGATTTATTAGTGCGCAAGCATTAACTATCCTATGGAGTGAAGCCGGCCAGAAACCGCACCTAAATCCCAATTGGCTGAGTGTAACGACACCTAAATTCCCATTGGGTGCGACGCGTCATGTGACCCCATAGCAACGGCGTTATCGTTGCTAAGGGGCCAGCCGAACTGCTGGCGGTGCAGCGGGAAAGGGGGGGGGGGGGGGGGGGGGGGACGCGTGTATGCGCTGGCCTGACGTTAGGCCTAACGTTACGCTTTGAGGTCTAACGTCGTCAACCGGTACTTTGAGGTCGTCCTAGACGTCATCCTCTAGGCTTCGTCCTAGATGTCGACCTCTAGGCATCGTTCTCAACGTCGTCCACTAGGCGTCGTTCTCGACGTCCTCCTAGACGTCGTCCTAGAGGTTGTCCTAGACGTCGTTCTTGACGTCGTCCTACAGGTCGTCCTCTAGGTGTCGTTCTCCACGTCGTCCTAGACGTCGTCGTTGAGGTCGTGCTCGGCGTCGTCCTAGACGACGTACTTGGCGTCGATCTCTAGGACGTCGTCCTCGACGTCTTCCTACACTCGAAAACATCTCACCCGCGGGACTATAATGCTTTCGCATTCCTACACGTAAGCAGTCTTAAGTGTCCTGTAATATTTTTTTGTACGTTCTGAGCTTTGAATGATAATAGAAAATGAATCTCCAAGGTATACAAAGCGTTCGATTCAGCACTAGCGTACGTCGGAACAGCCCCACAATTCCCCACGCCGCGAGGTCTTCTGAGATTCTCCGGAAAGGTATATTGGACAGCGACACGTTGGTTTTCTATTAGCCGCACATGCGCACACGGCAGAGGCTGGTTCACACATTTGTGTTTGACTATGACCGACTGCGCCACAACAGGAACCTCTTGTACGACGTTCATGTCACGGGACGACGTATCGTTGGACATTGTTGTCAGCGCATGCTCAGACTCCCATTTCTCGTCTTCCAAGAACAAGGATTGACGTTGAACGTGCATCCGCGTGCATAGGCAGTGAAGCTCTCTGTGCGCTCCCGGACCCTGAGCACCGATCAAAGCTGTGCACTTCTGAGGCGTTCGTTTCTTCTGAAAAGAAAAAAAGTTATCCTCGTGCATCGTTCTGAGCATGCGCTGCGAACAACGTCCAACAAAAAGGCTTCTCGTGAATATAGGCCAGTATACTTGTTAGATTTTAGAAGCACAAAATCCTTCGTCACATGGCGAATTTCGCTAGTTGCGGCAATGCGCACGACGGCAAACAGCGAAGGACACCGTCCCCGAAGTCGGAAGTGTGTCAGACCTTCGGGGGCAGTGTTCTTCGGACGTTTTGCCTTCTTTGATTGTTATGCCTGATTCACACGGTGCAATTTTACATACGGCAGAGTTGCGACGTCGCTCCTGCGGCAAAAAAAAAAAAAAAAAGCGTGCTGGAAGGCCATAGTTACGCGCGGAGAGCCGGGTCAGTTGATAAGAGGGAGGCTCCAAGTCCGGCTTCAGGGCGCTGCCATCTTGCTCGGATGGGGTGCGCTTGGACGCGTCATAATCCGATTCCGAAGCCTTGCTAAGGTGTCGTAATCGGATTATCCCTTAGCGAAAAGTTCTTCAAAATCAGTATACTAAAAGTGCACTGAAGTATACTAAAAGTATACTTTCAGTGTGGTCTTCGTACTGAATGTATACTTTAGGTGTACTTAAAGTGCACTTCTAGTAAAAATGGTGGTGGACTGAAAGTATACTCGTCCGTACAAAACTAGTACATGTAGTAGAATCGTAGTGCCCGCGGTAAAAAGTAGTTCAAAATCAGTATACAGGAAGTGCACTTAAGTATACTAAAGGTCTACTTTGAGTGCTCGCGGTCGGCGTACTCAAATTATAGTAAGGAGTGTATATATATATATATATATATATATATATATATATATATATATATATATATATATATATATATATATATATTTTTTTTTTTTTTTAAGATCCACAGATTAAAAACGCGATAGATATCCCGATGCCGTTTTCACAGGGTATTTGTAGCCTCGGCGGACATTAGATGAGTAAACCAACGTTACAGTACGTTGTCTAATTAACTTTTTTAATTGACAGTGTAATTGACCATGATGAATTTTCAATTTTAAAGGGGCTATGAATAAACTCTCGCCCAAGCGAAACAATTTGCGAAAAGGCGACGAGTTTTGGGTTATTCATAGCTCAAAGTCTGCCTTCCTTCGCCTAATCAAAAAACAGCGCGCCGGACTGAGCGCAGGATGTTATGCGTAGTCACTTCAGACGCACCGTTTGAAGTATGATGCTGGAGCATCCCCCAAAAGCACGCTGTCAAAAGTGTGCAAGTTTGTTCATGCTAAATCCGACAGCACTTTATAAGGGTTGTAACTTCACTAGAAAATAAATAATGCATGGAACTCCAATATGAGAAGTTCTCACTAACACAAACACACATGCCATTAGCGACATGTCATGTCAAAACCGCTAAGTCACTCTCCATTTTCCCCGCCCCTGCCGTGCGTGGTTCTTGAATTGGGGCAAGAAAGTGAAAAAATTTGATAAATAAATATCTCAAAGCCCTTTGTTGTTTCGTGAATAGTTTTGATTGGGTTACGCTCTAATAATGACTGCCTCTAAAACAGCAATAGAAAAAAAAGGTAATTTACGGATTTCAGTTAATTAATAAAAATGTTGCCACGGTAATCCACCCATGTAATGTCCGCTGAGTCGCACGACACACTGAAGACTGCATCAACGTGGCAGCAAGCCCCTCTTTTTTTTTCTTCTAAAAACCTGTTGATTAAAAAATATCACCGGGTATACAGCTGACATAATGTCACAAAGGGATGCTTCATTTTTCATTTCACTGCAGACCACGTGGTCCAAAAGTTCCCCGGGGAAACGACCGGCACTGGCACTGTCAGAGCATACTTACGTCGCAAATGCAGCATAGACTATAGCCCTAAAAAAAGCACAAATAGAAAAGTTAGCAACATTGTACGCCACGGAAAGTAGCGTTATCTAACTTGTCAATAATTATTTTAGCTAGTCATTTCTACTATATTTATCAATTGAAAAGTCTACTTTTATTGCAAAGATAGCTTTTATTTTCCCTGTACTGTATTTGTTACCTTTATTGAAGAATAAAAGTTTACTGTAAAAACCTCTCAGCACTATTCGGAAGCTAGACGATCGAGGGCAATCGCACCAAGTGTTTGATGCTGCTGATGCAAAAGCATGCACATATCTTTGTTTTCAAAGTGCACCGCCACTTGCGTGCTGCCTCATAGGCTAGTAGACAAATAACGTTTGCAGGATGATCCAGTGTTTTTGTAATGCAGGTCTCAGCTCACTATACGCTGTTTCCGATATCTGCATCCACAGCAAGCAAAAGGACAGGAGGCAAAGGAAACCACGGCTAATAACGGGGACATAAGATGCTCCACCTTGCATAGTCATATGCAGCGCAAATCAACTTCTGAACCGCATAAGCGAAGTGGTGTTATGAATGGAAGCTCGCTCTGAAATTGGCTGGAGAAATTGGCGCCTTCATGTGACAACCTCAAGCTTTCACCGAAAGTGTTTCATTGTGTAGATTTATCTTGCACAACTTTAAGACATCTCAATTCAGCTGTAAAGAACTTGACAATTGCAACAACGAACACGCCAACACAGTGGATCGAGAGTTCCACGCTGTAAAAAATCGACGTAAATTTTACGTGTCTTTCCCTCGCCAAAAAAATCGGGCACGCTCATTGTTTCAAGATACGAGGTTGCCCTCATTATTCATTTGTCGCGAGAGCCGAGCCTTTCAGAAAAGCCGAAATCCCAGGAGTACAAGCATGAGCAGATGAATCAGAATAGCTTGGCGACGAAGGAGCAATTGCTTGATATAGTTTCGGTTTTACACTGAAAAAACCTAAAGTTTAGATAAAACCTAAGATTGACTAAATTTGTGTTAATTGTTTACAAAATTGATATAGTGACATTATTATCATTAATATATATTGATTTGCTTAGTTTTGTCTTAAAAAAACAAAGACCAAAAAAAGAGACTTTTGAAAACTGCGCATGACCATCGCTATTGCAATCAGCTTCCGTTCGGCCGTCGTCAACGTTACTAGATTACCTTAGTTGTGGAACTCCCGTGGAGGGGGGTACCCCCCTCACTCACCTTAATCCGCCTAGAGTCGTTCGAAGCGCCATCTACATTTTCGTTTCATAACTGTGCATTCTAAAGAGCACAGCTGAAGCGCCCAATGGCGATCACAACGCCGCCATTTCTCCCGCAGCGGTCACTCGAGGAACTGCACGTGACGTCTCATTTTTGCTTCAATCGGGTTACAGAGGTGCCACCCCCTTATCCCCAGCGGACGCGCCGCGAAGTACTCCCACAGTCAAAATGCGCCTAGGTCGGGACGCGCTACCTGAAATCCCCGCTGAGGCATGGTTGTATAAAAACAATATTAATTGTGCTGCAAAACCTTGAAAACTAAAAGTTTTAGAAAACATCACCCGCCCCCATTTTGTACTAATCTCCAATAAACGTTACTACAAAAAGAGTTTTTTTCGTTGGTTTTTACGTTTCTAGTGACGTTGAAACGAACGTATCCCGATTCAGTTACCAAAGCAGCCGTCCGGCGGCGCGTCGAGCGAATCTGGGCGAGTCGTGGTGAGTGAGGGGGGGGGGGGGGGGGGGGGTACTGATCGTACATGCAGCGTCTATGAACAGTTCCGTAACTGAAATCTAATAACGTTGGCCGTCGTTTCCCGTTGGAGTTCCGGAGGCTTCGAGCATCGCTCCCTTTTCACGTTTTAGCCGTTTCAGCGGATATTTTAGATATCTTAGTTACGAATACCGTGTTCAAGAATAGAAAGATACCAGGTGCGTTCTAAGGCCCTTCCCGCATGCTTTTCAATGGGCGGAAGGCGAACAAAAGAGTTCGAAATAAGGACTTAACGCAGAAGGCTGAATTTCTCCAGCGCCTCATAATTTGACGAGCCTTACTCGAAAAGCATGTTTTTTTGGCCATCCCGCGTCCTGTTTTTTTTATCCGCAACATGGGTCTAAAGTATCAATCTGCCGGGCCTGTTGGTGGCGCCGCCTACGACGCTCGCCCGACGACGATTTTTGCGGAGCGTTCTAGTGCAGTCTGACGGCAGATAAAGCAATCACAGGTCATGCTAGTTCTGACGTGTGGTCCCAACAGCCTCTCGCCAACGATTTGTTTCATAAAGCGGGAGCGAGAAAAACGTTACAAGAGCGAGCAGCATGATTCTTGCCTGTGCTGATGCCTGTGCCGTAGAGACGCGCGGTCTCTTTGCTTATGCCGAAGCGGCACGCTTTCCAAGTTTACGATTGCGTGATGTAAATAAAGTGAGTTTGGATGTCACGTTTTTTAGTGGCGGCGAAAGCCGCTACAAAAAGCAGAGCAGTTAGAGAAAGCAAAAACGTGAAAAAATGCGAAAAGGACCTGAATATTCGATGGAGTTGAAAGACCACCAACTTACCAACTCGCCCAGTTATTCTTTGTGAAAGAATAATAGCCAATAGTAATAATTTAAATAAATGCCAACTTTTAATTGGTTACATATTTGTAATTGATGCAGTACAACCCTACGCTGCTCAAGTGCTTTTATGATATCAGATAATGTGTAAATGTATAGGATAGTTCATAGCAACCATTTATGTACGACCCATTATATTGAATCTTTCCTCTAAAAGCTCGAAGTTATATAAAAAAAAGTGCAAATCATAAATTAAGCCGCACCACTGAATGTGTAATAGCATGTGACTTGTATGTATGTTCTCAGCAAAATAAAAGGATGCATTCAAAAAGGGCCGATTATTTTGTTTCCTCTGTGTTAGAGCTTCTTTCAGGTACACGCAAAATGTGGGTGTCTACGTCTAAAAGAGTGGAATTGACGTTTCCCGCAGGGCTGCAGGCCTGACTCAGTTTGGCTAGCAGGTTGCAACCTATGGGAACCTGCAGGGAACTGCATCACAAGAGTAAAAGTGACGTCCGCCCACTGATCTCTATTATGGGTGGCTGAATGGTGCATCGAGCAGACAGGTATGAAGCCACCGGAAGTAAGCGGCCTGTCCTGATAGCGAGTGCTTAACAGGCTTTTCGATTCTCCGAGTGCTGGTTCGAACAACGTTCAGGCGCTGGGTTTTTTCTTGTCATCCCAAGAGAGCCTGCTTGTTGCGGAGTAACAGTGCATGCGGACCCGAGAAGTCTCCTGGGAAACCATTCGATTTGAAAATTTTGAGATTCTATTTTTTCAAAAAGATCATATGTCCCACGTTCAAATGTCTTGTTCTTGGGATTTCCTCCAGAATTAATCTCTGCAGCGCACTGGCACATGCGGAGAAGCGCACTGAACAAAGCAAATCCATCGCAATGGTGACTTTGCGAGCGCTTTGAAAGGTTTGAATGGCATAAACGACTTTATTTTCGCGAGCTCAATACTTCATACATTTTATGAAGTGTTAGTGTTGGGAATACTTTGCAGGTACAAAATTTCGCAATCAGGAGTAATGTTCAATGCATTCGTATCCATGGGGTTACTTTTTTGCAGGACCAATTTTAAGCGATTTCGATGAACTCGCAAAAACGAAGCCTTCGTAAAAATTTAGTAGTTAACAGTAGTACAATTAATCTTGAAACCAATATCGAATACCGTACTATACTAAACTTCTAAAATAAAATGTTAATATTAGTACAGCCCTGAAAATGGCCATTCTTGAATGTTTTCGTTGTGGCCTTCATTAATCCATGTGCTTAAAATGTAGCAGCTGCAACCTTGAATCTGGAAAAGGCTATTGTTTTTCACACATTTTCTTTATGGTGCCTAGGATTTTAGGTAATAAATGTTGTGCCCTGCAATGAACACTATTACCTGTAGCATAGCCCTGGGCGTGCAAAGAAGGCACACCACCTATGTCTGACATATCAGGCTTTCAAAAATGCTATTGTCCGATTTTCCTCACCCTTCTGTCAGGATGAAGTGGTTACTATCTTGCCTTCCTCACATAGTGGTCCTTTGAGCGAGTTATGTGGTGTTATATCATAGGGTGGCATAGGGTAATTTTCTCTTCTCTTTTTACGCAGGAAGTAATGGCACACCATCATCACAAAGGAGAGTGTACAGTGAGGCAGGCTCGGAAACTTGAATAAAGTGATAAGTAGGATTTCAGTTTCTGTCTTATCAATTATGTGAAGAACACTGATCATAATGTTTGTATGCCACACATACATACTTTCAGTTGAAAAATGCAATGCATCTTTTCTTTATGGCTTTTCTCACACAGTTTCAGAAGACGCTGGTACGTCATTTTTACGAGGAATGTTTGGAAATAGAGCTGCCAAAGATTTCCTCGTAATTTTCACGTACATAGCCGCAAATCAAAATGACAACTCTCCTAGTCAATGTTGGAAAACGGCAGTACATTATTTTCACGGGGAGATGTGAAAATGATTCAATTGTCATTTTCACGTTCACTTTCACTTTCCTCGGAAATTTCCTGACTCATTTTTAAGAGTGCATCTCCCGATAATGGCACCTCTGCATTATCATCAATTAAGTGTTGTCAGCAGTGTTTCTTAACATTTCACGAGAATGGAGCTAGGTGTCATGAAATTTCGCAAGTTGGAATCCAGCCGTTCAAAGAAACACCTTTGAAAAGTCAGCTTTTTTAAATGTAGGCGCCGATTTTTCTGGCCAATTTTAGACCGCTCTTTACATTCCAAACGCCCGTCATACACGGTGTCCCAGATAACTTGCACCATACTTAAAAAACACCGGAGCTCTCTGCGGGAGTGAAATCAACTGTCATTAGCAAGCGTTTTGCGAAAGTGCACAGATTTTTTTTTTTTAATGCGCCTGGTTATCTAAATAACTAAGATTAATCAGCTAACCTTTCAAATATTAATTTAAGGGCCAAGATGTCAATTGTAAAGTTGCAGGGCGCATTGAGAAGCACCCAATTAAAGTGTTTGCAACATAATACGCTTTCGTGCTTTTTTCCAGCCTTCAATTAATGCACATTCGAGGCGCGCCCGCACGCCGTGATTGGGGAAGCGATTTGTCACGCGGTATTTTTTGTATTTCGCGGGCGTTTTTTGAAGGCTAGGAAAAAGGAGCATGCAAAGTGCACCTTGTTGAAAATAGTTTAATGGGGTGTTTCTTAATGCGCTCTACAACTTTCCAATGCACACCTCGGCTTTTAAACGAAGATTTCAAAAGTTAGCTTGTTAGTCTTAATTAAATAACTAGGCGCACTAAAAAAAATGCGTGCACTTTCGCAAGAGACTTGCTAACAGCGTACAGTTGCTTTCACCCCCGCAGAACGCACCGGTTCCTTTTTAAAGTTTGGTGCAAGTTATCTGGGACACCCCGTATATATGTACAAGTAGTGTAAATTTAGTGCACAAAAAGCGTACATGTAGTGTACTACATGTACACTTATATTATGCTAGATGTACACTCGAGGTGCACTTATGGTATACTACATATGCACTTGTGCTGTACTAAAAGTATACTATTTTGTTTCATAAAAGTGTGAAACTAGTACGATTTCAGTACATACCCTAAGTGCACTATTAGTATACATTCAGTATACTGATTTTGAACGACTTTTCGCTAAGGGATGACCGCGCCCAAGCGCACTCCACTGAGCAAGATGGCGGCGCCCTCAGACCTTTTTCGCTTACTCTCGACCCCAGCCACCTGGTAGGCATACATCCAGTATGGGCGACGAAAAAAATAATAAAACATTTCAACCTGCAAATAGTAAAAAAATAAAGGGTAGACAAAACGAGAATGGCTGACGGTTACACTTATGTATATTCTAAATGCATTCTATTGGCGTGTCGTCGGCAAAACACATTTCAAGATGGCGGTGCCCTAGTGAAATAGGTCTATAGACCAAATCGGTCTCCCAAAACCAAGGCGCGTTTTCCTTCGTCTCCAACACAAGCTTCCCCACTCCCTTTAGGAGCGGCGAAGATGCCGCCGCCTTCGAGTTCGACAACTGCCCGGGGCGGCAAGCACCACCACTGTCCGTCTCCCACGCAGTCTGCCCCCCCTCCCCCGGAAATGCTCACCCGAACATTTACAGCTTCGTCGATCAATGAGGCGTTGACGGGGATATCTTTTCAGCGGCTTTGGTGCCGTGCGGGCCAGGGGCCATAAGTAGGTCAGCAAGAACCGCAAACTCTCTCATGGCACGATTTACCCGTTCGACTTACTTCCTCAACAAGGCGAAAGCATTTTCTGGTCTATGATATTTTCCGGTGCGCACAATAATTCAGTATTTAAAATTGTAAAAAATTAAAAAAAAAGGTTTGAGGTACACCTAAGCACTTCTTCGAGTTATGAATGCCCGCTCCCGTGTTGCGTTTGCGGCGTATTTGCGTCGGCCGTGCGAACGCTCTCCCAGCTCTCCTCGCAGCTCTCACCCTTGGACGCTTCGTGATGTCTCGTTAATATGGACGCCTCCCAGAAAAATCGTCCATAATGTGAGTTGTCCATAATAACGAGACAAAAATGCATGTATTTTCCCAGTTTGTCCCCGAAAATGGTGCCCATATAGCGGGGTATCCATATTAACGGGGTCCATATTAACGAGACATGACTGTATATGCGCGGCACGGAGACGCGGCGCCATGGGGCGGCGGTCGTTGAAACTGACGCGCGCAGCGGCCAATGGGGCCCCGTCGACGCGCGCCAGCCAATGGGACCGATGGCAAAATCCATCAGCTTGACTCCGCTCCTTTGGGATCGGGAAAACTAGGTGCCGTTTGGCTAGGCTTTTCGCCTGGTTTCATAGCTGGGAGCTGGCTTCACTTGGAGAAAGAATTTAAGGTGCTGTTTGGCGCGGCTTCAAAGCTGATGATGTCGGCTCACTACATGGGACAGTTAATGCTTCCGCATTAAAAATAAAGTCGCTATCGTGCGCCTGTCAACCTGTCTGATGTATCGCTCTCCAAAATGTCTAGTTCACTATTAGGGAGTTTTAGAATAACGTACGCAAGCGCATTGGGTACTCTAAAAATAGCGTCGCGGCATAAAAACCCATGGCGACGTTAAATTTTAGCTTATCCGAAGTACTTGTGTACGTTAATCTAAGACTCCTTTATTCTACAGAACGTGACACTGTTAGCGCGAACAAGCGATCGCCGGTTTTTGCGGTTTATCTCATAGAATCAAAAGGCTGCCATCAAAACTATTAATGTCTTTGGAATTGTTCATCTGGGCCACTAACCTAAGCGGTAAAATTTGGTGCCGACTAGTACCAATTCGAAGTAAAATTAAGAAAAGAAAGTGATAACGTCGTGTTGGGAGTAACAGTAGCTGGGTTCACATGAATGCGATCGTAGTGCATCGAACCGAGCAGGGACAAACCACACGCACCTTGTCTCTTTGCTTCTACCCCAATCAAAGTAGTCAAACCTCGATTCGATGCGCCACGGTCGCATTCATGGAAATGCAACCAATGTTGCGCAGTGTACATAGTCCGTTTCTGAGTTGCACGTTTTAATGACCACCTTGAAAAACAAATGTTTTAAGTCTTGTGTAAGGCATAGGCCGTGCTGAGTTGGATATAACTAGGGTAAAGAAACATCCGTACTCTGTCATATATGGATCAGCATCAGAAGAAGAATACATTGATCTGTCGTGCCAATTGGCTCTGGCGAATCCACCGATCGACATCGATGAACGCGAAAGGTGTCCCGAAGAGGTTCTGACCGGTGGCCCGCTCATTAGTTCGACGGCTGGCTAGCCTTTTACGTATGCTACGAGCCGTCGGAGCCAATCCAGGGCTGAAAACGTGTACCACGCGCCATTCGGTTCTAGTGAGAACGGGCCCAAATGCGCAAAACTCGGTTTGGATGTTTTGGGAAGGTCCAAACGAGAATGGGGCGAAACGCGAACGGGGGGAAGTTTCAGCCTCGTGGGAAAACTGTGCAGATTGGTGGACAACCGAGGGGCGTTCAGAGACTTTGTACCTTACCGTTTTGGGCTCGTGGGCGATGACCTCGCTGGCCTTCTTCTTCTCCACCACGCAGCTCACCTGGGCCCTCTGGTTCTTCTTGAGCAGTTGCTGAAACATGAGACGTCCTTCCCTCACAAGTCCCTCTCCCGCCTGCTCAAAAAACGACCACAGCGAGAACCCCTCGCGCTCTCGCTGTGCTTTGTTGAATGGCGACTCCGGTCAATATTGCAATTTGAGATTACGACTGCTTTCAGCTAAGGCAGTGTCTATGGCAAAACGGATACTATCTGCTAGAGCAGGGGTCTCAAACACGCGGCCCACGGGCCGCATGCGGCCCGCAACTCGCTGGGACTCGGCCCGCCGGCAACCGGCTACGAGTGCTGGGCCGGCTTGCTAGAACAGCGTCTCAGCTGAGACTGGGTGAAAGAAAGCACTGCAAAGGCTGGGGCGCGCGAGCGTCTTGAGACGCAGCTTGAGTCCCGCTCAGCTCGTGCGCTGGCTTTGGCAGTGCTTTCTTTCACCCAGTTCTCAGCTGAGACGCTGGTTCTAGCAAGCCGGCCCTGGTTCCCCTGTCTGGAGCACTAGAAGTATGACGTGCGCCATCGTGATCTGATCTCGTCGATTCATTTTCGCTTGAAAAGTAGCTCTATTTATACTTTTATACTTATGTGTGTTCATTTGACCTTTGTTTCGCTTTATTTCTTGCTTCCCAGCTTTTTGTAATGTACAACGATTCCGCTACTAGGCTGCAAGCGCGAGCTATTCGTTGAAGGATGCATTTCGGGTGCGCGAACGTGATTCTCCCCTACAAAAACAAACACAATTCCTGACTGTTTTTTTAGAGACATATTGAGCGTCGTTAATTCCTGCGTGAATTGAGCAACAGGAACAACAGTGTGCTTGCTCTCTTGTTGCATTCAAAATTGCCGCGCTGAAATAAATGTTAGGGCGCAAACGAGCTGATGTACATTAAACATGATTCAAAAACCCCGAGACTGCAGGTAACGACAAACACTCAAATGCTCTTTTGAGTGTGTGTGTCAAAATACTTTTGAGTGTGTGTGTCGTTATTTGCCAGTCTCGGTTTTTTTTTAATCACTTCCAGCACGTTTGCGGTGCGGTGTCATTTTGGTTCTTTTTATCACACCAGGTCAGGGCCCAAAGTACTCATATAAACAAATAAAATCTAAAGATGTCACTGGCAAAACTGGGTTTGCAAAAAAAACACAGAGTACGAGGTTCTTTCTCATTAAAATCTTTTGAACACCCCCCCCCCCCCCCCCCCTCGTCTTACGTTGGCCCTCGACCTTTGCGGTGTGGGCTATTTGGCCCCCAAACTAAAATGAGTTTGAGACCACTGTGCTAGAGGGATGGCAACCATCAGCCGTACAGGGCGATATAGGATGGGCATCCTTTGAGAGCACAGGGGCAACAAGTAAAGTTTGACCAGATATGGAGCAGATGAGGTGGGCAGCCAAGGCTTAACACAACAGGAAATAAAGAAAGAAACTTTGATAATTCTCGGGGGAGCTCTTTACTCTTTGAGGCCAGACCTGGGGTACTAAGAACCAAGTCTTATAGGGCAAAATTCGAAAATATACAGGGTGTCACAAAAAAAAAAAAAATTACAGGGTTTTTTTCACCGCAAAAATAAACTAAGCATCGCCGAACGCTCATTCTCCGCCCAAAGGTAGCGCTAGAGGTCACAACTAGATGCCAAAGTTTCAGCCCGATCCGATAACTTAATGAAAAGTTATAAGTGATTTTCTGAAAATTTCAATGGGAAAATGGAGCCCATTTTTGCCCGTTTTCGGTTTCTAGTGCCATAGAACCCCATGTATTCGAAAACTCCGTCGGCCGCCGTTTTCCCGTTGAAATTTTCAAAAAATCACTTATGACTTTTGAATAAGCTATCGGATCGGGCTGAAACTTTGGCATCTGGTTGTGACCTCTAGCGCTACCTTTGGGCGGAGAATGAGCGTTCGGCGATGCCTAGTTTATTTTTGCGGTGAAAAAAAATCTGTAATTTTTTTTTTTTTTTTTGACACCCTGTAGATACAGTTTGTTGCATGTACGGAATGGAGAGCTAAACTATGGAACACCGGGTTTTGAGGTGCAAGAGGCTTAAACCTGTCCTCCCTGAGGGGAGAACAGGCGTAGAGGGTGCCCTGGGTTTCGGTGGAGAAGATGGAACTGTGGATTATAGAAGGGTTGAGGTAACGAAAAGGTTCAGGTAACGATGACTTTTAATTCGCATTCCCTGTCGCGTTTTTTTAATCGAACCAGTCGAACCCCGAAAGTTCGACCTAAAAATCCGGTTCGACAAAAGTTCGCGACACCCCTAGTCATGATATACTTCGTCTCGACCACGTGATTTCTCATATCGCTTTTAAGTTGAGGTGGAAAGCTAAGGAGGAAGAAGTTGAAAAATCATTTCATGATTCCTTTAATAACACTTGCAAGATCGAGAAGGAAGAGAAATCAATCCGGGCGCAGACAGCTCTCTCAGCAGACGATAGGCTTTGGCCGCTCAGCGTGTTCGTTTTCATTGCCGCGACGAGTTGAAGTTGCTCGAATGCTTGTCATCCGGGACTGGCCGTGGTTTTGCGCAAATTAAAGCTAGAACAAACTAGATGCAGATCTTCTGCTGTTTTTTTTTTTTTTTTTTTTTTTTTTTTTTGTGTGTGTAAGCGTTGCCGGCAATATGGTCCCATCGGGATTGCCGATGTCCGCATCTATGGCTTGCCGTACCGAGGCGACCGAAATGCAGACCTTCCCTCTAAAATATTAACTCTATGCCGTGCGCAGATGCATTTGAGCTAGAGAGACTTTCGCCCGGCTCCAAGGTGAGCGGCAGAAATACGAGCGGAGGACCTTGGCCCAGTTGGCTTTCGTCGTCGACAGGGTTGCCGGCCTACGCCCATTGCCAACAATAGCTGCCTTCGATTTACCTCCTGCACCGGTGCAGAAAAGTGTAGGGCGGTGTACTTCCGGTCGTATCTCAATACCGGAAGTACACTGCCCTACACTTTTCTCCACCGTTGCAGGAGGGGCAGGTAAATCGAACGAGGCTAGTGGAAGGCTCCTCTTCAAACTTGTCGTTCGCTCAAGTTACGCCTGTGACAAGGCAGTTAAGGCAGCGCAGGTTGCTAAACTCGGCCTCAACTTTTCTGTGCGAGGTTATCAGTGCTGTCCGCTTGACCGAAGTGCGAGCGCTGTTTTCACTGGCGTCGTGCATTTTGTTACGAGTTCTCTGGACCAAAGGCGAGCATTCCAAGGATCCACAACCAAAGCTTCTAATTCTCATCCCGCTAACATGGAACAACAAAAGTACCGTCAGCCTATCCTTGGCGCCACTCGTACAGTTACCGCGGCCTTCTGCTGAGGAGCATTGGGAAAGGGCTGAGGCTGCGGTGGAAGCTACGAGCGCGCTGAACCAGTCTGATCCTTCGCCACCTGATCACGCTGTCGCGCAGGAGCTCAGCTGATCAGGCAGTTGATTGGTCCGCACTTTTGCCAAGGATCTAGAGCACAGTGGTAGAATCCCAGTGGTCGGCACTCACGCCGGCGAGGGGATCCAGCTGCAGCTTGAGCGGCATCTTGGAGGCCAGGCCGGACGACAGGTCGGGCTGCGCCCCGCCGCGTCCCTGCACGCACAGTCAGCCGCTCAGGTCCGGGCTCGTGCCGGCACTCGCGCGCACCCTGCCCCCCGAAGGCCCTCGAATCACTTGGCCGAGCCACAATGCCATAAAAGGGAGAAGTGCAATTGGGGGACGTCTCGGCGGCGCGAGACGTCCCCCAATTGCAACAAGAGCATCTGATTATCGCAGCCAATCTTGGGCGCGCAAAGGAACGGCGAAGCCAGCGTGGAAGGCGTACCGTGAAGGCCATGGCGGCGGGCAGCGCTTGGGCGCAGGCGCACTGGAGCTGCTGCTGACCCCGGAGGTGGACGACGAGCACGACGACGACGCCGACCACAACGGAGACCGCCACCAGGGCGCTGGCCAGCACCACGCTCATCTTGAGCCTCTCCGAGCCGGGACGCTTGTACGCCTGCGCACCACAAGGCGCCTGCAGTCAAAGCACCACCGAAGGAAGCGAGTGCACCCGAAAGCGCTCTCGAACGACGGCAACCGAGGGCCGTGCAATGTGCGCAAATGTTTGAGCGAGCCCTTATCGCCCGCCAGGCTCACCCTCGTGCAGGACGCGCATTCACACAGTTTTGCTTTATTTAGGGGTTTTACGTGCCAAACCAACGACGGGCATCTGGCACGCCCCAGCGGAGGACTGAGGATTAATTTGGACCACCTGGGGATCTTTTGATGTGCAACCGAAAGCTCGGTTACACGGCGCCTTCTCCGCAATAAGCCTCCGTCAGATTGCGGTTCACCTCGGCCGGGATTCGAACCCGCCACTGAGGATCCGTAGGCCGGCGCTTTGCCTCGGAGCCACCGAGGCGCAGTCACGCGGGCGTCGACCGTTCCAGAGGTAAGTGCGATCCGCGCTCATGCTGAAGTGATGGGAACAAACGGGGTCAGTTCCTCTGGGAATGCATGATGCACACGAACTGCTTGAATAAACCAGTCGGGAAGCCATATCAAGATGACTTGTGCTATGGCAATGGAAACGCGTCGCCGTATCCGACGTTGCCCGGGCCCTTTCGCGGGAGTCCCCGATAACCGCGCGGCAGCGGCGACCAGCGAGCCAGGCGTACTCTGCCGCTTCTCAAAATGTTTTACAGCGAAGCTGTACATGGTTCACAGGTCGGATTTCTGGAATTGCTTCGTGTCGTCAACCTCACAAAAAAGAAAAAAAAAAAAGAAAACCTTCAGCGATTGAAGCGAAAAGTGCATACATCACGCATACAACATATATACAGCACAGCATTCGTTTCAATAAAGAACAAGCACGAAACGAGTATCCGAACCACATAATTGGTGATAAGGCGCTCCTGATAACAATGCGAAGCTCGCAGCGCTCACCGCATACGTTTCCCGGTTGTTGCGCGAGCTGCCGCGGCGACCGCAGCTTGCGACGTTCCGAGTGACGTCACTAGCCTTTCATACATAAAAAGGTTTTGGTACAGTGCATTTACTTTTCTTTCGTCAATCATTTGCTGAAAGAAGGCGAAAGAGATGAGGGGAAAGGGCTACCGGCGCTTTCCCCCTTGCTGGTGCGTTAGAAGGAGTGAAATGAGAGGCTTCGCCGGTGTTGGGTGCATACATTGCCCGAACTTCGTTCGCGCTTTCTTCTCTGTTTTACAAAAAGTTACAAAATGTTACAAGCTGAGAGAGCAATTACCACGAGAAAACTTGCACGCACCTTGCGAGCGTATCCCATGTTCATCGGCGGTACAGCGTTTGGTGTGCGCTCCATTTACAAAATGTTCCGAGCGCAGTCGATAGGATGGCGTTGGGGAAAAGACTTTTCGATTTACGGACGCAACCCACCGCAGCCGGAGATCGGGGTCATGTGGAAAGCGATGGAGCTTAAAGACATTGCAGCCGCACTTGCCGGATTTCGTGCAAGCTACATAGGTCCTCGGACAGTATTCGACGCTTTCTGTCGTTATTCGTGCACCCTATATATATAGACCCCTTTCGAAATTCACGTGCCGGTTATTAGAAGGTCGGAACCACTGCACAATGGCGGAACGACTGACGTCGTGAAACGTGCAAGTCATTCCGTGTGATAGCGAACGTCCGAGCGCGGCCAACGCTAATCCGACGAGCCAATCAAACAACGTCGAAAGTGCAACGTCACTGCGCTCATCACCTTGTTCTGTGGGTTTCTTTTTTCTTCTGCTCCAACCAAACGCATAAAATGTGTCGTGACGTTGCGGTTTTTGTCCACCATTGTGCAGGGATTCCACAGCTGCCAAAAAAGGGCAGTATTTCGAAAGGGGTCTATAACCAAGCAAAGGTGTTCCTATGACCGGGGGACTGTCGCCATCCAAGCCCGTGGCTTTAATTAAGTTTGCGAGTTTAAAATAGAGAAGAAATCGCGAACGAAGTTCGGGCAATGCATACACCCAACACCGGCGAAGCCTCTCATCTGGGACTTCCACTCTCTCTAACACTAACGCACCAGCAAGGGGGAATGCGCCGGTAGCCCTTTTTCCTCTTTTCTCTCGCTCTCAAAATGGCGTTACCCAGCTTGTTTACAAACATGAGCTGCCTCCTGCATCCCAAGCGACTTCTGGTCGCTCCGTTTTTGCAAGCCTGTCAAGCTTGCTTATGTTACCAGTGCTAGAAAGCATAAATGCTACACGTACATCAAAAATGGAGATTTAAGGAGGGCCCTCAGCAGGACAATTTAACGTCTTGGAGGAGGCAAGTTAGTTTACAAAAATAATGGAAAATTTATAACAGATCTCGCGCTTTTTCGTGTCTTTTTTTTTTTTTTTTTTTGGGGGGGGGGGGGACGTTTACGTGGAGAATTGATGATTAAACGTTTCATCGACACTTCAAGCAGCGTTGTTACGGTGGGCTTTATTCATTCTTTTTATGAATTGGAAGTTCTCTGGGACGTCAAAGACGGGAGCACCACCTGGTGGCGTTTACCGAAAAAGTGTCTGTAGTGCAGAGGGCAATCGTGGCAGGTGATACCAAGCATCGCTGTCCAACCACCTTCACAGCGTGGACTGGAGTTCCGACTTTTTAAAGCGATAGCCTAGCTCGTGTCGCGCCGGTCTCGGTGGCGTTCCAAAAAGAGAAAAGCAGGTGGCTTCCCAGAGAAGCCGCGAAAATCCTGATTGGTCGATAGGGCCATGACGTCACAGCCACATGACCTCGCGCGGGGATTTCAAACAACCCACAACGCTCACGTGCAACGTGACGTCACGCGTGGAATAAAAGTGATGAAAACGTGACATGTAATGCGAATTAAAGGTCGCCGCATGTCTCAAAGGTTTTCACTTTATAAGTTAATTCATTTGCCTTCGAGAAAAATTTTTAAGAATTTCAGGCGGGATTAAACCCACAATCCTTCAGTTGCGAGCCAGACAGGCTTGCACGGCTTGAGAACGAATGGGGGTTTATTCCCCTCTTAAAGGCGAAGCTTAAGCGTCCATTGGCGGTCGATGCTGAAGATGCGCGGACATGACGCGGCCAGCTGAGGAATCGCTGGCGCAGCCAATGGGACACTGGATGTACGAATCGGCAATCAAAGGTGCCGCTGATTCGACGAGGATTTCGTCTCTGCAACACGGCCGAGGCCCCGGGAACGCGTTCCGGCTGGCCAGCGGCAAGGCCGCCCAGCGCGCGACCCGACGGACACGCTCGCTGGACCCGAGACGCCCGGCGTGCCCGCGTCACTCTGTTCGCTTGGCTGCGTCGCCGCGTCCTAGATGCCACTTGAGCCGAGCAGGTTGAAAAAGCTCCGCCGGCTGGGCCATTGGACGTCTCCGATTGGGGCGCGAAAGTGCGCTTTCCTTCCAGGCGGGAACTGGGCGCGCAACTTGGAGGGACGAGCTCGTGCTCGCTCGCCTTGTATGCGCTATTTGCGTTCATCTGAGGCACCTCTTTAGGTAGGTTTGCTCGACGGGCGTTCCGTAGGAGAGCCAAAAGCCCCCTCTTTCGCCTCCTTACATTGATTTCGCTTCCAGTCTGCCTTAGGTTGAAAATGACACGATTTTGAGCTCCCTTTCGTGAGCACAAACATAGACATACTGGCTGTTTCTGCCAATCTCTACAAGTCATTGTTTATAGCATATACTTTTGTGGTTTTTGTTAGTGCTTTAAACATTGTCACGAGTAAGCGCGTGGTGTTGTATTTCATCATTATTCTGGTTCCGCAGTGGTTATGGCACCAGCTATTTGTTGATCGCTTCTGTCACTGCGCTAGTTTATATTGCGGTTTATTGCCTCCCGATACGAACGTTAATGCTACATAACCGACGGCCGAGAGGCTCCGATTGCGTTTGCGTCCAGGACACTGGGAACCGCTGAGCGCAACTACTCACAACTTGACCGAGAGGGCCTAGCCATTGTGTATGGAGTCAGCCATTTTCATCAGTATGTTGCGGGACGAAGCATGATAATCTACACAGATCATCAACCTCTTCTTGGCATCCTAGGAGCTGACAAGCCCGTTCCACAAGTGTTGTCACCGCGGATGACCAGATGGTGCGTAAAATTGGCCGCTTACAAGTATGAGCTGAGGTACAGGCCAGGAAACCGCCATCAGAATGCGGACGCTCTAAGCCGACTTCGCATGTCCACCACGGAGGAGGAGCCAGAAGTACCAGGAGACATCCTGATGTTTGAGGCTTTGACCCGCCCACCGCTCTCCGCAGACCAAGTAGCCAGGGAGACAGCAAGTGACGCCGTCCTGGCAACCGTATACCAGGCAATACAAGAAGGCACTCTTCATCGGTATGAGTCACCAGAGTACTCGCCGCACAGAAGTAAAGCGGCAGAGTTGTCGACACACAGAGGATGCGTAAGCTGGGGGACACGGGTCGTGATTCCTAACAACTTGAGAAGAGAAACGATGGCTCTAATTCACTCGGGACCAGTGGCGTCACAAGGGGGG
This sequence comes from Ixodes persulcatus, assembly GCA_013358835.2. Taxonomy (NCBI): domain Eukaryota; kingdom Metazoa; phylum Arthropoda; class Arachnida; order Ixodida; family Ixodidae; genus Ixodes; species Ixodes persulcatus. The sequence continues at coordinate 133,951 of JABSTQ010009627.1, forward strand.
TGCGGGGGGGGGGGGGGGGGGGGGCGGACCGCCCCGGGTGCAGCGCTCAGGGGGGTGTCGCGGCGGGCCAGGGCAGCGGGAGCGGGGGGGGGGGGGGGGGGTGTCGCGGCGGGCTACCGCCCCGGGTGCCGCTGACCCTCGTGACGCCACTGCTCGGGACATCGCGGAATTGTCGCGATGAAAGCTTGCACTCGAAGCTACGTTTGGTGGCCCGGGATCGACGCCGATATTGAAGCATGGGTCGCTGCATGTAGCATCTACCAGATACACCGGAAGTCACCTGCGAATGAACCTCTCCCTGTGTGGAATAGGCCAACCGAGCCGTGGGACACTGTTCACCTGGACTTTGCAGGTCCTGTCGAAGATCATGTTTTTCTGGTTGTAGTGGACGCGTTCACGAAGTGGCTGGAAGTGCGCGTTGTCCGCAACATGACGTCTGCCGTCATCATTAAAGAATTACGGACCATTTTTGCAACGTTTGGTTTACCAAGGAAGATTGTGTCAGACAATGGCGCGGCGCTAGTTTCTGAGGAGATGAAAACGTTTTACCGAAACAACGGGATCATCGCTATAACTAGTGCACCGTATATACCATCCCGCGACTAACGGCCAGGCGGAGCGCATGGTACAGGAGCTAAAACTTGCACTCGGGAAGGAAAGGAAGATCTGAATTGTGCGCTGGCCAGGTTTTTATTCAAACAGCACACTACCATTCACGTTGCAACAGGAAAAACGCCAGCATGGTTGCTTTATAGCAGGGAACTTCCATCAGCTCTGGAACGATTAAAAACTGTACTTTCTGAAGAGCCAGCCAGCACGGAAAGCGTCCCTAACGCACGGGAAACGAGTGTGGGACAGTCGGTCTGGACTAAGAAGTTTCCACACGGCAAAGCCTGGGTTCCTGGCGTAATTGAACGTCAGATGGGACTCCGTTCATGGATAGTGAACATAGATGAAGATTCGGTTCGCCGGCATACCAACCACATACGTCAGTGACGGACAACAGCAAACACTCAACAAGAAGCGAAGACTCCGTCTCCTGTGTGGGACCTCAAGACCTCAGAGCCCAACTCCACCACGGGCACCATCTCCCGGTAGAGATACTCCAGCTCGACTATCACCCCAGCGAGACAGTAGCAGGCCGGCGGTGCTTCCTCGCGAACCAGCTTCAACTTCTTTGACGGCAGACGCTGGCCCTTTCACTGGTACCCGGAGGGGCACTCGAGCACGACGACAACCGCAACGCTACGGGAGCCACGACTAGTTGGAGGCGATGTTATGTAGCGGCTGGCAAGCTGGCGCCCATCGGCTCGTGACCATCGGCTGCGCTCGCACCGAGCGCTTGAGAGACGCGGGGCACGAGGAGACAAACGCTAGGCTAGGAACGTAGCGCCAGGCTCCATCGGAATAAACCGACTATTGTCTACATCTCATATTTAACAGTTATGGCGCCAGCTATTTGTTGATCGCTGCTGTCACTGCGCTAGTTTATATTGCGGTTTATTGCCTCCCGATATGAACGTTAATGGTCGTGAATTGTCTACAGTTCACTCTATATTGTCCCACCCTGCTTGGGCCTGTAGATGGCCTCCAGTACATTGTAAATAAATAAAAAAAAAAATAAACTGCGAGACACGGCGGACGTCAGAGATTGCAGGATGCGTACTAATCAGCGAGATAATAGCCTAAAATGTACTAATTAACGTTTTATTTCGTCAAAATAAACGTATAGGTGGAATTTGAAACTTGCTGAGCGTTATCGAAAACCCCTAAATTCGTCAATTTTGGGACGACTTGGAGAAGGTGAGAAGCGCGGGGGTAAGGGCCAACGTCTCCACTGGTGCAGCGGGCGAAAAATCGGGGATGCGAAAAGGCGGATTCTTATCATTCGCGTTTCCGGCGACGTCGGCGGCACCCACTCGTTCCGGCCGCGACGGACGGAACGGCCTTGTGCACTGTCGGCGAGAAACATAAGCGGCGGTACACGGCTGAGCTCACAGTCAGGGTTAGCGATTAACGAGTGGGCCTCGTTGCCTTTCTTAATCTGGTTCGGAGCAGAGCTCCCGTCGTTTTCGAGTGCAGCTGCGTGTTCTCTGTTGCTGCTCGCAACACTGTATTTTCAACTGCCCCACCCAGTTTTCGCGGAGACAAAGCGTTGACCATACTTGGCGTCAACCCTCACCACCTCTCACCAGCGTCCAGCTTCACCGCCTTGCACCGGGCTGCTAGGACCAGCGGCTGGCATGGGAGAGAGTTGGGCCATTCATTGGAAAGTATCGGAGGCAACTGAGGAGGCGCCATTGGCCGAAAGCGGGCTGGGCGTGTTCCAGGGCGTCTTCACAAATTAGAATGTGGCCAGCCAGAAGCCGGAAATAATACCCTGGTGGTGGTTGCGAGAAACGAAATTAAGGAGTGCGACGGAGTAACTCTCGGTGACCGAAAATAAGGTGCGCGTCAGCCTCTCGATCACGGTCATGCAAACTCATGCTGGGAGATATATAGAGGCACAGAAGATATAAACAGGGCGATGGACGGAATCCGTACGCCAGGCGTCGAGGGCCGGGAATCTGCGGTCGAGCGGTCGCACCCTCAAAACAGAAGTCATTCGTTTCTTACATCTTTTTCCATGATCATATTCGAAACATCGCGTGAACCACATTTTCAACCATGAAGAGTTACTGCATTTAACTCTTACGCACTTATTAACACTGTTTGTCACTACCACCGCTAGGGGAGTACTTTCCGCTTCTGGTTGGCTGAGAGAGCATCTCAAGCCCTCTTTCTGCGTCTGGTGCACGCCCTGGCTCTGCCTCCTATTGAGACGTTCTTTTCCCCTTTTTTCTTCGACCAAGTTTTCCAGCTTTTACCACAGTCTCGGGTTTTCTACATCAGTGGTTCTCAAATGGGGAGGCATTCTCGGGGTCGTTTCTTACATCTTTTTTCATGATCATATTCGAAACATCGCGTGAACCACATTTTCAACCATGAAGAGTTACTGCATTTAACTCTTACGCACTTATTAACACTGTTTGTCACTACCACCGCTAGGGGAGTACTTTCCGCTTCTGGTTGGCTGAGAGGGCATCTCAAGCCCTCTTTCTGCGTCTGGTGCACGCCCTGGCTCTGCCTCCTATTGAAACGTTCTTTTCCCCTTCTTTCTTCGACCAAGTTTTCCAGCTTTTACCACAGTCTCGGGTTTTCTACATCAGTGGTTCTCAAATGGGGAGGCATTCTCGGGGTCCGCGAAGCCCTGCCTCACCACTCAAGCTCTGCAATAAAAGTTGTCTTTTTTCAGGTCGAGAAGAAATGTTTCACTTTTTGGACGAGTTTTCTCGTATGTATGCAATAAAAGAGGTCGACTTCACAACCCTTAGTTATATTCATTTATTAAATCATTATTATATGTAACCTATGCCTTTCCTCTCCTCTCACCACGATCACCTCCTCCATCATCTCCGCCGATCTAAGAGGGGTCCGCGAAGCATCAATAGTTGAGAACCACTGTTCTACATCATGACCTTCTATTGATCAAACTCTATACACGGCTCTGGGTTAGCGTGATAAGCTCGGAAATTATGTTCACTACTATTACAGGTCTACCTGTTTTGGTCTTGATGGTAGGTTGACCTCTACTCATAAAAAAGCTGCGCCAAGAACAAAAAAAAAACAAAAAAACCGTGGGTTTATATTTGAATACACATACTGTAGTCAAGGTAGTTCCCGTTTGGCTGTCGATCGAAAGAGCAGCAAACTTTGACTTACCTCTTGTTCCAACGCCGCTAAAGAGCAGTTTCACTTTTAAAGCACAGGTTTTCCTAATAGTTGTGGGTGGTTGTTTTATGGTTTAGGGAGCGTTGAGTTTGGTAGGTTCATAAAACTTATAAGACGCATTTTTATTGATATACGTGTTAGCGGATATGCTGGGTTTTGCTGGCATTTTACAGAAATTATATTTACGGGCTAAGTAAACTACCGAGTATAAAACAGGGAGGGGAGGGAGTCTTTATCCGAATCGAAATGTTGCGATATGATTCATTTTTCAACATTTCTTTATACCCATTCTAAATTAAACTTTAACATTATTAAAAAAAAAAAGAAGCTTTGTGTTCCCTTGCTCGATTCTTGTTACAAAAGGTACCAAGTAATCTGCTTCAGTAACAAAGAGGAACCCTCCATCATTAGCAAGCGATGCAGTCACGGCTAAATAGACCCCTTTCGAAATTCACGTGCCGGTTATTAAAAGTTTGGAACCACTGCACAATGGCGGAACAACTGCATCGAGGATTAAAACGGTAATTAACATATTTTAATTCATTACCCGACTGATAATTACGATTGGCCCCTATACTATGTCCACCTGTTACTTGCACAAACCACATTAGTGTAGATTTCGAGGTTTTTTTGTATTTTTATAAAGGTTAAAAAGAAACACCCTGTATTCAATATCTTACAAATTATGACATAACAAAATAATTGTGACACAGAAAACTCACCAAGCGTAAATCAAAGTGCATAGGAACTTTGTCATATTCACCCGGGGCAGAAGACCTACGAGGGTGGTACATATCACGTAATAATAATATGCAATAGTCATGAACACAAAACACTCTGCACGCTATACATGAGAACACAACGGAATTTTAAAATAGTTACACAGACATGAAGCAGGAGACTACGAATAGTAATGTTGGGGATGACAATATACAACCCGTAATAGCCGCGTTTTGAGGCAGTTTTCTCTCATTTTTTTCTATCTTCGTTGAATGTTTTGGTGCGCGTCATGGTGCCGTTTGTTTTAGCCGCGCTTATTTTTGGGCGATGGTAGCAGTGGGCCGGGCGTCACTCAATCTGCTGGCGATCCTATGCTGCTGCATCCAAGGGATATTTTTTTACCAGCAATAAGTTTACAAGCAACACGTATACCACATACAGCTGTCGCATGCACAGAAACAAACACAGATGCAATGAGGCACGAACGAGGCCGAAACCACAGGACGTCGTTGACTGCACCGCCTTATATGTATACTTGGCAGCTGAAATATAGTCGTTTGTAGGTGACTGCTCAATATACTTAGGGAGGTTACATATTTGTTGCTTTGTATTCGTCAATATTTCACATAAAACTTCTCCAATTTCATGGATTGTATCTCCAAGTAAAAAGCATTGGTACAGGTACTACTTATTCAACGTGGTCGCTAAAACAAACTCCACTCAAGCTATTTGGTAAGGCTTCCCCACACTGTACCGTTACTCTCTTTTTACACACTTGAGAAAATCAAAGGTGTTCCATTCAAGAGAACCATAATGATAAAGGGTGCATTACTCGCAATAAGGGTGTATGTAGTCATGACCCTATCCACGAGCTTAATTAAAGGTGCAAATATTATTACAGCATAAATGCCGATCACTATCACGCCAAAGGAAAACCATGTCCGTTTTCCTGAGTGACAGGTGAGTGCCCCATGGACGGTCGTTGAACTTTTCCTGCTCTTTGTTTGTGTGACGCATCGTAGCGTGAATCGGTCTCGTGCTGGCGGCCATAGGAAGCCATTAACCCAATTCAAAGCGCCAAACGAACTTCCGTTAGTTTCGGTGCGGGGTGGCCAGGGCAGCGCAGCAACACGATTACAATATTGGCTGTGGTCAGCTCTCTTGCTTGCCAGCGGCGCCATCGCTTGTACGTGGCGGTCGAGCAAAGCCAGCGTGGCCAGTGGAGTGCTTCTCGGCGGCCACCATCTTGTCGACCTCCATACTTGGTGCAACAACAGTAAGATCTCGGCTGGCAGACGCGTTCGTGCTGCGAGAGCGGGAAGCTGTTTCGGTGCGCTTCCTGGGTCCTCGGCCGTCTCCGCAAAATGGCTGTCGCTCGGCATGAATGCCCTCGATAACCCGTATGGAGGACGGCAAAACAGGTTGCATGACGGCGTTGCGCTCAGTCTGCTCGCAGCAATCCGCCCACACTTTCGCGCTCTCGCCTTTTATATCGAAAAGGTTTCTGGAGCGAACATTGATTCTCTCTACTTTAATGCTATACCTGCTATTCTGGTGTGTATATTTTTGTTTGTCTGTACGAGACGTCGTAGATTATGTTTTTGCACAAATTATGTTTCTGTTCTTTCTTTTTACTCTTTTCTCGTGCAATGCTTTCGGACATTTTGAAAGAGATAAATGAAATCGACACCGGCTGATATGAAACGTTGCTCCCAATCTCTGTGGTGATTTTTCCGTGTTCACCCGTGCTCTTTGAAACTATACCAGAAGCAGCAAAACATGCACCCTGACACCTCTGGCATTTGATTTGCGGTTACATATGTCATCGTATACGAACACTAGGGCCTCTACGGTATGTTTTAGTCAGCAGTTTCAGTGCAGAGTAGATGCTGAAACGATGGGTGATCCCACAGACAGACCCATTTCGACGAAGGCCCCTTCGTAGCTCTGAAGATCCCCAGTCTATCACCGGTGAATACTAGCCATTCAAGTTCCATGAGGATAGTTGCACGCCTCTTTTCGCACAACACTGGCGGCTAAGGACAGCTCAGAAAAGGGTATCGGTCGGCTTGGCGGATAGCAAAGCGGATTAATTTTCCGCGTCACCCAAAGAACGCGGGACGGTTCGCGTTCGGCTCTGTTCAGTCATACACGGCCCAAAGTTCTGCGATCAAGGGAAGTCTAAGCAGCGCGCCGATTGGACGCTATTCTCGGACAATCGGCGCGCTCTTTGGACCAAGTTCCCCTCGGCGGATGTACAAGAGCTCGGTGGGACCGCGATTTGTGTTACCAGCCGAGAGTCTGCGCCCATCAAGTGATGGATCACGAGGGCCAACCGATGGTCAAGGGGGATTCCAACGCACCGGCGGGGGCAGCAGGTCCCTGCTGCTGATGGTGCTGGCGAGGTCGCCGGTTGCGTAGTCGAGAGCTCCCATGCCGGCTGCTTCCTGGGCCTTGTCCATTGTCGAGACGCTGCTGCTGCCGAACGATGCAGACGCACGCACTGAACGGGCGTCAGGAAAGTGGCGGCTAGCTCGACCCAAAGTAGGACAGCGCCTTTCGCGCCAGCCAACCGCGACGGGCATTATGGCAGGCGTGGAAAGGGTGCAAAGGTGCCCTCCACCGCAGGCCCTCAACTAACCCACAAACGGGCAAAAGGAGAGGGCACACCAATTCCATCTCTGACCGCCGGCTCTTGAAAGGTTCCACGGCGCGGAAAGGGCCGCCTTCGAGCTGGAAGACAACCAAACAACAAAGGAGCGCAACAAAGGAACCCGACGACTTGGGAGCTTGCGCCATCTTGCGGCAGGAACGGACGGCGTGACATTTTAACGGGGTCTTCGTCGGACTGTGGGCTTCATGCGTGTTCTTCGTAATCGCTCGTGGAATGTAGCCTCTCGCAGCAGGGATTCGGGAGTGCACGACGGCACGCACTTCGTGCACGTCACACGGTTTTGAGAAACTGCTTTGGAGAAACTCGAAAAGATCCCAAAAGCACTTGATGCTCACATTTTCCTCAATTCGAATTTATCCAAGAGGACTAGGATAATCAAAATCACCACGAGAAAAAGAAAACTAGTTTCATTCTGCATTCGTCCTCGGTGTCGGGTCGGCGTTCCTGAAGAGAGACGTCCACTCCCTGTTCTTTCCAAGCTCGCACGATTAAAAAGGAGAATCTTCAGCGTCCGTTCAAGGGGTAAGAAAAGCTGTGTATCTGGGAGTCGACGAGTCCTTCTCGTCGACACAATAAGAAAGACAGTGCGAGGGAGGAAGGGCGCGCACGAGAAAAGTACTTGTGGAAAGGAGGTCGCTCCTCTCCACTTGCTTTTCGCCCTCGCACTGTCTTTCTTAAGTTTTATCTGACTATTAGCGTCTCCAGCTCGATGCACGCCCTCTCGCGGCGGAAACGGAAAGCGCTAGAGTCCCCCGGTTTTTCTGCTCAGCGGCCACGGCGGAATTACTCGCGATCATGGCTCGCGAAATGTCATTTCCGAATGCAAACAACACTCTTCACTGTCCCAATGGAGTGCTGCAGCCGGTATGGGATTGTACCTTACTAGAGAGTTTCAGTATCGCATACACAAGCAAGCGCCGTGCGTTTGCGTTATAGTTGGCTCCGCGCACGCACAGTGTGGATCACGCAACGCAAACACACAGTGCTTGCGTTCGCTCGTATATACGCAGTACTAAAACTCACAAATGTTTCACCGGTTTTCCAACGCCAACGAAATGTGCTGCAGTGGCCTGACGTGGGTAGGCGTTTCTTAGATCTGGAAAGGCTGAGATTGCCGAAACAACGTCGCGTAAAAATGAAAGCAAATAAATATTCTAAAATAATTTGTTAAAACAAAAACAACGAAATCCTTTTCTTTTTTTTTTTTTGGGGGGGGGGGGGGGGGGGGGGGGGGGGGTGCAGTTGGCCCGGAAGGATTGGCTGCACATTTGGAAGTTTTTCCGACTGTCAAAAGTCGCGACTTTGATAGCACCACATGCTTTACTCACAATTATTGTCGTTTTACATGGATGTCTCAGAGTAGCTAAATTTTTTTCATTTATTTTAGACTATTTTTATTTGATCATTTGTTAATCGAAATGCTGCAATTGGCACCAGTGATAATAATTTTTCCACTTTGAATTTCCATAGTTGTTTGAGCGTTTTAAATTAGATCACAAGCAACTAAATGATATCAGAGCTTGAAAAACTACGGATTAAAATATCTTAATTGTATTATAATTAATACAAATTGTTGTACTATAGGCCTTCAATAAACGCCACAACCACAAAACTGCGCCATTTAACCATAAAAGTTATTAAAGAAAGGTATTCCTTTGTTTTTCTTTTAGCACATGAAAAACTCTGACATCGTTATCAAGATAGATGAAAACACTGGATGTAAAATAAAGCAGGGACTCACACGGAAAGATATAACGTTGTGGTTACGGTTACCGTTTCCTGTTCATCAGTGTTGCGGAGTTGTCACTCCGGAGTTGGAATGATTCCTGAATCAATCCGCATTTTCGCGACCCCGGAATGGAAATGGGAATGGAATGCCGGCAGCGCTGGGAGGAATGCAGTGGGAATGGAATTGGACACCTTTTGACCGGAATGGACTGGGAATGGAATGGACTGGGTTCCTATGCCAGCTGTGTCGATTATCATTGAGAGCGGTGGTCTCAAACTCATTTGAGTGTGTGGGCCAGATAGCCTGCACCGGGAAGGTCGAGGGCCAACGTAACAGGGGGATGATTTGAAAGAGAAGAAACCTCCTGCTCTATGCTTTTTGTAAACTCACAGTTTTCCCAGTCACATCTTTAGACTTGATTCGTTTATACAACTTTGGGCCCTAACTTGACGTGATAACAAGAATTGAAATGACACCGTACCGCCTCATTTTTAATAGAACAAGAGAGCAGGTACACTGTCGTTTTCGTTGCCCATTTCCCTCAGGAATTAACCAAGCTGAACATGTATCTGAAACCAATCAGTTCATTTGACAGTTCTTGCTTTGCTGACGATTTTTATTACAACACTCTGAACAAACAATTGTCTTTTATTGGTGATATTTTTTTTTTTTTTTAGGCGAGAATCCTGAGCTCCTAGCTTTATCTTTGGCAGTTGCTCCTGCTGATCGAGTTGGCGCAGCCGTGATGCATCCTTCAACGAAAATCTCGCGCTTGCAGAATTGGAATTGTATTACAAAAAGCCGGGAAGCCAAAAATAAAGCGAAACAAAGGGCAAATGGACAAAGATAAGTATAAACTATGTGAATAGATGAAAAGAGCAGGGCTACTTTTTGAGCGAAAATGAATCGACGAGATGAGATCACTATGGCGCATGCCATGTCGTCCGCTCGGGACACAGGAATCGGGACTCTTAGCCGGTTGCCTGCGGGCCGCGTCCCAGCGAGTCGCGGGCCGCATGCGGCCCGCAGGCTGCGTGTTTGAGACCCCTGAGAGCCTACGGGCTAATAGCGCAGTTCGCTAGCGCATGGTTAAGTGTCTCTTGAAACAGCATCATTGCGCTGGAGGTGACTGACGGCTTGATTGTCTCATTGGCTTATGCGCTCCTTGGAGATGAAAATGGCGCGCTCTCAGTGAAGCAACCAAAGCTCAATAGTTGTAAACAGACAAGGTGTCGTTCCTGGCGCCGCGAGACGCGACAAAGCGGCTGTTGTAATCATGCGCGTTTAGCACGTTGCTTTTAACCAGGCTGTCGAACCGGACCCGAACCGAGAACCGGAGCAAAAACCGTTAATTTTAACTGAATCGGAACAAAACTGTTACCCAAATAAACATTTGATATTAACCCGAAACCGGAACGGAACCGTAATTTCATGTGGCGTTTACCGGTTCATTGGAAACGGTTTGGCGCAATAAAATGTGCGCGGCGCCTTTTTTCGGGGAAGGGGGGGGGGGGGGGCGAATCCATAATACTCCTGCTAGCGGCTCAGTTTTGATGAAACCAACGGCAGCGACGACATGGAGACAGCTCAAAAAAAAAAAATGATGAAACAAAGAGGTACATTTCACGTCTATGTGCAGCACGAATTGGCGTTGGTGAGGAGGCGTACACTTCTATCCTATTTTTTTCACCTTACCTTGGACCGAAAAAGACGAGCCACGGAAGCCACTTCATAGCTCGGAGGGTGTCACGTCTTATTCCGGTTGGGAGGAGCGACGCGGGGAGCGCCAAGTCACGAGACAAGCTACGAACTACGAGTCGCCACGCTACGAGCAAAGTTTGCGTCGCTTATTTTATTATTCACATGTGGATGAGCTCGCATGTTATACAAAAGAGCAGCAGCTCCAGGATTTGAAACGGATCATGTGTAGTATCCATTATTGGAAGAGATCGCCCCGACCACTTCTCAACTCGAAACATTGCTTGTCACAAAGACCACGTAGGGGAAATGGGGAAATATTTCAACTGGCTTTGTTATATTTTGCATCCGCTTTAGGCGTTCTTCGGTTCTGGTTCTCCTACGGGCTGCGAGTAGGTACCCTAAGCAGGATTTTTTTTTTTCTGTGTGTGTGTGTGCGTGAGGGGGCTAGTTTGAACGAAGGACTTACAAAGCTACATTCTGCTCCCTCAAACTTCGCCCTGAATGGCCTTTGTCACGCACTGTGGCTTCCCTGGGGCTTCCCACTCCCAGTCCCAGCTAAAAAAAAAAAAAAAAAAAAAAAAAAAAAAAAACGGACATTCCACAGAAACTGTACATAGAAAGGGATTGACCTCGTTTCCTACAGCTCCGCAATAATCTTTCTTTTTCCGTTCGAAAAAAAAAAAGCAAATTTTATTTTTGTCATTTCAGAAAAAAAGGCGTGTGTCGGGGGGAGGGGGGGGGGGGGGTGGGGGGGGGGGGGGGCGTGGAAAAATAGTAACGATTACAAGTAATTTTATTGCTTCAAAAAGTAATCAGATTACTCTTGTGATTACTGCCTAATAAAAGTAATCAACTGATTACAAAATTACTCCAAAAAGTAATCGATTACAAGTAATTTGATTACTTGTAATGCATACGGTACAAGTCTGCTTCTAACAGCGCACTAGCGGTGCTGTTGTGCAAGTAGTCGAAGCAGAGAGAAAGTTAGCGTCTTCTTGCGCCACGCACGAACTAGACATTTTTTGAGGCCTTACCAAACAGGCAACACGCTAACCATGCATCTGCGGAGGGTATACGGTCTGTTTGCGAAAATAATGGCTGCTTTCAATTTTTAGCGTTTGTTGCGACTCGCGAGCCTTTTTCGCTTGATCCCGCGATCAATATCTGTAGTGACACCAAGTGCCACTAAGCGCTTTGTGCGACCATCCTTCGGCTTAGTAGAATGACGCCTTTGAGGAAGCTTTTGCATACTTTTTCAGTTGTCTCCGGCAGGCACGCGTAGCCAGGGAGGGGACCCATGGGGCCCAGGCCCCCCCCGGAAATCTTCCATTTTGCTGGGACCTCCTCTCCCCCTTCCCCCTCATACACCATTTTGTCATGCCCCCCCCCGAAACAAAATCCTAGCTACGTGCCTGGTCTCCGCGTTTGATGTCAGCAGCTTTATGCTGCTTTTTTCTAGTAACACAATGTGGCTCTCAGTGGCCCTTTTTTTTTCACGTTTACGAAATAGAGGAATGGAATTGTGGAGTTCAGACATTCCAGGAGCGGGAATGAGCTCAGTGTCTCCGTTCCGAGGAGTTGAAAGGAATGGAATAATTGTCCCTGAATGGAATTGGAATGGAATGGAGGTGCCCATTCCGCAACACTGCTGTTAATATCGGTTTCGTTTCGATTTTTCACGGTTCTACTTTTTCCGGTTTCGGTTCCTAAAAACCTTTTTTTTTTTTTTGGTTTCTACAATAATTTGTTTTATTGAAATGCTAGACAGCCGTTTTATAATAAACGGTTTAAAGTAGTTCTAGATATCCAACAACGGGACATTCACAATAACAAGAACTCATAAACGTTTTAGTATACTTCTAACTGGTCAAAAGTTGCGCACGTTTCAAGCTCCAACACTTGTTCACTACATTCATTTGCATTATATAGACCTTTCCAAAAAAGAGCGTGTGGCCGGTGCCATCTTGAGCGTTCGTGCGTGTGGCGCGTGCTTTCCTCGCTTTACGAAGCGACGAACACGCGCGTGCTGGGCTGTGAAGATCGCACGCTGGACTGTGATTTTGTAAACATTGGAAAGGTCTATAGTTTGATGCCCAAGCATACATCTGTTACCCTTGCTACTCGGGACTCATCGCATTTTATATTATAAAAACAAAACAAAAAACATCGCTACTTGGCTGCTCGGCAGCGTTTGTAAACAACCCTCAGAAAGTTCCCACTGGGTGCTGGAAGAACCATTCGCACCTTCTCGTCACCATAGTTTGTTGCAACCTAAGATATGCAAAAGATGCTTCGCCCACACTGAGGGAAGGAGCAGAACTATAGCCCTCCCCTAGTAAAATACTGCTTAGCGGAATAAAGAAATAGAATTGTGAGCTGGGCTAGTTGGTGAAAGCCAAACATAACGTAAATCAGTGTTGCGGAATGGGCACCCCCAATCCATTTTAATTACATTAAGGGAATCCGAGCTTCCAACAATTCCATTCCTTTCAACTCCTCAGAGTGAAAACATTGGGCCCATTCCCACTCTTGGAATGGCTGAACTCCACCATTCCATTCCTTTAATTCCTAAACGCGAAAAAATGGCAATTGACAGCCACATTGTGTTCATGAAAAAAAAAAAAAGCAGCACAAAGCTGCTGACGTTATCAATCGCGGAGACGACTGCAAAAGTGAACAAATGCATTCTCAAATCATTCATTTTACGAAACTGAAGGGTGTACGCACGAGGCGCTTTGTGGCACCATGATGTCACTGCAGACATCGATCGCGCTCTCAAGCGTAAAAGGCTTGCGAGTCGCAAAAAAGGCCAACGATTAAAACCACCTATTTTCTTCGCAAACGGACCACCACAACAGATACATGGTTAGCGTGTTGTTTGTTTGATAAGACCTCAAAAATGTCTAGTTGGTGCGTGGCGCAAGAAGAAGCTATCGTGCTCTCTGCTTCGAATACTTGCACAAACAGCACCGCTAGTGCACCGTTAGAAGCGATGTCGCGTGTATACCTGGCCCAAATCTCCACGCACTGCGGCAAGAGCATAGAATCGCTGACAAAGTGCAATCGGTATACGGCGCCGGCACAAGGGGGTACAGCAGCAGATTATAGAAACCTGCCTTAAAACGCGAACGTAAACGTCGGTTAAATGCAGGGAGTCGAACTGGTCATTATCCCGGCTCGGTTCGGGTTCAGGAGCATTGAATTGTGTTCCGGTTCGGTTCTGGTTCGGCGATGTGTTTAGTAACGGTTCAGTTACCGGTTCCATCAAGCGCAAACCCGTTGAAACCGGTTTAAAAAAAAAAATGCCCACAACTCCCAATCATTAAAAAGAAGAAAAGGTTACTTAATATCATCTGCATTAAAAAAAAAAAAAAAGGTCATCAGAAGCTGTGCTGAGGAAACGAGGACAGCAAAACAAATGCGTATACTTAATTTCGTTTTGTGATCTTGAATTTTTAACGGGAACACCGTTCAATGAAAACTACGTGGTTATACAGGCGCTTGGAAAGAGTAACAAAGCTACTCAGATGTGAAATCAATCAGCCAGCAGGCACAGTGACAGCGTGACGGTAGCACACACCGTACTCGCAAACTAGCCACACACAAAAAAAAACAAAAAAAAAAAACGAATTATTCTTGGTTGTTTAGACAGCCGGAGTTTAGTCTACGAGAGTATAGTGACATTGTTATCCACTGATAAGAAATGTATCCAGTGCAGTATACGACTGCTAGCGTGGAGTCTTAACGGATATCATGCAGTATACTGATACACGATTGCGCGCCGGTACGATGCTCATCCAGATCGAAGCGGCAGGGTAAACTACCCACACCGCACTCCCGAAGAACGACTGAGTTGAAGAGGAGAAAGACAGCGAAGGCCCATTCAAGGATAAGTAAAACAAAAGAGGACAAAAAAAAGTGAAAGCCGTTTACAACTCCCAGCTCTTGAGGAGAAGGGGGGAAGGGTACTCAGGGGAGGGTATACCCCTCCTCCTCCTCCTCCTCCCCTCATTCTTCAATCTCCTCGGGGGGGGGGGGGGGGGGGGGGGGGTCACGTGACTTGGGGGTCACGTGGACTCGGGGGGGGGGGGGGTCACGTGACCCGGGGGGGGGGGGGGCTCGCGCGGTGCATTATGGGACATTTCCCATAATGCACCGCGCGGTTACGCCGACGCCGACGGCGACGCCGCTCAAGCCGGGAACGGGCGCCTAAGAGCTGCGCTCTAAAATACAACGGGGCGACTCTCTGTTTCTAGAGAACACACGCACACATTACGTGAAGCAGCGTCCAGGGCTCTGGTCGACTGGCGTCCTGGCGACCGGCGCCGCAGTGACGCGGCTTCGCATCTGCGCACCTACAGATTTCGCCACCGCGGAATAAACGCGCCGACATCCGTCATTTTTTTTTTTTTTTCACGTTTATGTTTGCTTTTTTCCTTCAGGAATATTGCTTAGCAGCAAGAAAAGAACGCACACAAAAATAATAATTTGGGCGAGGGTAAGAATGTCCGGGGAGGAGGAAGCAGACGGAACGCTAAAGAGAGAAGGAGGTTTCCCCCTCCCCAGCCCGTCTTACCCTCGCCCTCACCTTGCTCTCGGCGGGGGGAAGAGTTCCCCCGCTGATAGCCAGGAGGGACGAAAATTCAGTGGGGCAGCGTTCTGTCTTTCTTTTACTCGTGTGATTGCTACAAAATATTATCGGGGTATTTATTGGACCGCTTGTTGGGCGAAACCCTGATGAATGCCGGGTTCCTGGGAAGGGAGCGTCCCTGCGGCCGTATGGTCACTTCTACAACAACCCTGGGGTCCCTACTTTTTGACTGACAGTAACAAAACAAAAACAAGGAACAGCGAGGTCGCATCTTTCAACTCAAGGCATTTATTTTGAAGGCGTACGTATGGGCGTACCAAACCGGGGGAGGGGGGGGGGGGGAGGAGGAGGGGGGGGGGAGGCACAAAACACATCCACACGGCGTCGATTCTTGATCGGTATCCAAGCATGCGAGGCCACATAGAAACGGCACTTCGGCGTGCCAATGAAACTTTGAACACGCCGCGAGACCGGCGAAACTTGTTTTCGACGAGTTGTGCCTTTTTCCTGCGGCACTGTGCTTTCGTAAAAATTTCCACGTGTTCTCAACGGCAAGCATCACGCCTCACACAGGATCTTAAAGGACGTCTTCGGCTAATGACGACGAACGAGTTGAAAACGTGTCTTTAGCACGCTGCCGCCGGGCTCTGCAACGCTAGCAAAACGAGAAAAAACGGCTTGCAAGATGGCCGTCCGGTGGCCGCACTCGCGGAGTGGGGATGCATTGAGATCAGTGCATTCGAACAACTTTTTTCGGCAGATCAGTTTTCATCGCCCCCTCGCCCTCGTGAAACCTATGGACAGCGTTACTAAACCACTCAGTTGGGAAACTTCCATAGGGACTGCTCTGAAAAAGTGGCACCGACCCGTCCTCCAGAACCGAGCTAATGCAACGCGGCTAATGGCGATCACAACGCCGCCATTTCTCCCACAGCGGCCACTCGAGGAACTGCACGTGACTTCCATTTTGGTTTCAATCAGCCATTGTGGGGCCAAAACAGATACTGTGGAAGAGGCTTCAGGGGTGCCACCCCCAACTGCCAAGCGGACGCGCCGCGGAGTACTACCAGGTTTAATATGCGCCTAGCTCGGGACGCGCTACCTGAAATCACCGCTGAGGCACGGTTGTATAAAAACAATCCCCGCAGGGGGCACCTGTGAAAGCAGGTGTTTGGAGAGTGGCGTCTCCACGGACCCCGAGCCATGCGGGTTCGCCCGCCCACGTCTGGCTGTGCGTGGCTTTCCCGTGTCCGGGGAAAAGGGCATCCTGGTGGTTGAGCCGAGCCCGGGGTAGGTTTGGACCCTTCGGGGCCCCCCGGGTGAGGCAATACACCACTTCGGCCCCCGCTTCTCGTAGACGGGAGTCCTGGTAAGGCCCGGCCAGGATGATTCAGTCTAGTCGCCTTTTCTTCTACTATCCCCTCCAATCTTTCACCTTTACCTTTCCTGTTTCTTTTTCTTCTCTCTCATTTCTCTTACTCCTTTTTCACCCCTCTTTGGCGGCAAGGGCTAACCTTGGGTGGCAATAGACCTCTGTCTTGACCCACACTTGGGTATAGTTTCCCGGCAGCACTGTTAGCGTAACGTCTCCAGCCAAGCCCTTCTTGTTATGGTGCGTTACCTAACCCCTTGTTGGGCTCGGTGGTGGGCGGTGCACCGCGGATTCTGAACAATCTTTGCCCTCCTATGGCGCCCCACCCCTCTAAACCCCGTTCAGGGCACGCCCTTAAAAGGCGCTGCCTTGAACACAAAACCATTGACAAAGATCCCGAGATAGAATCCTTCACAAAGTTTTTTTGTTGTTCACTCTCTTGATGAACAGAAGCAAGTTGCGAAGATGTCGCCTTTCATTGTAGCCAAAGTTCTAGAGCACCTTGTAGGGTTTTCCTACAAGGCAAAAAAACTGTACTCTGGAGACCTCCTTGTGGAGGTAAACACACAAAAAAAAAAAAGCGAAGCACTCCTCAACCTGACCACCATTGTTGATGTAAAGGTGTCGGTGAGCCCTCATCGCACGCTAAATACTGTCCGTGGAGTCCTCTCTGAGGACGACTTTTTGGACACCAGTGAAGAAGAACTCCTCGAGGGACTCAAAAGTTCCGGCGTCGTCGCTGTTAAACGCATCATGTTTCGAAAAAATGGTGAAGAAATTCCTTCTAAACATGTTATTCTCACCTTTGAAAAACACGCACTCCCAGAGACCGTCAAGGCAGGATACCTGAACTGCCGCATTCGCCCTTACGTCCCCAACCCCCAGCGGTGCTTCCGTTGCCAACGTTTTGGTCACGGAGCACGCAGCTGCCGAGGGAAGGAGACGTGTGCAAGGTGTGGCAGTCAGGGCCATGTTTCTGACATTTGTGAGGAGGCTGTGGCCCACTGTGTTAACTGCGGTGGACCACACCCCGCTTATTATCGTACCTGTCCCTCGTGGAAACAAGAAAAAGACACCCTTACCATCGAAGTAAAGGAGAACATTTCATATTCGGAAGCTAAAAAACGATTCTCCTTCGTGTCAAAGGGGAGTTTTGCCGACGTGGTGCGCAGGGGCCCTGCACCACGCTCGGAGTCGAGGGCCACTCAGGTCTCTCCCGAGATCTTGGCGGCCGACTTCAGGGCCCCAGCTCCCCAACAGGGGCAGCAGCAGCTTCCCCCAGTTTCTGGTGGTAGCACGCGTGCTGCTCCCCCATCCAAGGACAGGCCGGCAGCAGGCGCGCCTTCCCCCTCTCCTAGGTCCACTCCTAGGGAGAAGGAGCGAGTTTCTCGCTCTTGCTCGCTGGAGAAGACCCCCCTACCAAAAGAGCAGCATGGAGCCCATGCAGCTCCAGTGAAAGGAGGGGACAAGACGAACTCGGGTGACCCCTTGCCCAGTTCGTCCACCACTCCTCCAGCCGGCCATGTCCGGGGCTTGCACCCCCGTGGACCAGGCCGGACAAGCTCGGTATCTACTCCAATGGACATTTCTCAGGAGGGGGAGATGCCAACAGATGTTGACACTCTGTCCACTCCTGGGTCTGACCAGGATGACATGGAATGGGAGACGCCCTCCCGCAAATCCAAAAAGAAACAGCATGTAGTACCGCCCAAATGATGACCCAGTCAGTAGCCGTATTGTGGCCATATCTTCTTAATTTCCGTTGGCTCTCTATGGTTTTATTTACTTTACTATGTTTCACTCATTATATATTTACATATTTACACACTTCTTAATAGATGACTAAGTTAGATTTTATGCAGTGGAATTGTCGCGGTATTTTAAGAAATATTGATGATGTTAACTATTTCATGGATGAGCTTCGGCCCATCGCTCTTGCCTTGCAAGAAACCCACCTTCAATCAAATTCTTTTAACATTTTAAGACATCATCAGGTTTTTAGGAAAGACCGTCCCGCTTCTCCTCCTTCTGGTGGTGTTGCAGTGGTCGTGCAGAGTGGAGTCGCTTGCTCTCAAGTTCCACTCTGCACGCCACTGGAAGCTGTTGCAGTGCGTCTCCTTGTGGACCGCCTTGTAACTGTTGTCTCTTTATACTTGCCACCAAATGTTCCTTTGAATCTTCAAGAGCTGCAGGGACTTGTGAACAGCTTCCTCATCCTTTTTTTTTAAATTTTAGGTGATTTTAACGCTCATCATCCTATGTGGGGTAGTACCCGTCAGGACTCCCGTGGTGGTGTAATTGAACGTCTTTTATTGTCTTCTGGGCTGTGCCTTCTTAACGGGAGAGAGACAACTTTTTTTAGTGCTTCACACAACTCATTCACATCCATTGATCTTTCTATTGCTTCACCTTCATTACTTCCTTGCTTTTCCTGGAAGGTTCTTCATAACCCCTTTGGAAGTGATCACTATCCAGTAATTTTAGAAAGTACCGTTTCATTGCCTAATCTTTTAAAGTGGGTCCCTAGGTGGAAGTTAGACAAGGCTGACTGGACGCTTTTTAATCTTCATTCCACTTTAGATACTTCAATTCTTTCTTCTATGTCCCCGGAGAACGCTACACTTCATGTCACTGAGCAGATACTAAGGGCTGCTCAGCAGTCCATTCCACAAACATCTGGTAATACAGGGCCGTACCCAGGGGGAGGGTTTCGGGGTTCGAACCCCCCCCCCGAAATATATTCGACCCCCCCCCCCTTCCACTGTCGGCTGGGGAAGGAAGGAGCGATGGGGCGCATATCGAAAGAGGCCCGGGGTAGCCTCGATTTCACTAAAGTCACTGGATCGGGAAAATCAGTGGGGGACCCGCTGGAGTTCCAGCGATGCTGTTAGGGGTGCACATGCGCCTGTATATACAACGCAGCACTCCTTACTATTACTGCTAACCAGAGGCGCGTGAATTCCAGCGCGTCTTCGCCGCGCCCCGAAAACCGCAACGCACCCGGCCACGACGGGTCTTTTCGGAACCACTCCGATAGCGCCCTCCTGTGTTCCCCTCTCATCCAAGCGCCTGGGTGCCATCCCCCTCGGCAGAAGATCCCCGGGCGCATCGCTTCCCCATCCTCATACCACGCTCCGTTCCACCGCACAGTGGACCGTAGCGGATGCTAGAGACCGTCTTCGCCAATCGAGGGCCGAGAGAGAATCACATGACCTTGAGCTTCGCATAGCACACCAAAGAGGGTAAGGTGACACTCAGAGCTGGACTGGGTGGGATGGCTTGTAGCGCCTTCTGCGGTTCATTGTAAGGTGACACAGAGGAAATGTTCACTCGTGCAATAAACACGTACGTTTGAGGGAAGCTCGTATCGGTTCTCTGTTCGTTAGTCAAACTTCAAAGAACACCGCGAGCGTGCGACGCCTGAGGGGCTTTGGGGGGCCTGCCGGGGGTATGGGGTGTTTTGCGCGGTGAAAAAAGGATGGAAAGAGATTGACGAAAATTCGTTCCGAGCTGTGTCACCGGACCCTGCGGAGGATGCGCGGGGCTGCGGTTAGGGAGCTGGGTCAAGTATGGCGGTATATATTTTTCTTATTCTCTTATCCCCAATTCCCTCTCACCCAAGTCATGTTTACTGGGGCGGAGTTTGGGCAAATAAAAAAATTTTGTCGTAAGCTGAAAGCATGTGTTTGTATGTATGTGTGTGTGTGTCTCGTAGTCCCCCTATGTTATTCTTCCCTTCACATCCCGGAGACCCCTGTTCTTACTTCGTTCGTTTTCTCCCTGTTTCCTTCTTTCCTTCCTGAACGTTCCCCACGGAGCCCCCAAGACGCCCCCCCCACTAGCCTTGACAGCGCATGCAACGATGTGTATCTGTCGAGTGACACGCTGCAAGCCGACCGCCTGGTGTGCAGCCGGCGTGCTAGACCATTTTGCCTGTTCTCTGGCCTCCTCTTCTTACCTCCTCTTGGTCTAGCGAGGCAGCAGCCCTACATATTGCGAGAGAGGACGCGACTCTTAATCAGTCTAGACCAAGTCTACTTTCCAAGTCTATACTTTGCAAAGAGTTTTATAGAAATCTGTAAATTCTATATAAGTTTAATATATTTATAAATTGTATAACGCGAGAAGATCATGAAAAGGCACGCTGCAAGACCAAAGCAAACAAACATTTCGTCTTACTTCAAGAAAGCCAGAGCTAGTTCCGTTGAGAGTGACGAAGAGCTACAGACCGAAACCGCAGTGAGTGATGCTCCCTCTCCTTCTGAGGAACCTCAAAACCAAGCATGTATGAATAATCATATTGACTTGCAGGTGTCCGAAGACCTAGGTTGTTCGGCTGCGACTGACTCGGAAGGAAGCCCATCCAGCGACGAACATGAAGACGTCATTCAAGCGGCAAATGGTTGCGACCTGAGTGCATCTCTCGGTGACTTCTCTTTTGCACCTTGTGTCCAAGAAAGCAAAGGCGCCGACAACCTTCAGCCCCAGGGACTCGTGAAAGGAAGTGAAGTGTGTGCTTTTCCTGGACACTCAAGCACTTCTGAAGCCCACGAACGTGTGCTAATGAGGCGAGACTCAAACGAGGTGGGTGATGCATCCTCCGCATGTTCCGACTCACGCACCTCAGGTGCCATCACTGCTAATCCTCTGGATCTAGGACTTTTTGTCTCGAAAAGTGTGAATGAAACAGCTTTGAAGGAGAAGTTGATGCGAAATCCCTGGACTCCTCCTTGTAACTACATCTATCCAGCCACAACAAAACGAAACCTCAGGTTCAAACCTCACTGGGTGGCTAGTTACCCGTGGCTCACTTATTCCGAGCACTTAGAAGGAGCGCTATGCAAGTATTGTGTAGTGTTTGCGCATGAATGTGCTGGCAAAGGGGAACACCAACGCTTGGGTTCCTTTGTAACAAAGGCATTCGTAAATTACAAGAACGCTATGGAGGCCTTCAAAAGCCACGCTGCATGCGGTTACCACCTGAAGTCCACATCGCTGGCGGAGAGCTTCTTGGCAATCCAGTCGGGCGCTCACCGTGACATTGTAAGTCAACTTGATCAAGGTGTGAGAAAGCAGGCTGAAGAGAACCGCAAAAATCTGCTCCCGATTATTGAGACTGTGATTTTCTGTGGTAGGCAGGAGCTGTCGCTTCGCGGCACGGATGACTGCGGACCTCTCGATTTATCTCAAGTGCTGCCCGTCAAAAATGACGGAAATTTCCGTGCACTCCTTAGGATGAGAGCTACGTGTGGGGATGCTTCCCTGAAGAAGCATATTGAAACGTCTGCAGCCAACGCCATGTACACCAGCCCGAGAATTCAGAACGAATTGATCGCACTTTCTGGCAAAATCATCCAAAAAAAAAATTGTGGACCGAGTGAACGCGTCAGAGTGTTTTTCAGTTCTTGCTGACGAAGCAACGGACATATCCCGTACTGCCCAATTATCACTGTGTGTCAGATACGTCGACCACCACTCATCGGAACATGCAATATTAAGAGAGGATTTTGTGGACTTCATTCCGGTCTACGACCTTACCGGTAAGGCGCTAGCAGGTAGTATTCTGAGTAGTCTTCGGTGCCATGGCTTTAACGTAGACATGCTTTGTGGGCAGGGATACGACGGCGCGGCTTCCATGAGCGGACATTTGAATGGGGTTCAGGCCATCATCCGTGAAACAGTTCCGAGGGCCTTGTACGTTCACTGTAGCGCTCACTCCTTGAACCTCGCGTTGCTCCATTCATGCAAACTCTCTAGCATTCGAAACTGCCTGGGAACAGTGTCTTCCATCTGTACATATGTGAGGGCTTCTCCGCAGAGGACAAACCAACTACAAGATGAGGTACTACATGAAACACAAGAAAAGAAATCAGTCCTCTCTTTCTGCCAAACAAGATGGGTCGAAAGCCACGACGCACTTCAGCGTTTTCTGGAACTGTACACGCCTATCATCCGGTTTTTGGAAGACTTGGAGGAAGGCACGCATTCTGATGCATCGTCAAAAGCTTCTCAGCTGCTTAGTGCAATCACGAAGCCTGAGTTTGTGGTTTCGCTTCAGGTGGCTAGCCAGCTATTTTCCTTCACTCTGCCACTTTGTAAGTTTCTGCAAAAAGTCGACTGTGACTTGTCACAGGCATGTGATTACGTTGATGACATAATCAACATCCTCTCCGAAAAAAGAAGGAATTCGGAAACAGAATTTAAGAAGATTTTCGAGCAGTCATGCTCTCTGTTACATGATGTAAATGTGGAGATGACACTACCACGTATTGTTGGGAGGCAAAGCCAGAGGAGCAATGCGCCTTCCGTTACTCCCGAAGAGCATTATCGGAGAAATGTGTATTTACCTCTGTTGTCAGACTTAGAAAACCAACTGAAAGAGCGTTTTGAGAACCATAAAAAAGTTGTGGTTGGGCTTCACATGCTGCTCCCGAAGTTCTGTGCGTCAGCCAGTCTTTCTGGTATTCACGACGCTGTGGAGTTTTATCTTGGCGACATTGCGTCGGCTCACACGCTCGCCGCAGAATTGGCGCTATGGATGAGCAAGTGTTCCAGAATCGTTGAGGCAGATCGCCCGGCCTGCGCTTTGCAAGCACTAAGCATGTGCAACTCTGAGTTTTTCCCGAACGTATATCACCTGCTCTGCGTCCTAGCAACGCTTCCCGTGTCAACCTCGACACCGGAACGGACGTTTTCAACCCTGAGAAGGCTCAAAAACTACCTCAGGAATCCCATGAAACAAGAAAGGTTAACTGGGCTGGCACTACTAAGTGTGCATCGGGAAATTGAAGTGGCGCCGGCAGAGGTTCTTGAAGACTTTTGCAAGCTCCCGAGAAAGAAGAATTTCGTCGCATGAAATTATGCCAGTGCTTACGCTATAATCAGTGAGTCCTACACCGCTTTTAGATATTTTGTGTGCATTTCAGTTGAACGTTGTCTAAGTGACATGATGGCATCTGTAAGATATGATTGTTTATATATCGTATGCTGCGTAAGATATGCTTGTGGATATAGGTATCTTGCATGTATAGTATTTGACATTTTCTGCATCTTGGCAACGTGTACTTATGTATAGATCCTAGTTGATAGCCTTTAACCTAGTCGTGCTGCCAATTTGAGTTTGTTTTGCTGTTGGGTATTGCTGGTGCATACTTTTCATGATTTGTTATTAAAAATGTGTTCAACGCCACAATTGAGCGTACGTAGTATATATTCTCAAACCAATTAACGCATCTCTAAAATAAAAAAAAAATATAGCAATTTTTCTATAGCATATGTGGTTAAGAGGTCGTTTTCTATACCTAACTTTGCTTCGCTGCGACCTCTATATAATATATATATATATGACGAAGCCGGGTCTTCCCGGCGAGAAAGTTCGAAACATTTTTTAAAGTTTTATTTATTCGAAGGCGAGATCTTACTTCACGGCAATCTCGACCTACGTCGAAGAACCTAGTCCTTCGTCTAGCATATTTCAAATATGCAGATGACTAAAGCGTTCTGATTCAATAAAATGAACACGAGAAAGCGCAGAGAAGCAAATAGAAGCTCCGCCTCCAGCACGTGCTCGCTGCCCTCTTCCTCGCTTTGGCTGCACGTGCACGCTTGTGCTATCAAAGCTAGAAATATCGTACTGAAGGCAGAGCTTCAACTTTATTTTTATCTTGTCAACGACTATAGCTCGTGCTCGCACGCTTTCACGCGCAATAAAATACAAAGCGAAAAGCGGTCCAAAATAGTTCCAAGGAATTCGCCATAAATTGATGTCGACATTTTGCTTTGAAACAATTCACTCCCGCTGTGATGATGCATGTGAAACATTTCGTTGCTCGCTATTGTTAATTATAGGCCGATCACATTTCTGTTTAAAAAAAAAAAGTAAATACAAAAAACGGCCATTCAAGATGGCCACCGTGTTCCGGAAACCCCCCCCCAAAGAAATTTTCTGTGTACGGCCCTGTGGTAATATACCCAAAAAATGCAAACCTTGGTGGAACAAGGAGTGTGCCACGACCCGGACGGACCAAAATAGGGCGTGGGGCAGATTTCGCAGATACCCCACTTCAAGCAACCTTGTTGAGTTCAAGCGACGAAAAGCTAAGGCTCGTTGGACTAGAAAGCAAGCAAAGCGCAAGTCTTGGATGAAGTATCTCTCTTCTCTATATAATACCCCTGTCAGACGGCGTTTTAAAGATCCTTTTCACTAAGCTCCTTTATACAATCGGCGAACCAGCGCACGCCGTAGCGCACGTGCGCACGCCATAGAGCACGTGCGCACTCCACATCGCGAGCTGATTGGCCGATTTTATAAAGGAGCTTAGTGAAAAGGATCTTTAGAACGCCGTCTGACAGGGGTATAACTAGTTTTGTCCCAGCCAAAGAGGCCTGGGACAGATATCGGAAAGTAAATGGAGATTATAGGTGCTTTGCTATTCCAACGTTTAACGCTCCTTTTTCATCACTAAAAGACATTGGTAATATACTCGGAGAACACTTCTATAATTCATCTAGTTCGGCCAACTACCGTGCTAACTTTGTACAGTTGAAAGCTCGTGCGGAGCGACAAAAGCTTGTCACGTCGGGAGGAAATTCAGCATTTTATAACCAACCTTTTACGCGATGCCCTGCAATGACTTTTTCACTGGTTGTTCATTTGCACCGAACCTGAGCGCACTGAACGTAGTAACTTAATGAAACTTTTCTTTTCTCAAATTTCGCTTTATTTTAAAAGTTATAGGCAAATTAGAATTACAAAAACAAGCAAAAAATAACCTCCTTCATGACGTCGTAGGTCCTGGCTTGAGTGACCGTGAACTAGAGGAAGGGTAGTGGGCTCATCGAGCTTTCACGGCTGCCGCACTCCGTGTCGACGGCTCGAGAGGGCGCCACTAAAGCATGTTTTGGTTAGGCTGTGTGAAGTGGGCGGCCAAGGCGGCTCGCATTGCATTTGCTGCGCGATTAAAGACTAATTCGGCATAACAGTACTTTATTGGCCGCAAACGACAGCAAACACGGGTAAAGATCAGTTCAGAACGGGAGCCACTTCGCGCTGCCATACCGCCTAATGGCCAAATCGCCGACCAAGCCCGCGCCGAAGGCCTTCGGAACTCTCGGAAGCGGTCGGATGTTCGAGCCGGTATACGATCGCAGCGCCGCCGCGTACACCCGGGATTTTTCTACGCTCGCCGTCCGTCGGGGCCTCATCCCACTAGCCCTTTCTAGTATGCGCCGTTTTTTCCGCCGCTTGGTGGCGGGTACGTCGACGGATCATTTCTTGTTTCCGTACTTCAAACTGCATTTGTTTCTTTTCTGATCTAAAATACTGAACAAAACCTGGTTTCATACATAATTGAAACGCTTCGCAACACTTATATTTTGTATCTCGACTAAAAAAAAGCTTTTAGCGGCTCTGACCAGTAGTAAGCCCAGGACCAAAGACGTCACATTTCGCGCGCTTTCGGCAACGTGGGTCGCCCTCGTAGGCGGAGGAGGTTTCCGCGTTGTCCGGTTAAAATATGACGCACTGATATTTAGTTACTCTCTCCATGCCCGCTGGCTTTCCGGAACCCCAAGAGACGTGGAAACCGCAAAAAAAGGCAGACGCTTAAAGGGCGCTACGTCCGTGTCACTTCTTTGTCTGGTCCTCGTCTTTTCGCGCTGTTTTTAATTTCGAAGTATGTACCAACTCGCCCAAGCCTCAACTTTAGCATCGTTCATTTCCAGCGCTACGTCCGTGTCACTTCTTTGTCTGGTCCTCGTCTTTTCGCGCTGTTTTTAATTTCGAAGTATGTACCAACTCGCCCAAGCCTCAACTTTAGCATCGTTCATTTCCAGCGCTACGTCCGTGTCACTTCTTTGTCTGGTCCTCGTCTTTTCGCGCTGTTTTTAATTTCGAAGTATGTACCAACTCGCCCAAGCCTCAACTTTAGCATCGTTCATTTCCAGCGCTACGTCCGTGTCACTTCTTTGTCTGGTCCTCGTCTTTTCGCGCTGTTTTTAATTTCGAAGTATGTACCAACTCGCCCAAGCCTCAACTTTAGCATCGTTCATTTCCAGCGCTACGTCCGTGTCACTTCTTTGTCTGGTCCTCGTCTTTTCGCGCTGTTTTTAATTTCGAAGTATGTACCAACTCGCCCAAGCCTCAACTTTAGCATCGTTCATTTCCAGCGCTACGTCCGTGTCACTTCTTTGTCTGGTCCTCGTCTTTTCGCGCTGTTTTTAATTTCGAAGTATGTACCAACTCGCCCAAGCCTCAACTTTAGCATCGTTCATTTCCAGCGCTACGTCCGTGTCACTTCTTTGTCTGGTCCTCGTCTTTTCGCGCTGTTTTTAATTTCGAAGTATGTACCAACTCGCCCAAGCCTCAACTTTAGCATCGTTCATTTCCAGCGCTACGTCCGTGTCACTTCTTTGTCTGGTCCTCGTCTTTTCGCGCTGTTTTTAATTTCGAAGTATGTACCAACTCGCCCAAGCCTCAACTTTAGCATCGTTCATTTCCAGCGCTACGTCCGTGTCACTTCTTTGTCTGGTCCTCGTCTTTTCGCGCTGTTTTTAATTTCGAAGTATGTACCAACTCGCCCAAGCCTCAACTTTAGCATCGTTCATTTCCAGCGCTACGTCCGTGTCACTTCTTTGTCTGGTCCTCGTCTTTTCGCGCTGTTTTTAATTTCGAAGTATGTACCAACTCGCCCAAGCCTCAACTTTAGCATCGTTCATTTCCAGCGCTACGTCCGTGTCACTTCTTTGTCTGGTCCTCGTCTTTTCGCGCTGTTTTTAATTTCGAAGTATGTACCAACTCGCCCAAGCCTCAACTTTAGCATCGTTCATTTCCAGCGCTACGTCCGTGTCACTTCTTTGTCTGGTCCTCGTCTTTTCGCGCTGTTTTTAATTTCGAAGTATGTACCAACTCGCCCAAGCCTCAACTTTAGCATCGTTCATTTCCAGCGCTACGTCCGTGTCACTTCTTTGTCTGGTCCTCGTCTTTTCGCGCTGTTTTTAATTTCGAAGTATGTACCAACTCGCCCAAGCCTCAACTTTAGCATCGTTCATTTCCAGCGCTACGTCCGTGTCACTTCTTTGTCTGGTCCTCGTCTTTTCGCGCTGTTTTTAATTTCGAAGTATGTACCAACTCGCCCAAGCCTCAACTTTAGCATCGTTCATTTCCAGCGCTACGTCCGTGTCACTTCTTTGTCTGGTCCTCGTCTTTTCGCGCTGTTTTTAATTTCGAAGTATGTACCAACTCGCCCAAGCCTCAACTTTAGCATCGTTCATTTCCAGCGCTACGTCCGTGTCACTTCTTTGTCTGGTCCTCGTCTTTTCGCGCTGTTTTTAATTTCGAAGTATGTACCAACTCGCCCAAGCCTCAACTTTAGCATCGTTCATTTCCAGCGCTACGTCCGTGTCACTTCTTTGTCTGGTCCTCGTCTTTTCGCGCTGTTTTTAATTTCGAAGTATGTACCAACTCGCCCAAGCCTCAACTTTAGCATCGTTCATTTCCAGCGCTACGTCCGTGTCACTTCTTTGTCTGGTCCTCGTCTTTTCGCGCTGTTTTTAATTTCGAAGTATGTACCAACTCGCCCAAGCCTCAACTTTAGCATCGTTCATTTCCAGCGCTACGTCCGTGTCACTTCTTTGTCTGGTCCTCGTCTTTTCGCGCTGTTTTTAATTTCGAAGTATGTACCAACTCGCCCAAGCCTCAACTTTAGCATCGTTCATTTCCAGCGCTACGTCCGTGTCACTTCTTTGTCTGGTCCTCGTCTTTTCGCGCTGTTTTTAATTTCGAAGTATGTACCAACTCGCCCAAGCCTCAACTTTAGCATCGTTCATTTCCAGCGCTACGTCCGTGTCACTTCTTTGTCTGGTCCTCGTCTTTTCGCGCTGTTTTTAATTTCGAAGTATGTACCAACTCGCCCAAGCCTCAACTTTAGCATCGTTCATTTCCAGCGCTACGTCCGTGTCACTTCTTTGTCTGGTCCTCGTCTTTTCGCGCTGTTTTTAATTTCGAAGTATGTACCAACTCGCCCAAGCCTCAACTTTAGCATCGTTCATTTCCAGCGCTACGTCCGTGTCACTTCTTTGTCTGGTCCTCGTCTTTTCGCGCTGTTTTTAATTTCGAAGTATGTACCAACTCGCCCAAGCCTCAACTTTAGCATCGTTCATTTCCAGCGCTACGTCCGTGTCACTTCTTTGTCTGGTCCTCGTCTTTTCGCGCTGTTTTTAATTTCGAAGTATGTACCAACTCGCCCAAGCCTCAACTTTAGCATCGTTCATTTCCAGCGCTACGTCCGTGTCACTTCTTTGTCTGGTCCTCGTCTTTTCGCGCTGTTTTTAATTTCGAAGTATGTACCAACTCGCCCAAGCCTCAACTTTAGCATCGTTCATTTCCAGCGCTACGTCCGTGTCACTTCTTTGTCTGGTCCTCGTCTTTTCGCGCTGTTTTTAATTTCGAAGTATGTACCAACTCGCCCAAGCCTCAACTTTAGCATCGTTCATTTCCAGCGCTACGTCCGTGTCACTCTTTGTCTGGTCCTCGTCTTTTCGCGCTGTTTTTAATTTCGAAGTATGTACCAACTCGCCCAAGCCTCAACTTTAGCATCGTTCATTTCCAGCGCTACGTCCGTGTCACTTCTTTGTCTGGTCCTCGTCTTTTCGCGCTGTTTTTAATTTCGAAGTATGTACCAACTCGCCCAAGCCTCAACTTTAGCATCGTTCATTTCCAGCGCTACGTCCGTGTCACTTCTTTGTCTGGTCCTCGTCTTTTCGCGCTGTTTTTAATTTCGAAGTATGTACCAACTCGCCCAAGCCTCAACTTTAGCATCGTTCATTTCCAGCGCTACGTCCGTGTCACTTCTTTGTCTGGTCCTCGTCTTTTCGCGCTGTTTTTAATTTCGAAGTATGTACCAACTCGCCCAAGCCTCAACTTTAGCATCGTTCATTTCCAGCGCTACGTCCGTGTCACTTCTTTGTCTGGTCCTCGTCTTTTCGCGCTGTTTTTAATTTCGAAGTATGTACCAACTCGCCCAAGCCTCAACTTTAGCATCGTTTCATTTCCAGCGCTACGTCCGTGTCACTTCTTTGTCTGTCCTCCGTCTTTTCGCGATTGTTTTTAATGTCGAATTATGTACCCACTCGCCCAAGCCTCCCCTCTAGGCGATCGTTCATTTCCAGGCGCTACGTCCGTGTCAATCTTGTCTGGTCCTCGTGTTTTCCGCGCTGTTTTTTATTTCGAAGTATGTACCACTCGCCCAAAGCCTAGCATCGATCATTTCCAGGCTAAGTAGTGTCATCTTCGAATATACCAACTCGCCCAAGCCTCAACTTTAGCTTAATATGATTGCAGGGCCCCTTTAACGTAACTAAGCTCTCTGCCCCTGGGCCCGATAGAATTCACTATGAAATGCTTCGCCACCTTTCTTCGGAATCCCTTGAAAACCTTCTCCTCTTTTTCAATCTTTTGTGGGAAAAAGCATGTTTCCCTCAGGCTTGGAAACATGCTCATATCATCCCCCTTTTAAAACCTAATAAAAACCCCTCACAGCCATCAAGTTATCGCCCAATTGCACTGACGAGCTGCCTCGGGAAAACGTTTGAAAGGCTTATAAACAGGCGACTGGTATATATGTTAGAAAGCCAGAGAGTCTTTGATAATAATCAGTGTGGGTTCCGCCAAGGTCGATCTACCCTTGACCACTTAGTTCGCCTGGAAACTGTGATACGCGAAGCATTTGTAAACAGGCAGCACTGTGTTGCAGTTTTTTTCGACTTAGAAAGGGCATATGACACAGCGTGGAGGTATGGGATTCTCCGCATTCTGTATGCTTGTAATATCCGAGGCCGTATGCTTCGATGCATAAAGGAATATCTGACGGACAGGACTTTTCAAGTTCGTCTTGGTTCAGTCCTATCTGATTCTTTTGTCCAAGAAAACGGAGTCCCTCAAGGGGGTGTTTTAAGTGTGACTTTATTTTTGCTAGCAATGAATTCACTCACACGACTGCTGCCACCTTCAATTACATATTCTCTTTATGCTGATGATATACAGATATCATCGTCCTCTTGTAACCTTTCCAGTTGTGAGCGTCAGTTGCAGTTAGCCATAAACAAACTGTCAAAGTGGGCCGACGAAAATGGGTTCAGGTTCTCTGCTTCAAAAACGGTCTGTGTGCCTTTTTCTTTGCGCCGCGGGTTGCCTTTGGATCCATTCCTGGAATTAAATGGAACCCCTATCCCTGTTAGAAAGGAGCACCGATTTTTTGGTGTAATATTTGATAAAAAGCTTAACTTTATTTCCCACCTTAAAGCTCTGAAGCAAAAATGCCTTCAGTCCATAAACCCTTTGAAAGTTTTATCTCACAAGTCTTGGGGGTCTGATAGAAAATGTATCCTTCAATTATACAATGCCCTTGTACGATCCCGTCTTGATTACGGTGCAGTAGTGTATGGTTCGGCTCGGCCTGTCCGGTCAAATTTTGTATTCGAGAAAACAATTGAATATTGTTGTTATTGCCTCGAGACGCATCGTACGTGCAATGTCTGAATTTTATATGCCCCTCTGCGTGAGTAATTGAATTTACACTGCTCCAATCGCATTCTAGTGTAAACGCTGCTTTCGTTGGCAACATTGAAGCTCTGATGTCACAAAACACAAAGCGAGCATTTCTGTTTCGTCGTTTGCCTGCGAGTGAACGCCTCAGCGTGCTTCGCTTTTGTTGTTGTGCTCGACTTGTTTCGTGGTTGGGTGCCACCACCACCGGGCAGCACATGCGAGCCAAGACATGACGTTCCACTCTTTTCCGCGAGACGTACAGTGACGAGCAAAGTGGATCGTCGCCGTGCGTTGGGACTAGGTTCCCATCAAGATCGAGATCCCGTTTATGCAGCAATCATCTCGCAGAAGACAGCTACGAGCTGAGCTCTAAGCGGACAGAAGGCTCGTAAGCTGAGGTGTGATGTTGTGCCAACGATATTAAACTACGTCCATCCACTCCTCGCCCAAATTGGATAAATCACTTTGATTACGCAGCGAAACTGAAACCAACAGCTAGGCCATCTGGAAACGACACCAGAAGTTGTATTTAGCCGCGTACAGCCCGATTCTGTTTGACCCGAGTGTGAAAATGGAGCGTGACTACGATTCACCCAGCTCGTCCAAGTCAAGTGACGACATGCATTTGAACGATTCGCCGTTTGCCTTCGACCCACGGACATCGCCTCTGAGGGAACGACCCGCAGCCTCATCACCGCTCCAGCGGATCCGCCGACATGTGTACCCAGATGCCGCTTCAGAGGCGAAATCTGCATCCTTTGATTTGCAAGCGCCCCTAGTTCGATCGGTGGCCGTCGCAGTTGTGTTTGCGCGAAACGGCATACGTTTCCTCGAAGCTTATGGCTGTTTGCGAGTAATATCCTGCTAAAAGGCGTGACTGTTTTTGCACATGCTTGGGAACGTCATTAAAAGAACCGTATTTCAGTAGAGTACAGCCTAGGAGACTATATAATTCGAAACAAAATGCAAGACATCCATCGACCAACGGTTGTTATCCCGACCATTCGACAAACCTTTGCGTTTTGTGACGTCACGCAGCACCTACGGATGTCAGTCATTGACACTGGCAAAATTCGGGGTGCAGTTTCGTACCTACGCTCATGAAAGGTTCAATTAACAACGGGAGATCATATATCAAAATAAAAATGACGTTTGTCTACATGAAGGCTTCCTCGACGTAACGAGCGCAAAAACTTAAGTACTTCCGGTTTCGACCGGACAATCCCTTTAAAATGTTGGACCCAATTCACCATCTCGGCTTGCGACTGGCAACAGGAGCCTTCCGGACGTCCCCCGTCCTCAGTTTGTATGCGGAATCCAATGAGATGTCCCTGAACAAACGACGTACATATCTTAGTCTAACATATGCTTACAAGATTCTGGCCGACCCTCAGCATCCGACGTACTCTTCACTTACAATGTCAAGGTTCTTTCGCCTTTTTGAAAATAAACCAAGTATTGTGACACTGTTAAGCCTCCGTATTAAACATCTTCGCATTTCGCTGCACCTTTCTCTGGACCAGGTCGATCTCGTTCGGAAAGCCAACGGTATTCCACCTTGGAAAACACAGCGAGTTGAATCCGACTGGTCTCTCGCGAAGTTCAACAAGCACGGCATTTCTCATGCTGTAATTAAGCAAGAGTTTGGTGAACTGCAAACTAAGTATGATGGTTATCTTCATGTTTATACAGATGATGCCAAGACCTCTTCTTTTGTCGGTTGCGTTGTGTATTCTGAAAGCTTTTCCAAGGTTCAACGACTTGATTGTATTGCTAGCATCTTTACTGCGGAGCTCTATGCGGCATCAATGGCGATTGAATGCATTATCAATCGGAAAATACTGAGGGCAGTCCTGTTTGTTGACTCTCAAAGTGTGATTCTTGCAGTTTGCTCTCTTAAAGATACTAAAAATATGCTTGTTCAACAAATTCGATATAAACTTAACTCTGCTTTGCATGGAGGTACAAGCATAAAGTTTTGTTGGGTGCCCAGTCACATTGGCATACAAGGCAATGAAGAAGCCGACAAGCTTGCAGGGTCTGCCGGTAACCTTCCACAATCGCTGTCTTGTTTACCCTATCAAGATATTAAGCCCTTGGTGAAGTCCTCGATCCTTCATTCTTGGCAATTAGAATGGGACATGGAGTGCGCTAACAGGCTTCATGTTACCAAACCGGCTTTGGGAGTTTGGGAAAGCTCTTCATGCAAGAGCCGGCTTCATGAAACGTTGTTGTGCCGTCTTAGAATCGGACACTCTTTTATAACCCACAGGTATCTGCTTTCGGGAGAAGATCCACCTGACTGCGATCAGTGTGGTGATAGGCTCACTGTTTTGCATATCTTGTGGTTGTGTCGCGGCCTTGAGCCCAAGCGCCGCATTCATTTCCTGAATTTTTTCAACATCATATCCCATTTCATCCTGCTCTCCTTCTGGGAGAGAATCCTCTGGTCTCTTTCGAACGAGTAATAGAATTTCTTGGTTGTGTTGGCCTTTTACACCGATTCTAGCTTCTTGGTTATCAGTTTGTAAAACCCGTTTTACAGTGCAATGATGCCTTCAATTAGTTTGGCGCAGATGGCCTCGTAGCTATTGCGCCATAAAGCCCCAAAATCTCTCTCTGTATAAAAACAATATTAATTGTACTGCAAAACTTGCAAACTAAATATTTTAGAAAACAACACGCGCCCATCGTTTTGTACTAAACTCCAATAAAAGTTACTACAAAAAGAGTTTTTTCCGTTGGATTTTATGCAAAAATATGCCTTCTAAAAGCTCAAGGTGACCACAGTTAAGACAAATGATACAGAGTGGCGCTGTTGTCGTATTTAGCTCGGTCTCGGTGGACGCCAGCGGCCCAGGTTTCAGCGGTGAGTTTCCCAACTGAGGGTTCTAGTGACGTTGCCTATGGAGGAAGGAACTAGCCAAGTCGAAGCTTCTGAGAGCGCCGATGCGCCTTCTCGAAAAAGAAAGCTTGAGTACGAGAAGAAATACTGCGGGGGATGTCTAGATATACAGTCAAGTGCCGTCGTGTTCTGTGCAGTGGCGTAGCAAGGATTTTATTTCGGGGGGGGAGGGGGGGTCCAATTTCATGAATCCCCCCCCCCCCCCCCCCCCCCATGACGAAGCAGGGTGAGCTGGGCGGCACGGACGCTCACGCAAAGATTAGCGAGGCGTTGTTAAGATAAAACGGGCAAAGCTGCCATTGTAATTTTTGAAAACGGAGCAGGCTTTATGGACCCCTTGCAGAAAACCCGGCAAGAGTGTGTCTCGGCATGGTAACCATGGCAACAGCGAGGCGGTCAGCAGCTGCGTGACATGGTGAAGGAAAGCAGGTCGCAACCTTGCTGTGCGCCAACCGAGCTTCAGGCGCTTCACGCGCTCCAGAGTATCAGTGAAGATGCCAACACAGTGTTGTGTCCCGGTCTGCACGCAATATGGATACACTGACAAATTCGGACGAAAGGGTGTACTTACATATGCCTATACATGGGTTGCACTGACGTCACATCGCATACTTTTGACCACCATGCAAGAGAAGGAGAGGGAAGCTGCTTATGTAAGAATTTTGAGTGACGGGTTAACATTCTATAATCTTCTGGGAGGAGAATAGCGACGCCTGTGCAAACCTGAGAGGCACAAAAGAGGATTCTGCTAAGAGCGGAGCTCCCTCTTCCCCTCTTTTCTGGTGGTCATCGGAGCGCTCTTTGAATGACGTCACGTGCAACCCATGTATCAGACCGTCCGCTGCCGTGACCGTTTGGCTAATCTCACAAATTCGCATGCATTTGCCTAATGAGGATAATATATTGGTTCTGCATTATACTGCTTTGCGTTTTCTTTACTATTGCTGTTAGCCTGGTACACGTTTGACGCGGATAGACGAGCGTCGGTTTGACCCGACGGATCCGTTGCCAAGAGAACTGGACAACCTGACGAGCTGAGGTGGAGGACATGGCGCCACAGCTCCTCACTGCTCCCAGCTGCTAGAAGAGACTTTTTGAAACTTCCCCTTAGTGTGCGCAGCCCCCTGCCGTCTAACGGGGCAGAGTCACGAGAGCTGGCCAGGATGTATGGGATGCAGCTGGCATCCTCGTCATAATGCCTTACTTGTTTTACCTGCCTTTCTTTCCTTTGTATGTACTTTCTGTATTGCGTATATTCTGTACATATATATGCCTGTTATGTTTTTTCACATGTGGTGGCGGGCTGGCAGGCGCTCTGCGTAAGGGTTTTTCACCTATCTGCCTAGCCCCGCACACCACCACATGTGCCCATTCCAGTATGTGCAAATACAATTATTATTATTAATATTATTATTCGGCCGGCCTCACGATTTTGCATGCAATTGCTTCATACACTACGTTGTTATTTCATCGCACATTTATTTGGAGTTGCTCGGTAGACAGATACCATTGGCGAGGCTAAAGAGTAGTCGAATTCCCGTATCAGTCCTGCGAACATTTTCTACACTTTAACAATAAACGCGCGAAAAAAAAAAAAAAAAAAAACCTTACCTCGCAGGCGCGTTTTTTTTTTTTTTAAATCTTCTTTTATGTTACTGAGGCATCCACAAACGTTACTTTATTCTTCCATGCAGAATTTGGACGGCACCGCTTTAGGTTCCCCTTGAGGGCATCGTTTTATGCAAGTTTAGTGGGGACTTGCAGACACATCATGATTTGTCATATCATCTCACCATCTTTGGTTTCAGGCTTCATACCTAACAAGCTAGCTAGCAAGGTTATTTTCCCAGCCGGTGGCGGGAAACAGCCGCGTTAGTTCATTTGCCATGCCACTTTTTCACGCAGAGCCAGCGGGCCGAAGAAAAAAACATTCCTTCACCATGGAGAGCGCGCACACTGTTGCCCGAGGCGCACAGAGTTGTCACACTTTTGAAAGGGGCGTGGCGGCTCACTGTTCTACTGTGGTCATAGTTGCGGCCCACATACTTTAAAGCTTCCTCCCCCCCCCGCTTTTTGAGGTAGCACTGTATTACCAACGCGTGAAGGCCAGATGGGCGGCGCCATGTTTGTTTATGCTGACGCAATGACACGGTAAAGAGGGCCGAGGGGGGGGGGGGAGCTGTACTTTTTGCGAGAATCTTTTTTTTTTAGAAACCTTCGCACATATCGTAGTGCAAGAAAGTCGGAAAGGTATAGTCACGAAGCTCCAAGAACAACACCAACGCCAAGAGTGCTGTAAAGAGCAAAAACCTTGTTTTGTGCGCAGCCCCTCTCTTCTCAAGAGCCTGCGCTTAAGATTATCATTCTCACATTTCTCTCGCGGGGGGGGGGGGGGGGGGGGGGGGGCTGTTTGTCTGGCGCTAAGTAGCGACTGAAGCAAGAAACACTGGGTATGCCTGGGAGTGGCAGCTGCATTGTTCAAACGTGAGCTATCACACTGATGGCGCCACTATAGTGTCTGAACAAGAAATTCTGGGTAGGCCAGGAAGCCTTGATCGCATAACATGCAAGTACGATGAAAGCCGCGGCCTGGCGGGCCAATCGGAACGTGACTACGTATCACCGGAGTGCGCTTTTACTGCGAAGAATATGAGGCTTTTCGCTGCGTCATGCTCCAAATAAAATATCGAAGCCGTCGGCACGCAATAGGGGGCTTATCGATCACCCCTTGCCAAGTTACACCGAGGCTAGCGAATAACCTTGGGCTGTCACTCTACTGGCGCCGCCTGGCTGTTACCGGCAGGCTATACCGTCACAAAAAAAAATTAGGCAGCAAAAAAAGAAAAAAACTTTCGACGCTGAAACATTAGTGCAACCGTCCTCGCACAAACACTAGGGGCCCATATATAGGGCGAGGGTAATTCTGAACAATCACAAAACCAAAATTTATTATCTTTTAAAGGTTTAACAAATCCTTGCTAGAGAACATGATGCCGAAGGAAAGAGAGTCTTATTTTTGCTAAGCCGCTTTATCTTTCAGTGTGGTCCAAAAACAGCAGCGGCATACCCTCGGGGCGATGAGAAGTCGTCAGTCCGAACTCGTCGTTCCGTCACTCGGAGAAATGACATCACCCACAAACACGCAAACGTACTCGCCGAACGTGGAAACGAACTTTACAACCCTTGCGACTATGCGTAGTGAGAATATGAAGGCTCTTGGGAGTCTCTGATGTTCCGTGCAACGAAAAGATTGTTCTAATAACGAATTGCATCGGATACCACCTCGACATGCAGAGCAGAAAGCAAGACGGATTTCATTCCATCCGTGAGCGACCATCGAGACGGGCGTCTGGATGGAGGGAAATTTCACGAAGTGAGGGAAGGCTTGGCCAGAAATAGGGAAATTTTAGGCGTCAAATGAAAGAGGGAGAAACATGAAACGCCCGTCGCGTCTGCGCCACAGGCGGTCGCTCTCTGTCCGGAGGCTCTATTCCCAAACGTCTATCTCCTCAAGATCCTAGCGACTCTGCGCGTAACAACGGCGGAAGCTGAGTGCTCGTTCTCTTCACATACGACGCTTGAAAACATACCTGAGAGCGTCCACTTCCAATGAGTGACTGCACGGTCTAGTGCTTTGGAATGTTCACCGCGACATTGAAGTTCAAGCGGTGGACATCCTGGATATTCTTTGCCGCGAACGCAGGTGGCTGCATCTTAATATGTAGGCGGTTGGCATAAATGAAATGATCGAGAGAGCCTGTAAATTACTTTCTGAAATAACTAGTCACAGTTACTTTTTTATTCGCGGTAATTTCTAGCCGAAAGCACGTAATTGTGATCAGTACACAAGGTGTGCGTGAGTGCAGCGCCACCCGTTGCTTACAGCGCAATTGTTTTACAATTCATTTAATATTCCTTACATCCCTGACATTGTTTTATATTATCACCATGTGTGCGTTTTATCATGTCAACTTTAGTTTGATTTAAAGGTGTATTTCAGTGAGGATAGTTTGTTATACTTTGCCTGGATATTGCCATCGTTCACCCCACAAACGTTTCAAAATATCCGTTCTCTACATATCTGAGATCAAGTTCCTCATCCCATCGAATAAGCATGAATGAAGAAATATTGCCTATTTTATTTATTTGAGCATTTTGTGCCCCACAAAGATTCCTCCCGAAAGCATAGAAGTTGGAGATGGTCATCGCTCCCGCTTTGCTTCGTGCCCCCTGCAAGACCGATTGCGTGAGCAGATGAAAGCGAGGAACAGAAATCACTCTCGTGCAGTAATAAGGTTATCCTTTTTGCATGAACTCACCAACGATAGAAAATTGCGAAGAGAAATAAATTTCATTATCACATATTTTAAAATATTCATGTGGCCGTTGCCCATTAAGCCAGTGAGAATCCTCCCACGTTTACATTTTTTTTTAATGAACTTTTTCATAAGCCTCTAATAGCCATTTTGT
This sequence comes from Ixodes persulcatus, assembly GCA_013358835.2. Taxonomy (NCBI): domain Eukaryota; kingdom Metazoa; phylum Arthropoda; class Arachnida; order Ixodida; family Ixodidae; genus Ixodes; species Ixodes persulcatus. The sequence continues at coordinate 172,429 of JABSTQ010009627.1, forward strand.
TTTTTGTTGTTTTTTGCGCTAGTTCTTGCACGATTATTGTGACCCACAAATGGAGCGAGCAAGCTCAAAGGCACTACGACGCAAAGCAGCAGAGACTAGGATAAAGAATTTTACACACACACACACACACACACACACACACACACACACACATACTACTACTATATATATATATATATTGGACTGCACAATTCTCTCACCCATCTTCAAACAACTTCTCATTCTGTGTACCAAGTGATTAAAAAAAAAATAGAGTAGACATATCTCCACTTGTGATCAACTTATAAAATATTGTGTCGCGTCGCGTGCGCCATCTGAATCAAATCCATTTGGAATAGTCGGCGAAAATAAAATAATCCGATATCTATCGCGCAAGCACGGACATAGCAAAAGGAGCAGCTGTCATCCAGGCATTTCCAACTTCGCGGTGTAGCAACTGCTGTCGAGCGTAAATAATAAACGAACAGCTGCATTGCGCGAAAAACCGACTCTCACGACCTCCTCAAAACGCGCGTTTAATTTTTTTTTTTTTCGGTGGTGCTTAGATATTTATTTTCCACCAATACAAGCCTCGTCATCGTCCGTTCATTGGATTAATCAGTTTTTTTTTGTTGTTTTTTTTATATGAAGTGCTGTTATCGAGTTTCAAAGCACCCGACAACGAGCTCCTGGCACTACTCGGCTGTGCGCGGAGCCGGGGACGTCGCGGTGCATTTGAAGGCCCGTTCACACAGTTGCGTGCTCCACGTGAACGTGGAACTTCATCGTATGTTGTAGCAACAGACACTCGGCGTGAGCATCTGTTTCATTGTCTGCTACACAAAGCACTGAAGCAGCCGATGGAGCAGACGATGGTGCTCATCCGGGCTACCTAGGGGGCGCTGAGGGGAGGGGAGGAAACGCGCTCAAAATGGGAGAGGGAACGCGTGCCTGTACCAAATAATTTGCCTGTACGTTTGCCCACACCAGGTGTGGGCACTGCGCGTGCGCAGAGACTGAATTCGCGTGAAGCGTCGTGTCTGCGCATGCGCAGTGCCGTCGACAGCGCCACCGCAGCTGCGTGACGTCAGGGCCGCGTGTTGGTTTATACCTAATATCCGGCAGGCGTTCAAACTCGGTTTAAAATCGCGTCCTTTTGGAAATTTCAAGCGCAGGTGCGCGGTTTTTGATATGCAAGTTATCGTATGTAGTGCTATGCTTGATATGCAAATAAAAAAGAAATGGGAAAGCTGCGTCAGAGTGTCCGGTCCCTCCGGCGAAAAGTAAATCCGGTTGCTCTAGCTTTATTACTATACAAAGTTCGTACTGGTGTAGGCCTTTAGCGACAATGAATCGAAGTCTGGAAAAATAAATAAAAACGCACTCTCCTGACACAATAGACGCAGTGGTTGAGGGTAGTACTGCAGGCTGACTAAGTAACGGAAGAAATATACGCCAGTTGATCATTTACTTAAATAAAATAACAGAGCGCTATAAGGAGTATTCACTGGGCGCCATATTTGTGGGTGATGTCTAGAGCGCATGCTCTGAACGAGCCCACATTAATAGGCTGCAATGATCGGCAATCTTGAGGGTGCGAAATGCACGTTACAAAAGAACTGTGGAAGCTCGCCATCAGCACGCGCTCAGCAATCGCGCACACGGATATGGCCGCCAGTGAATACTCGGCGAGATGTTTTGGTGGCGCCCTCCTGTGGTTCCCCCTTGTGACGTCATTACCTTGCAAACAACAAGTTCGATGGTGTTTGGTATTAGCATGGTGGAAGCTTGAAATCATTGCGCTCTCAAAGGAACACTGCCAACACCGTCAAAATTAAAGTTCTTTCATTTTTTTCTTATTTCCGTCGATGATAAATCCCCTTTCCGACGTCATAGTCAGCGTTCGGCCAATCGTGGAAGGCCGACCACAGCGACGCTTTCGGTCGCGCACGGGGCTAATAGGTTTATTTTGAAGTAACGCGAACCACTTCAGAAAGGCCACGAGCAGGGTTTGATGTTCGGTAGAGCCCGCCGATACAGCCCAAAGGTGGGCTAGCGGAGTCGGGCGCGTGCCCTCCCTCTCGTTTTACCCCGCCGAACCTCCTGAACTTACCGGATGTGTGGAGAGGGCGCTGCGGTCAAGAAAAATGGCGCCGCCCTGAGAGTGCTAAATGGAATGGTGCCTGGAACGCGTCTGCGACTGGTGTATTTAGCGTCCTATCCTGCCAATACATCAAAAGTGGTCCTGAAAGCCATGTTCCAAAATTTACTCAATCTTACTACAGGGTAAGGGTTTTGTACCCTGGCGTTCCGAAACCTACCCGCGTCCAGCGCTTTTCAATCTGTGTTGTCACGTGACACGACCCGCCGAAGTAACACGGATCCATTTGGGTAGATTTGGAACGTTTGGAACACAGCCGAAGTGGCAACAGATGACGCCACAGAAACCGAAATGTCATGCTGTCGGATGTCTCGATCCTGGCGGTTGGTCGTAGAAATGCTGGCTAAAAGCACGAGTGAACGCAAGTGCATTGGGGCATACATTGGGAAGTATGACCTCTCTCTCTCTCTCTTTATATATATATATATTAGCTTTGTCAGATAAATTTACATATTTTATCTTCAATCGGTCCAGATAGCCACGATCGCAATCGCCATAACGCCATCACGCCATCTCAGTGATCTCACCTTTTCTTCGAGGCTCGCGCCGATTTGGGCTCCTTGTTTTGAAGCGCGCCAGTTTTAATGAGCGAGTTTAGAATGAATGAAACCCACGGTAAGTGATCATGCGCGTTATGCACGCTATCGTAAATGTAGTGCATGAATTTGAATGTTTTTATTTCTTTTAAATTATATCCTTCAGCGTGCGCACAGTCGGTACCCCATGAAAGACTTTGTGAATCATGCGCTGCTAATATACTACTTCCATAAATCCCTGCATGCAACACGGCGCGCGATGCACTCTGGGAACTTGATGGCCAGGGAGGAGAGTGGCATGGTTTCGGTTTCGATCGACACGTCGACAAGAGATCATACACAGAGCGTGAACTATTAACGGCCGTTATCTCATGCTTTCTGGTCCCGAGAGCGTCATCTGTGGTCTCTAAACTGACCTAAATGGCCAGACCTCGAAGCTTTAGCACAAGCCCGAGACGTATAGCTTGTCTTAACGCATGCTTGTTGTATTTTTGTACTTACTTGAGCCTTTCTGTTAGCGTTTCGAGGTATGTGGACGAGCCAGTGCTGGGAATCTTAGTGAAAAAATTGTAAGGGTGCAGGCGAGCTGGTGGAAGTTAACCATAGTTTTGTTTAACCCGAGACTGGGGTATTTCGGAAAAGGGACTCGAGAAGAAAAGAGGCCACAAGGAGGCGACGTCTCAATTGAGACGTCGCCTCCTTGTGGCCTCTTTTCTTCTCGTCCCTTTTCCGAAATACTCCAGTCTCGGGTTAAACAAAACTGGGAATCTTGACGCTGCGAAGCTCGGGGATTTTGCTTGTGTACGAATCAGCAAGCTGTAGCAACCAATAAGTATGCATATATCGAGCTCGCGCCTTTACATTAGTGTTGTTTATCAGGAAGTTTGTTTCGTGCGTCCATAGACGAAATATAACTTTTTTGCAATTACTTTTTTTCTTAATACGCCTGAGTACGCGAGGTAAACTCGGAAGCTCCATTTGAACACACTTCTCATCTCATATCTGTACTGCCCCGCAGCACTGCACGAAGTGAAGTCCCCACCCGCTTGCATTCCACAAATATTTAACATCGCGTATGCGCATAAAGTTATACAAACCGTTTTAAGAAAGCAAAAGTCGAGCACTTGTGTGAAGAATGTCGCACCGTTCGCCGGAAGTGCGCCGGACGGGCATGAACCCCTATGCGGTGCGCCAAACGAACAAAATTATTCGAAGCGCATTTGACGGTCGCTAATGACCATAATATTCGTTATGTGTTTTCTTTATTCCTGCCTGAGTATGCCGAGATAATTTCAGACACACCGTTCAGGCACAGATCTCGGGCGTCTGGAAAAGCTCGTCCAAAAAGGCTTAGCGAGGTGTAGTGGACGCTTGTTAGGGCCTCCGTCGTAGCTAGCTGATCTCAGCGTTTGCGAAAACTTAATCTTCTATCAGCATAAAATTTGAGTGTGAGATATGTGATGACACGAGGAAGACATCATAGTAACTTTTGTGCAGTAGTGAGGTCGAATTTATTGCGTTTCCTTAAAAGTTCATGCGCCAACGCTGGGCTCAACTTCGATAATCCTGTGAGGATGCGGCTTGCTTTTCGCCCAATGAAGTAACAAGAAGCTGACGTTTGGCGTAACAGAATACGTGCAGGGCTCAAGGTGACCGAATTTCAGTTGTAGTTCATTGGTACTAGACGGGATTACTGACATTGAGCTGAGCCTGAAGGATCCACTGGTGGGGTGGTGAGGTGACTAAGCTACGTCTTACTACATTTGCATACCCACGCACAATATCCGTTGTTTCGGGAACCAAGGAAAGTGCCCCGGTCTTCGTTTTGTATCGCTCGAGAATGAGTGTATTGTACATTCGTAAAAAGTCGGATAATCGAAAACGCAAGCAGCGCGTTTGGTCGCGGCGTGATAGCATGAGATGAACCTGCGCAGTCGAAACCGAAACTGAGTGGCCAACGTTCCCAGAGTGCACTGCGTGGTATTTTGCCGCGATGGGGCGCGTCGGTTTTGTTAGAAGTCGATTGCACTTGGTCCAAGTTGCAGCTATATCCAGCTAAAGTCGGAACATGCAACACGAAAAAAAAGTTTTCCAGTCTTCATTTTTAATTCGTCTTCTAATTGCTGAGGGCAGACGTGTTTTCTCAATAGGCGCTTAAGTCCGTGCTCCGGAGTGCGAGAGTTCGGCGCTCCTTTCACTAAACGGACAGGGGTGCACCCACTGATGCAACCGGAGACTGGAGACTGCATGCATCCGTGGGATGCCGCCGCTGAAACGAACTCGGAGGGTGCACCCACTTCGTGGAGTGCCTGCCGAAACGAACTCGCTTTACGCCGCGAGTGGGCACGCGTGGACATGAGTGCCGTGAAACGAACCACTATAGTGCCTGCCGAAACGAACTCGCTTTACACCGCGAGTGGGCACGCGTGGACACGAGTGCCCTGAAACGAACCCACTATCATAGTGGGTTCGTTTCACGGCACTCGTGTCCACGCGTGCCCACTCGCGGCGTAAAGCGAGTTCGTTTCGGCAGGCACTCCACGAGTGGGTGCACCCTCCGAGTTCGTTTCAGCGGCGGCACCCCCACGGGTGCTTGCACTCGCTGCACCGAGGAACATCGGGCGTGAGCCAAAATGCAATCCCGTCATGCCTCGCTCCGGCCAGGCCGGAGAGGAGCGGGAGCAGACGACGAGGGTTCGTCTGCTACGATGTGTCGCGGAACCGAAAGGAAGAAAAAGCATATTTTCTGATAGAAATCGCGTCCCGCGGGCAACGGAATCAAACACGAGCTTTAATTGTGAGCGTCTGCTATTTCATGAAGGAAGCAATTGACATCCCGTGCTTTATTTGCAGGTTTTAATGTTGCCGTACAGACGCTGAAATATACCAGTGTGTCAAGAAATGCTCAGAACAAACGCATCAGCGGCTTCCGAGATGTTTATCACCGTCCGTGTGCGGCTGAAAAATTGAACATGTTGTCGACAAAACTCCCCCGGCAGAAACCTCTGACTGCTAGAGAAAGCTAAACATAGTGACTTTACCCAAGGCTTGGGCAACATCATCATGTTTAACATTTTACCTACGTCAGCTAACTTGCCCCGTCGTATTTTGTCCGAGAAAGCTCTCGTTCTCGACGTCCTCACCAAGGCTAATATCTGATCCCCTTGTAATGACGATCGAAATCAAAAGTCCCACGAAAAGTTTTGCTGGATATTCCAACAGACTAGTTTTAAGCCGTACCCTTTCAGTGGTTCACGCATAATACCATGCTCAAACGGATCAAGCTTCTGCTCGGACCAGTATCATCAGTTTTCTTCAGTGTAAACGGTTATAAGAATTGAAAGATCGCAATTAGCTGCTTTGTAGACAGCTGGGGGCAGAAATTTACGCGTCTGTAACTATCACTACGGCAGCCGAGTTGCTTGAAGTCATCGCAACTATAAACTACAGGTTGCAGCGTTCAACGTTTGTAGATAAACGATGGTAGTGACTGCACTCTCGCATCCCCACCCATCACTCCAAACAGAAAGGCGCTAGTTTCGGTTTGAGGTCGGTACCTTTTCTACAACATAGATGGCGGCAGCATCAGTGTTCTGCACTCGGTGCATTTGGCGAGTTCGTTTGAGTTAAGGCCTGTTCACACATGCAGCGGAGCGCTACAAGAATAGCGCTAACGTCGCGCTAAGCGCGTGCTGATCGGAGCGTTCACCAGCTTTGTATCGCACCGCCAAAACTGTTGCTCGTGGCAGGCGATAAGTAGCTGACGGCACGTGAGGAGCGCTACATCAGCGCTTCGCTCCATGTGAGAACCGGCCTTTAGAGCACTCAGAGAGCACTATATAGCTCCTACGGAGCAGAGTAGCGCAATCCTTTGATCCGCGTGTTTTGCCGACAACTAGAGCACTATATAGCTCCTTCGGAGCAGAGTAGCACAATCTAGAACGCCGTCTCTCGGCGACTAGCGGCGAACGCACGGAGGTTCCAATAGTGACTCTAGTTCCAACTTCGGTCAGAAATGCATGGGGAACGTGAGGAAAATCGTTGTTTCTTCAATGTTGTGAGATGTACGGAACCGACAATAGTTTTTGACATAATAAAGGAACATTTTAGAATCATTTGCGCTGAGTTTTGTGCCAAGTAAGGACGTAATTTGTGTTTTAAAAATTGCACGAGCGGCATCATGCAGCAGACGACGCGGCAACGTCACAGCGTCCACGTGACCCGCTCCGGCCAACCCAAAGAGCCCATCTCCGCTGCGTGCAAAAATCGTCTGCTTCAAACGCCATCGCCTTGGAAATTGCCTTCTCAAAATTTGCACACGCATCTGATATTATTAAAACTTTGATAAAGTGTTTAGTGCATTACCAACTTCACGACAGACTAGTTTTGAAAAGTGTGAACTCGCCGTTTATTTTTTATTAGCCGTGTTGCGTCGATCTCCATGTATTCTCCCATAGGGCGGGCCGCCTCCTGGAACCCTGAGTACACGTGACTCGCGCCGAGCTGCTCTGTCGGCCATGTTGTCGGCAAAACACGCGGATCAAAAGATTGCGCTACTCTGCTCCGTACGCGAGTCACGTGGTACTCCAGGGTTCCAGGAGGCGGCCCTCCCTATGGGAGAACACATGGAGATCAACGCAACATGGCTAATTAAAAATAAACGTCGAGTTCACACTTTTCGAAACTAGTCGGTCGTGAAGTTGGTAAAGCACTAAACACTTTATCGAAGTTTTCATAATATCGGATTGTGTAAAAATTTTGAGAAAAGTCGCGCGCCGAGAGGACGACGCAGGGAGACGACGCCTCGGAACCCAATTTTTCCCTCGACGCGCGCGCTTGAGCCAATCAGCGAGCGTCCGGACGTGACGTGTCGCCCTTTTCCGTTAGGAAATGTTTTCGCTGTTTCTATTTTCGACCCACAATGAAGGCGAAAAGGCAGAGGGGTCGGGGGATTCCTGCACTCGACAAACGTGGCTGGAAGCATTTCAGCGTGGAAAGAAGCAAGCCGATTGGAACATCTGACTGTGAGCAGTGTTTTATGTGCGTGTACGACGCCGTGAAACTACTCTTCATCGTTTGCGCGAAAGCTGCCACCGAAGTTCGCGGTGTTCCTACCGACGACTGTGCGGGAGCGATCACTCCCAATCTGTTGTGTAGTCTTTGTGTGCACCCACCACTACGGAATACAACAGTTCTCCGTCGAAAACACTCTCGCACAAGCTGCGTGCAGTGTTAAAGGTACGGACGCGAAGGCTCTGGGACGCGCCGGCGTAGTACCGTGCTTTGTTTGCAGAAAAACAAGGCAAAAGAGCACCTTCTGAAGCTGCCCGTTCGAGTCCGTGCCTTTCGTCAATGCTGCGTATAACCGGAGTGTAAACGTATATATAATCATCGCCGTTGTCCATTCAGTGAAGACGGTTGTCTCCCACCGCATATGCAATCGCGAAGGCAAGACAACAAAAATCGTGCGAAGCAGACGAATAAAAATATTCCGTGTTTTCTCGACAAACGCGAGATTCCACGAGAAGACGCCGCCGTCGGGTAGTCCTGTGTGACTGCTTCGTATTTTACGACGCCGGCGTCGACGTCGACCGCAACGCGCGTCTTTTGCTCAGTGTGAATGCGCCTTTAGCGCAAATTATTCTAAAACGTTCCTTTATTATGTCAAAAACTATTGACGTTCCGTACATTCCCCCAATATTGAAGAAACAATGATTTTCTCACGTTCCCCATGCATTTCTGATCGGAGTTGGAACCCTCGGGAGAGAAGCGCTCCTTTACTCCTACTCCGACGCTCCGAGTTTCATACTCCGAGCGCAGGATTTTGAACGGTGCATCGCGTACAGGAGCGCGATGAGCGCGATACACCGAGGTGCGTTCCAAATCTACTCGAACGGATCCGAGTTACCCTGGCGGATTATGTCACATGACAACAAAAACAGAGGAACGCTGGACGCGGGTAGGTTTTTGAACGCCAAGGTTCGGAACCTTTACCCTAGAGTGAGATCGAGTGAATTTTGGAACACGACCCGAGACTATCGACGAGCCCCACGCATAGAGTTATTACAATAAACGCTAGAGGCTCAGCTGGCGCTAGTGTGCTGTTGCATTTTGAAGCAGACAGCAAGCAGTCAGAAATTGACTTCCGGTAATGCATTTCTAAGGGAAAAAGCGAGTACATTTTCTCTCTGCGCTCGATTATAAGAGCAAATATCACGAATAATTTGCACGTACTAGGCACATTGGAACATTTCTCAGTCACGCAGACGAAATAATTGGTCAGTTACAGCATTTTTATTTGAAATTCGTGGCATGAAAAACGGTGTTAAAACCGCTTCGTACGTGTATTTATGTGCACTGTCGGACACTGTTAGCGCGAACACGGCGTCGACGCTTTCCAGCATGGGGGATATACGTGCCAAACGAACGAAGGACATGTGAAAAACCAAGAGAGGCGGCAAGAACTACGCAGTAACACTGAATAAGTAACTCCTTGTGCACGTAGACGATCAAAATAAATTGAAAGTCACGTAATATAGTCCGATTTGCAATAAATGAGTTCTGCTTTATTCTTTCTGCTCATGAATATGTGCAAAGATGCCTATTCAAATCATCAACCGCACGCTTCAAATCTTTGCAAATAGAGAGAAGTCAAAGAACAGGTGCCCGATAAAAACTGCCCGACATAGGAAATAATAAAAAAGCACACCTTCGCAGTCCACGTACTTTATTTCTTACATTCGAATGTTTTAATTTTAACCGATCGCAAAGATGCACAACGGAGTCATTTTTCATTGAGACAGGACGGGCATATTAGCAATATATAAGCGCCACCGCAATTTTGAACACACTCTACATTCTTTTCGATCGTTAGTTTGCTTAGAATCGTCGCTCGTTTTCACATACCTCCCTTGAAACAGAGGTTTTGGGCCTGAAATAGAGCGAAGTTTAACATCGTTCAGTGGTAAAGAAAAATGCTTTAACTAAAGCAATTACACTTTCACAGTACCGAAAAAGGTACATACTATCCGGTACAACCGAAATGACAAAAGTTATTCGTGTTATTTTCCGGCGAAGAGACAAAATTCACGCGTGTTTACCCATAGGAATACACAGGGAGGCTGGAAATGTAGATTGCATGCTGTCTGCTTCAATTTGCAACCGGAAGTCCCGTAGACACTAGCGCCAGCTGAGCCTCTAGCGTTTATTGTAATAACTCTATGGCCCCACGAGCTCCTTCCTACCGCACGGTTATGAACTTATGATGAACCCGGCTTCTCCTGGATACGTGCGGCAGAAGCCGAAATTATTTCGAAGATAAATTAATTAGGCCCGTGTAGAGCGGCAGAGTCCAAAGCAAAAGAGACGCTGACGTTATGAAGTTTCTACGAACGTTTTAATATTCCTGAAAGGTTTGAAGACTCGCTTCGTGCACATATGTCGAAAGTTACTTGGCCGATCTATTTATTGACCATGCATGCTGTTCCGATGCATGTTCCGATGTGAGTTAAAGACAATATTCTTGAACCCGCTATTCGACGCAGGAAACCCTCAAATTTGTCAGAGATTCCGTCGTTGCGTCTCGCAGCGCCAAACGGAAGCACGCCGATACCGGCACACCGTCGTTCGATAGCACGTCAATTCGTTTTTAAGCAGTATGCATGACCTAACCCTTCCCACAACGCTGACTGATGTTTCGGCTTTCCATTCAAGTATCTTTATTCGCTACGGCTGGGCTAAGCATTCTAAGCAGGGCAGCGGTCTGACTGTCTTTTCATCACAACTTCTCTGTCGCCGAGCTACCGGCACGCTCGTCCGATAGATCAATTCGTTTTCAGGCAAGAGGTACGAACAAAACTTTTCCTTAACGCGCACTGATGTTTCGGCTTTCAAATCCAACTATCTTTATTCGCTGGGCTAAGCATTACAAAAGGGGCAGAGCGGTCCGAATGTCTCCTTATCTCGACAACTTTTCTGTCTCTGTGCTATCGGCACGCTACCGCTTGATAGATGAATCTCTTTTTCAGGCGAGGTGCACGAACAAACCTTTTTCGGAACAATAGTTGCTGTCTTGGCTTTCAAATCAAATCGTTTTTACCTGCTGGATTAAGCACTAATCAAGTGAAAAGGGGTCAGCGGTCCGGCTACGCCTTTCGTCTCGACGGTCTCAACAGCAGCGCAGCCATCTTGTTTGTTTACGTGACGTCACGGAGCGCGAAAAAGTCACTCGCGCTCCGAAAAATTCTGGGTGCACGAAGAGCGCGCTCGAGTGTCAGTCTCCGGTGGCGCTCCTGTCCGTTTATACTTCGTTTCACTTTATCTGCGAGCGAAGCCAAAGCTAGAAGCGCGAGACCAGCGCTTTTTGCATTTCTCCCCAGCTCGCGCGCTCGAGCAAAGCCTGAACGCACGGAGCTTCCGTGCTCGCGCTTCCAGTTTTGCCTTCGCTCGCACATAAGGTGAAACGAAGAATAGTGAAAGGAGCGCCAAACACTCGCGCTCCGGAGCACGGACTTAACGCGCCCATTGCCAGTGCGTGTGAAACGAACTCGCTATGACACTCGAGCGCGCTCTTCGTGCACCCAGAATTCCTCGGAGCGCGAGTGACTTCTTCGCGCTCCGTGATGTCTGGTGATGTCACGTAAACAAACAAGATGGCTGCGGTGCTGTTGAGACCGTCGAGACGAAAGGTGTAGCCGGACCGCTGCTGCCCCTTTTCAGTTGATTAGTGCTTAATCCAGCAGGTAAAAATGATTTGATTTGAAAGCCAAGACAGCAATTAGCGTTCCGAAAAAGGTTTGTTCGTTCATCTCGCCTGAAAACGACATTCATCTGTCAAACGGTAGCGTGCCGATAGCACAGCGATAGAAAAGTTGTGATGTAAAGACAGCCAGACCGCTGCCCTGCTTAGAATGTTTAGCCCAGCCGCAGCGAATAAAGATACTTAGATTGGAAAGCCAAAACACCAGTTAGCGCTGCGGGAAAGGCTTGTTCATGCATACCGCCTAAAAACGAATTGTGGCGGTATCGGCGTAGCTTCCGTCTCGCTGCGAGACGAAACCAGGGAATCTCTGACAAATTTTGGGGTTTCTGGCGTCGACGAGCGGGTTCAAGAATGGTGTCTTTAATTTAAATCGGAACAGCATGCATGGTCAACAAATATAGATCGGCCAAAGGTAACCTTCCACATATGTGCACGAAGCGAGTCTTTAAACCTTTCAGGAATATGAAGACGTTCGTAGAAACTTCAAAACGTCGCCGACTCTTTTGCTTTAAGCTTTGCCGCTCCACACGGGCCTAATTATTGATCTTCAAAATATTTTCGGCTTCTGCCACTCGTATCCACGGTCGGAAGGAGCTTGTGTGGCCCGTCGATAGTTTCTGGCCGTGTTCCAAAACTTACTCGACCTAACTCTAGAGTAAACGTGACCTAATCCGCCAGGGTAACTCGGATCTATTCGAGTGGGTTTCGAAAGCAGCCTCGGTGTGTCGCGCTCCTGTACGCTATGCGTCGTTTAGTTGGGGCGTCGGAGTAGTAAATGAGCGCCGACTTAACGCGCCCAATCTGTCTTCAAAGTGCTGGCACGAGCTGCACTCAGTTCATCCTTGCGTTGAGACTGCAGTAGACGCTACAAGCGCAAGGGTACCGCGACTTTCAAACGCTCTTCCGCAAAACGACCGCTTGCTCTACGAAGGCACGTCTGAACGCGTAGAGCTTTGGCAGCACTCTCAGCAAAGCTCTTGCGCACGATATACGAAAAGTTCCTCACACTGCGCGACATAATTACATGGCCACGACATCTGCACTTTTTCATATTTGACTCAATCATACCTTTGAGACGGGTGAGTGTTTGTCCGTTTATTTGTTGGCAGTGTCTATTCTTCCGGCAGCTATAAGAATAATTTACCCGAAATTCTACAGGCAGTCGCCTCCCATTGGTTGTCTGAAATCCCGTGACGTCTGCCAGTAGAATACTGACTTTCTTATTCCGGCACTTCATGGAAATGTATTTCATGGACAACTTTTCATGGATACACGTTTCATGAACACTCGCTACGCGAATTACACACTATAGGGTCATTTCGTCGAGTGTGCATCACTGGTGCACGTGTTAACCTACCGGGCCCACCTGTTCACGCGGCGACAGTCTGCGGCGGCTCATTACAAAAATGTTAACCCAACTGGCCCACCCGTTGCCGCTTCGTGGCGACAGTCTGGGCTGCTCATTATAGAAAAAAGCCAATCTGAGCTGACGATGAAGCACTGCCTGTTGATGAAACATTGTTCGATAGACTGATTATTACCACCAGTGGGAGGCAACTGAAAGAGATTGGTGGTGAGCTGCGAGCCCGGCGAACATGTCGCTAGCTCGATCAGGAACAGTATGTGGGGCGTGGCCCGAGCTGAGGCCATGCATCTTAGCACTTGCTGAATAAATGACAACCAAGTCCCATCTTAACACTTCCCCCTTTTCTATAAAACTAATCAGTTTCTGGGAAGCGCACTGGTTTGTTTGTAATGTGCTTGGGGCGTGTTCTGGGTAGAGGAGCCGGAACAGACGAGGAAGGTGGTTCAGGAGAACCTTCTGATGTCGGTTCAGTATTTGACATGGCAGAGCCCTATCCTCTGATGGTCGGTATAGGCTCTGGAAGTGAAAGTGCACCAGAGATGTTTGCCGTTAAAGATTCCGTCTCTGAAGATGCTTGGCCTGAGGCACATACATCTTTTGTTTCAACGGGATCCGAGTCGAAAACTGGATAACTTGAAATTCGAGACAATGGTGAACTGCATAGTTGCGAATGTTGGGCTAACCAACTTCGCATGTCGTCGATGTGCCTTCTTTATATTCTTTCATCTGAAGTCGTTACTTCAAATAATCGGAACCAACCTGGCAGAGCACCTTAACTGCTATCCATTTTGGTTGTCCCGCTGAATCCCTTAATAAAGACTGCTTGTGAATTGCTAAACTTAGCATCTTTGTAGCCTTCTTCACCTTCCTTAAAGGAATACTTCAACAAAATTTGAAATATACCCGTCATGTTCACAAATAGGCTAAATATGATCCACAATATCCGTAAATGACAATCGCACGTTTGTGTTCTGAGCCTGATGGCTGTATTTTGCGTTATAAACGGCCCACTCTGGCAAACGCTCGGAGGGCAGCCAGCGGAGAGCACATCGCATCCGCCGCAATTGTGAGGTAGTTTGTCTCGGGTCCTTACAGTCCGGACGCAGCGGAAACTGCGAGCTATCCCAGCCAATCCTGCTCTGTGGACGTAGCTCGTGATACGCTTTCCGCGCGTCGCTCTGCCCCCTCTCCAAGGTCACGTGACATTCACACGGCCTTGGATAGGCCCCGATGGCTCATAGCATCCGCTGAAAGCAGCCGAAGCATAGCAGCGATCGGGCCACCGCAAGTAACCCCAAAGCTGTCTTTGTACTGAATTTTGAGTGACGGATTAATCTTCTATAATCGTGTAGAGCAGGGGTCGGCAACCTTTTGCAGCGACGGGCCGAGTCGTCACGAAGCCGACACGGAGGGGGCCGGACGGCAAGTCGCGAAGACGGGAGGGGGGGGAGGGGGGTCAGAAAGAAAAAGCAAGAAAGAAGTCAAGACGTTCTCTGCCCAATTGGAAGCGCTCCTTGTTCCTGTCTAACCCCATTTGTGTTCCTAAGTTCCGTGTGGTTCTTGGGTCTGTGAGGAAGCTGCAGGGTGGGGTCCTTTTCTGGGGTCATGCCAGGGGCCGCATGAAACTGCCTTGCGGGCCGTGGGTTGCTGACCCCTGGTGTAGAGGGACAATAGCGACTTCTGGGACCCACAAGAGAGATCATCTTGGAGAGAGGGAAGTTCCTCCTTCAGCTCTTTTCTTGTCATGGCCGGAGGCAAGGCAGTTACTGTCACTACCTGTCAAGGTTCCTAGACAGGCATTACAAACAAGGCTTTAGCAACATCCACCAGGTGGGCTTTGCTAATCGTTTAATTCGTTTTAAAATTCTTTTTTGTGTCTTTTTCAACGAGAGATTGGTGTGTCTGATGTGATAATGCTCCATTGAACACGAATAGACCAAAAAATAAGCGCCAAAATTTCGTTGTAGTATCCCTTTAACCCGTGGATGAATGCTGTCCAATGGGCAAGGCAGTTGTTGTCCAAACATCAACTCTGCTGGTGTTTTCCCAGTTGTTGAGCTTGGTGTTGTATGATGCCTAATCAAGAAACGTGCCAACCGGCAGTTAGACTTCCTTCCAAAAGTTTGCGCAGTGACTCCTTAATCTCCTGTACCATTCGTTCGGCTTGGCCGTTGGTAGTCGGGTGATAGAGGGGCGCTTGTGATGTGCCGGATGCCATTGGCTTGCTGGAGGTAAACGTCTCGAAGGCCACATAGGAGGCGGTCGCGTAGCATAACTTCCAGTGGAAGAACTGTAGATGTTACTAACTGTGCCATTGATGCTTGCTGCACGGTACTCCCGGTGCCACTTGCCGATTGCGGAGCCGCTCAGCTGCCACGGTAGTGACTGTTGTTGTGCTGAAGTTGCAGTCTTTTGCAAGAGCTCGCAGAGCATTGACATATTCGGGAATGGCTTCGTGATGCTCCTGATCACGTTTGTGAAAATGCCATCTTCCAAGTACCGTATTTTCCGGAGTATAAGACACATCATTGTATACGACGCACCCCCCACTTTTAGCAAGTTTCTAAGTAAAAATTAGTATATAAGACGCACCTGTGTATAAGACGCGTCTCTAAGAACACTTATGAAATTGCAGGAGAACCATTTTAGTACTCGAAGCCTTCAAAGTCGTCGTCTTCCGACGCGCTCTCAAAACGTTCGGCGAGTTCTGGCGGTAGCATCGCATTTGCATTGGGCTGTCATAATGGTTAAAACAAGTAGCACCGCCGAAAATTTTGGAAAAAGTGTGTCTTATACACCGGAAAATACGATAGTACCAATGGACCAGACTCAAAGTGGTGTGATAGACGTTGCATAATGTCGTCGTAGGAGAACTCTGATGGCACTTGCGGGTGAAGTAAATCACGAACCTTGCCGTAGGTTTCCTCCCCTCATAGGCTGAAGAGTAGCGCTCGCTTCTTTTGGTTTCTCTGTGACGTCGTTGGCCTCGAATTCCAGCCTTTCCTTCCAGGACGTCCAATTCGTAACAGGAGTGTAGTCCGGAATTGGACCTTGGACCATCCTCACTGAACCATCCAGGTTATCCTTGTCGCCAGTGTTATATGGTGGTCTAATGACATATTATTGAGGAGAAAAGACTAAGAAATTGGTGGTGAGCTGCGAGCCCGGTTGATCAGGAACAATACGTGGGGCATGGCCCGAGCTGAGGCTGCACGTCTTGGCACTTGTTGAATAAAGGACGACCAAGTCCCATCGTAACAGGACCGCACATTAATTATTGAAACTTTAGTAATATGAAGAAGTGCTTAGTTTTTTGCAACCACACTATGTTCATGGCCCCTTCAAGATGTGGCATTCAAATGTGCTCGAGTGCCCTGGGGTGACAATGTTTTTGCAGTCTACCCATTGTTGAATCTCCATTGATCTGTATGCTAGCTGAAAGTGGGTGAAAATTGAGTGATAATTAGGTTGAAAAACACTTGTTTTTCGTTTTCAGAAATTCTCTGTTTAACAAGAAGAGGATGCAGATGCATAGTGAAATTGATCGTTCAACTCTGCTGGGGTTACATTCCTGGCCAATGAATTTGGAAGCACACCAACAACGCTGATGGATTGATTGGAAGAGAAGAAACCAATTTATAGGCAAGTTTCCAGCCTTTTCTTTTTTTTTATATAGCGTGTCGAATATATTACAGTCAGGCCTGCCTTTGCAGTGAAAATTTTTAGAAAAACAAATAGTTGTTTATTACTATAGGACAGCACGATAGAAGCGAATGGACAGGAACAGTACACAGATGCAGCGCTCCGTCTGTACTCTTTCTGCCCTTCAGCGTTTTTATCACACTATTTTGTTGAAATCACACATAACCAACATTCCACTGTGCTAGTGGTTTATATTTCACTTACTTTTGCTAGTACATTTTATGGCAGATGTCTCAAAAACCTTCGTTTTGGATTTTGTTTTTCTTTTAGAAAAGCGATTTGCTGTTGCTAAGTTAAATGGTTGGGCGACATCTACTATTGGCCCAGGGGCAAGAATGTCAAACAGCTTCACACTTATCAAATCTGCATCTTGGAAACCCGATACTGAGGAATAAAAAAGGTGACGAGACGCACAGAAGTCTGTTCCGCTTTCTGTGTTCCTTGGTCTCGGGTTTTCAAGATGTAGACGTTAAGATGGCTGCGCCCAGAGGTGGGCCAGATCAGATTGGCCAGATCACGGTCAGCAGATGGGCCCTCTGGGGTTGTGTTCCAATCTTACTCAAATGGATCAGAGTTATTCCGGCGGATTAAGTCACACGACAAGACTGATACAGCAATGCTGGACGCGGGTAGGTTTTCGAACGCAACGGGTACAAGACCTTTACCCAAGAGTGAGATAGAGTAAATTCCGCTGGACGGGGATAAAGATTGGAACACAACCCTAGATGGCACATCTGCTGACCGTGATCTTGCCAATCTGATCTGGCCCACCTCTGGGCGCAGCCATCTTAACGTCACGTGATCACTGATGTGGCAAACAGGCAAGATGGCAGCAGCCGGGGGGGGGGGGGGGGGGGGTGCCATTTCCGCTGCAGGCCGTGGGTTCCGGTTTACTGCTCTAAGGTAATACTCAAGCTCGTTGGGCTCTACCCTTTTTGTCGGGCGGCAGCTACCTAACCTAGAAATTAAGAACCAAAAGTATGATTTCTTTCCTTCCTCAGTTTGCTAACCCTCTGCAATTTCGTAACTATCACCAGGCGGTGTGGGATATCACCAGGATGACCTCTGGGGGATCGGGCAAAAACACTAAAAGCTTCACCCCCCGCCTTTCTACCCTGGCGAGGGAGTCGCCAATTTTCCTCTGGTTAAACCTAGTCAGCAATACCCCAGCACCGGGCCCACTAGGAGACAGGGTGGAAACTTTGGGCCGTAGCCATGCGGGAGGGAGTCCTGATTTTCCTCTCTCCCGCCTGTCCCCAGCTGTGTCAGTTAGTTAGTTGTATGTCATTCAATTCTCCCTAGAAAATTTCCACCAGTCTTTCAAGCTTCATTGTTATTAAAATGCACCTATCATCCATTCTTCCATTCTCGTCTGCAAACCCCAGCGCTCCGGCTAAATCCGCCGCTCCCTTGGGGAGGGCGGGAGCAAGCCCTGCGCCCCTCAACACCACATGTTCTATTGTCTCATCCTCCCCTTGGCATACGCCACAGAGCGTATCCACTTCCTCATACTTTGTCCTATATGTCCTACTCCTAGTCCTTAATACTCCCGCTCTAGCCTCGAATAACAACAAAGAAGGGCTATCAATATTCCCTCTTCATTTCCTGTGATGCCAGTGGCCGTGTTCGCCAGATACGACCTAGGAGACTGCGTTGGTTGCAGCACTGTCCCACTTGTGGCTGCTCCCAACAGAATTCGCACAGCTGTATGTGGAGGTACAGGGTCTCGTTCTTTGACCCTATGGCGGGCGTCGTAATGTGCACCCAGCTTGGCTTTGTATGCACGATTCCTTTTTCGAAAGGGCTCGCTGTTCCACCGAGGCTGGAACTCTTTGGACACGAGATTTGTCCTTATCCTTCTTCCCCTCAAGAATTCCGCAGGGGAGTACCCTTCAGTTCCGGGGGTATCCCGATGAGCAAGCACCGCCTTGTCAATGTCCGGCGACTTCTTAAAGGACACATGCAAAGGAAAAAGCATCTTTTTAACATCCTGTTTAAGAAAAGGAAGTCATAAAACGAATTTACATTGAAAAAGAAAAATTTTTAGAGCTATATTTACAGCGCGATACGAATTTGTAGTTTGCGCCCGTGGGTGCCGCGGAAAAGTGGCCGCTATTTGTCACATGACTGGCTGCTATTTGTCACGTGGTGCTTGCGCTCTTTCGGAAGCTTCCTATGGCCTCTAAAAGTAACTTATTCATCTTTGTTTGAATTATAACAAAACACTAAGATTAATAAGTAACTTTTAGAGCCCAAATGAAACTCCTGAAAAAGGGCAAGCAGACGTGCTAGACCTGTGCGCCGGTCAGATGACGGCGGCGGCGCCCCGAAGCAGGCAAACTTGTGCGGCGGCGGCGACGGCGGCGTGGAGAAACAAGTTGAACCGGCGTCGCACCACGCTCGGCGTGCGGCGGCGCACAGGCCTACCACGTGACCAGCGGCGGCTCCCACAGGCGCCAACTACAAATTCGTTTTGCGCCGTAAATATAGCTCTAAAATTTTTTTTCTTCGTTGTAAGTTTGTTTAATAATATTCTTTTTCCATCTAGCCTGTTCAAAAAAAAAAAAGATTTTTTTCCTGTGCATGTGTCCTTGAAGCAGCTGCTTCAGTGTCTGTACGGTCCTTTCCACCGCCCCATTGCTGTGTGGATAATATGGGCTGCTTGTTACATGGCGTGATCCCCACTTCTTCGCGAACCTTTTGAATTCAACAAAAGCGAATTGGGGCCCATTGTCGGACCGAATGATGGCGGGTGCTCCGAAACGGGCAAACATCTGGCTGAGTTTTTGTACGATGTCTTGCGTTGTTGTGCTTTTTAATTTCTCAAGTTGAAAGAACCTAGAGAAATAGTCTACCACCACAAGGTAGTTCTCTCCATTTTTGTAAAAGCGGTCCGCACCTACCATTTCCCATGGGAGATTCGGGAGCGGAGTGTGTAGCAGGGGCTCTGTGCCAGGCTTCTGGTGTGTCTGGCACACTGGACATTTTGAGATGTAGTCTTGAACATTTTTGCTGATGCCAGGCCCCCAAGCTGATTGACTGGCCCAAGCTCTGCAACAACCTACGCCCTGATGATCTGTGTGCAGGCTTTCCAGCACCTTGTCCTGCATGCTTGGCGGGATGACGATGCCACTTCCCTTGAGGAGAAGTCCCTCGACTACCGTGAGCTCTTGGGACACGGGATATTTTTGTACTGCAAGTGACACGCCCCTGGGCCACGTCGTAGAACAATAGTTACCGACTGTTACGATAGTTGGATCTCACTTCTGTTCTTATTTTATCCTCTCCAGCATGTTGGTAGAAGTTCTATGCCGAGAAGTCCCGCCCATGACAAAGTGCTGTGTGAGGGGGAGGGGGAGAGGAGGCCCCAGCAAAATTGAAATATTTTTTTTTTTTTTTTTGGGGGGGGGGGTGGGGGGTGGATACGTGCCTGGTCCTTTCGCTGACTTCTTTGTCGTCTGCCTTGTGGCTCCTCGTACTTTGACTCTCACAACACAGCCATACTCCTAGGTATTTATACTCCTCTACGTGTCCTATTAAAATGTCTTGAATTTTCAGCAAGTCCCCCTTCTCATTGTTATAAACCATTATTCCTTACTTGTCGCTACTGAATTTCAGGCCCAAAGAGTCTTCTTCCTCTCCACAGATCCTAATCTGCTAACAGTACAATGTTGTCCGCGTAAAACATTCCTGGTAAACCTTGGTTTACTTTTCTCCCTCTCTCCATATATGACACATCAAAACCTTAATTGCACTCTTCTAATTTCTTTTCCATTCTACTCAGGTATATCATAAAAAGTAGAGGTAATAGGGGACAATCCTGCCCGAGTCCTCTTTTTATTTCTGCCGGTTCTATTATTTCTGCTTCCTATGTTATAACAACCTTATTGTTTGTGTACACTCGTTGTAAGACCCTAATCAAATGTGCATCAAATCATACTCTCTCAGCTGTACCCAAAGTTTTTCCTGACTCACATTGTCGTACGCGCCTTTAATGTCTAGAAATGCTATCCATAACGTTGTTTTACTTACCTGTGCCACTTCTATACATTAAGTGATGATGAATAAGTTATCATCTACTCTTTCCATCTCTTCCGAAGCCGTTCTGTAACTCACCTAAAATGTTTTCTCCCATTCTATAGTAGGTTACAAGTCAAGAAGGTAGCGGCAAATGCCCCTCAAAGAGAATCATATATCCCTCCGCCACCTCCGCATCCAATAGCGTCCCATCTTTTCCGTGACGTTGCGGCCAACGCGCGAGGAGGGTCGTGCCTTTCTCTACATATTTGCTTTATCTCTCGACTTTGACTTAGCATTGTGGAAGCCACGAGAGGGAGATTAAGTCTTCCCCCTTCCGATGGAAACAAAGACGACTTTCGGGGATTAGCTTCCGCCTCCCGATTGATACAAAGGCTGCTTTCAGGGGCTCGGTTCCTTCTCCGATGAATACAAAGGTCGCTTTCTTAAAAAGTGGGGGTCGGAGACAAGTTGGCACCACTCTGTGGCCATTATCTATCCATTGAAGCGGAACAAGGAGCGTTTCCAGTGAACTCATCTTTCGATTGCGGACGGATTTGAAACCGGCGCACCACGGCTTGTGGGAGGAGCTTCTCCTACCTTCTTAACTTGTAACCGACTATAGCCATCCTTCTTTTTACTACCTGCATCGCTAGTGTGTACAGGACCGAAGTTACTGTTATTGGTTGGTATGATGTTATGCTATCCTTCTTTCCCTTGCCTTTATATAGTAGTCTCATTCTGCTTAGTCTCCAATCATTGGGTACCTCTCCCTCCATTATTATTTGATCAGTTTCCTGTCTTAACTTTAATTTGGTCTTTGTTTCTAGTACCTTGACTAGTCTCATTCCTATGCCATCTGGGCCCGTCGCCGTTCCAGCCGGTACTTTATTTTCTGCTCTGTCCCATTCCCCCGCGGTCGTCTCTGTTGTCTCGTTAGTGTTGTTTTTGTTGTTCTGTTGATTTTGTCGAATCTGGTTTGCAGCCGGCATCGTAATGGCGATGGTTCTAATAAGATGATTTCGTGAATATTTCCTAGTAAATGCTTCCATGATGCTCATTTGGAGATGGTCTCGTTCACACTATTTTTTTTTTATTAGGTCTGTTGTGTCAAACATGAAAAATGTCAAGCACACATAATATTTGCATTAGGCATTTCATTTGCCTTTGTGAGATTTTTCTGTTAATTTGGGGTTCGTACGAAGTGTGATGTCCCATTAAAAGTCCTATTCTCGCCTTCTTTCCAGATGTTGGTGCCATGCTGTGCCACCCGGAAGCCCAAACGCCTAAATTTTTTCAAGGAACCCGGTGCCAAGGTAAGCCATGCCTTCACCATTGCAAGTGCTTTTGTTCCTGACACAAGAGGGCTAATCACAGTATAACACTGCACTGGTTTATCTGGACACAAACGGCTGACACATCTGTGAATTTAATTTGGGAGAAACGTGGGTTTTTACGGGTAAAGAAGAAAAATTCCTTTATTTTAAGCTTTTCGTATTTGAATTGAACCTGCAGGGTTTATACGTCGAACGTTCATGTGACAACCAATTTGAAAACTATCAAACAAGAGGCAAGGTTGCAAGCAAGCTTGAGTAGGCTAAACATAGTTACTTTAACTGACTCTAGTGTTTCCTAAAGGAGGACACTAAGGCATTTGAACGACAGTAGATTCCGATATTGTCGCATGTCTCCAGCCCCAATGTTGCGAGATGTCCCACAAAAAGGGTTTTATCGTTGCTCTCTTTTCAGAAGCGTGCCCGCTGATGGCTGAGCATTTCAGCAGAAACGTACCTAATAAAAGAACCTGGGAATCATCTGTAGGATATCTTGGCTTTTCCTCCGAATGCCCTGCAGTCATCCATGATGATTTGTCACATAGCGTTGCCAACGGCCGCCAATTCTACCTTCCAGTAACGTTACATCAAAATGTTGCAGTAAGCCCAGACAACACAAGTACAGTCGGGGACAAAAGTCCCCAGGACGCGCGAGCTGCGACTGAAACGCATTGCTCTGCCATCTGCCGGCGGGTCGCCTGGTTTCGAGATCACACAAAAGTGCATGCGCGTCCTACTGTGCCTGCAAACATGTGCGTTTTCCCGCTCTTCTGCGGCGCGGCCCCTAACTCGGAATCGGGCGCGTGGTACCGCCTCGGAGATAGCACTTGCGACTGACGAGCGTCTGCTACACATTCCGAAACTGGAGATACCGCCTGCGGCATTGCACCGCATTTCGCCGTGTCAGCGCACCTTGCTTTATAACCAGTTGAGTTTATCGCTCAGTTGAGCTGCCGTGACTCCTTACTTTATAGGTGCCATGTCAGTAAGCGCTATCTCGGAGGTGGTACCATGCGCCCGATTCCGAGTTAGGGACCGCGCCGCAGAAGAGCGGGAAAACGCACATGTTTGCAGGCACAGTAGGACGCGCATGCACTTTTGTGTGATCTCGAAACCAGGCGACCCGCCGGCAGATGGCAGAGCAATGCGTTTCAGTCGCAGCTCGCGCGTCCTGGGGACTTTTGTCCCCGACTGTACATCCAAGGGCCATCCCTGGGAAATCTCATTGTGATATTGCAGTATCCAAGGGACGTGTACCAATATACGCCAGATATTCTGGGGACATCCTTAGGATATTTACCCTCAGGAATTCCTGTGATAAACTCAAAGGAGCCATAGATTTCAATGGGGGAAGGGGGGGGGGTGTGTTATTATTCTACGGTACTAATAGATGTAGGCTGTATAATTGAGAATCTTGTTCAATGTACTCAACTAAAGTTTGAATATCAAGAGTTTGTTACTGCTCAGAGGACAAAAAAAAAAAAAAAGAAGATATGGTTACTTATATTTATTAAACCTTTTCAAAACTCATCTAGTCGTTAATCTCGTCGTGACAATATTTTTGGATCTAGTAATTATTTATTTATTTATTGATACTACACCTCTGATTGGTGATTTTGTAGTAGTGGGCAGTAAGAGAAAAATCAACGGGTCAGCACTATGCATATTACAACATTCAAAATGTTAACACTTTCAGGTCTACATAGAAAGGGAAACGTAACATAATGATACATTTCAGGTCCATCGAGCACAAAGCACCGAGCATAAATATTTAAGAAAAATGACGATAAAGCGTGCATACAAATGAGGCGTATTCAGCTTGTATAACAACATCATTAGGCAGAGAATTCCAGTCAAGTATTGTCTTTGGAAAAAAGAAAAAAAAAAAATGTAAATGTGTCTAGTTTAGCAGTATGCTCAACAAAGGCCATAACGCTCTGCACCCTAGAGGGGTAGCATGGTGGAGGGTAGTGGAAAATGTAGCTATTCTTGTTCAGATTAAAGCGGTCATGAGATAAATTAGACAAAAATTTTAGCCTGTTGATTTTACGACGAAGTTCCAAGGGTTGAAGGCCAGCGATCGCATAGAGTTCTGTTACAGAGTCAGTACGAGAGTACTTTTTTTAAAAGCATAAACTTTTTCTTTGAACTTTTTCAATTAAATTAATGTTAGATGCTGTAAAAGGGTCCCATTCTATATCAGCATACTCAAGAACTGATCTAACAAATGTTTTATATGCTGCTAATTTAACGGTGGATGATACAGATTTTTAGTTTCGTTCTTAAGTACCAAAGTTTATTTAATGCAAGGCGTGTAGATGCGTGATGTGGGAGTTCCATCGTAGATCATTTGTGATAATGACTCCAAGGTATTTATATAAGGTAACTAGTCAAAGGGGGTGATTGCGCATATTATAGGGAAGTAGTTTTTTTCCGCGTTCTACGCATAATACACATTTATTGAAGTTTAAGGACATTTGCCACTCCTTGCACCACTTGTTCACTTTATTTAAACCAGCACTGAGTTCTTGATCCACGATTGATCTTACTTCGGTGTACATGATAATATCGTCAGCAAAAAGGCGTATAGTCGCAGGTATATTATGGGAAATGTCGTTGATAAAAAGGGAAAAAAGTAAAGGTCCGAGCACCGATCCTTGGGAAACTCGCGAATATACGTCGGACTGGGATGATTTGCAGCCATTTACTTCAACATATTGATGTCTATTGCTGAGGTATTCTCAATGCCATAATATTAACTTTTGATTTAGTAAAACTGAAGATTGCTAGAAGCTTACGTGTTCTAGTGACGTTGTGTACAATTTGAAGAAGGTTTGCATGGAATGCCATATCAATTAAAAGCTCGGAGTTGGGACAAGCATTGCCCGATGCACAGAGTGATTTCCACTCAATTAACGGCAGGTTAAAATGGCCAGTTAAAGTGAAGCGTTTTTATTTTTGAGCAGGTGGAAAAACCTAATTGCTCCGATACTCTAGGACGGATGCATGAGGCGGGCAGTAGACCACGCCAAGAATCAGTGGAGGGGTAAAGGAGCGAATTGGAACAGATTCAACCTCGGGGAATTTGTTAAGCTCTTGAAAGCTGGCTTTTTATTACGAGACCAACGCCTCCTCCCCGACTCACAATCACAACATACGTTATTATAACCTAGAGGTAAAAGTTTGCTGTCTGTTCCGCCCCTTATGGTAGACGGTTCGTTAACTACCGACAAACGCGCTAAAGCTTCCTGCTTTAATCATTATTTCCAATCTATTTTTTCTCTGGATTTAAATGAGAAACCTTTGCATGCAAATGATGGTAGTTTTGAACAAATGCCAGAGATTGCGATAGGTCACAATGGGATTCTTAATTTACTAAATAACATTAAAGTTGAAAAGGCGATCGGACCCGACGGTATCCCGAACCATGTTCTCAAATCATGTGCTGACATAATTAGTTGCTATCTTTTCATTATTTTTACCCGGTCATTGCAGTGTGGTTCATTGCCTCACGACTGGAAACATGCGAATGTTGTACGAGTACATAAATCGGGAGCCAGGAGTAGTGTTGAAAACTACAGACCAATATCGCTAACGAGTGTTTCATGCAAGATAATGGAGCACATTATTTATAGTAATCTGATCTCGCACTTGAATAATAATTCTTTTTTTACTCCCTCGCAACACAGTTTTCGAGCCGGGTTCTCTTGCGACACCCAATTGACTGAATTTACCCACAACTTAGCTCAATCGGTGGATAGTAGAAAGCAAGTCGATTGCATTTTTTTGGACTTCCGAAAAGCCTTCGATACGGTTCCGCACTGCTTTATTTTAGAAAAACTTGGGAGTCTAAATATTGATAGGAACGCATACTATTGGATTGCTAACTATTTGAGCGATCGTAAACAATGTGTAGTTGTAAATGGGGTAAAGTCTCTACCAGTTGATGCAACTTCCGGAGTACCACAGGGCTCCGTGCTTGGGCCACTCCTCTTTTTAATTTTTGTAAATGACATAACCCAGGGAATTGCCTCGCAAATAAGACTGTACGCTGACGACTGCATTTTGTACTGTGAAATTAATTCAGACTCTGATGTATCGGCTCTTCAAGGCGATTTAGACAGAATTTGTTTGTGGTGTTCACGATGGAAAATGACTTTGAGTATCCCAAAGTGCTGTCATGTAAGGTTTACAAGAAAACGGAACGTTCTCCAGGTCAACGTACACTTTACACGGAGAAACTTTACTCGTTAAAAAAGAAGCTAAATATCTGGGGGTACTTTTTTCTGATGCTTTGAGATGGCTTTCACATGTGAACTATATAACAGGGAAAGCTAGTAGAACGCTGGGTTTTCTAAGGAGAAACTTCTCGTGCGCTCCACCATCCCTCAAACAGACTCTTTTTCTCTTGTGTGAAGCCCATTCTCGAGTATGCTTGCGTTGTATGGGATCCATCTCAACAGTATCTCATTGATAAAATTGAAAGAATTCAAAACCGTGCCGCTAGATTTGTGACAAATAATTACAACTTTCGTAGCAGTGTCTCCGCAATAAAAAAGGATTTACAATGGAAATCGCTTGCTGTTAGGCAAAGGTAAATTTTTTCAGTATTTATTATGGTTTATCTAAAATTGAAAGATCACATTACCTGTTTGAGCCATTTTATGTATTGCGCAGAGTGGATCATGACTAAAAAGTTTGGGAGTACACGTCAAAGTCGGATTTGTTTCGTAACTCTTTCTTTCCACGAACGATAAAAGAATGGAACGGCTTGCCAAGCGAGATTGTTGCCTTGCAAAGTCCAGATTCGTTTTTTTCGCAACTCCAGCACTGTCTCTGATCAATATATTTGAGTGTAAATATATTATTAACGCATTTGTGTTTCTTTTTTTTTTTTTCTATACAGGCTAAGGTTGTTTCTTTTCTATGTATGTTTATGTGTGTGTGCGAGTTTTGTATATTACTTTGTGTACTTATGGGTCTTGATAACCTATGGTGTGTTAACAAATCCATTTTTTGGTGTTGTGACTGCCCCTACTGTAATGCCCTTCGGGGCGATGTAGGTAATAAATAAATAAAAAGTATGCAGCCACGTTTCCGTTATGGCCACAAAGTCTGGGTCATGCTCAACTAATACCTGTTCAGAGTTGGTGACCTTATGAACAAGACTTTGAGCATTTAGGTTAATTAGTCTTAATTGCCTAAATAAGTTGCCATCAGGTCATGGTACAGGCATGTCAGTCCACAACCTGGGGTGTAAGGATACAACGGTTGGCGTCTGATCAGGATTGGTAGTCGATAGCAACACATTCACATTCTTGACCTCGTCCCATACATAAAGATCAACGCCAACTTGTATGTCGAAAATAATCCCTGGAGAAGGGGAACAAGAGGGACACAGGACAGACACCTAGCTGTGTTTGGAGATTTGTGTTTGTCCTTTGTCCCCCTTGTTTCCCTTCTCCAGGGATTATTTTCGTCATTCTTGTCCAGCTCGCTTGCACCTTTGCATTGAATTGCATTAAAATCGCCAACTCGCAGCTTATCATGGACGAGGAACGCTTTTAGGCCCCGTGCCTTATCACCTGCAGCACTATTCCATAGCATCTTTCGTTTGAACACCGTGGCTTGCAAATAATCATTCTGAATAAAATAGATGAGACTTTTAGTTTTTTAGCATAACAAAGTATGTTAACTTTTTCGACATGGTCTCGGAAAAACAAGATCACATGGAGTTTTCCTTTATTTTTTCCGAGCCGATGGATTCTAGCCAAATATATCGACAGTCACTCGTGTTCTTAATTGGACCTCCATTTCACTAGGCGATTCAGGAAGGCCGAAAATGACCCGATTTGAGCAACGACTTCTATCTTCAAAATCTGTTAATTTGTCATTTGTTCCCGTACGGTTTCTTGCAACGAGGCAACTGCCGCTTGAAGGACATCTGTCTGGTCAGTCATGGCCTTAAAATCACTCAATAGTGAATCAGTTTCTGCGAACCTTGTATTTTGTTGCGTTTTCAATTCGAGGAGGTCATTTTTAATTGTGTTCTGGCCCTTCATTAGTGTTTGGAACATTTCCTCTACAGTTGGGCCAGGATTGGATTCAACCTCGCCGCAGATGAAAAGTTTGCAAGTATCAAAACACTCAAGTGCAATACAACAAAGGGTCCGTGGGCACGGTACATTCACAATAAACCTATTGCTACTTATGGGTACTAACCTATATAGAAAACCACTATTTGGTTACATGCATGTTCTTGACGATGTCGCCGTGCCCAGTGGACTGTTGGGGCGCTCCTCTGTAGGCTTTGCTGTGTGTGACGTAACAAAACCACTCGGCGATGACATATATTGTATATATATGTTTACTGTACCTATCAACACAGTAAAGGTCCTAAACATCTTAAGGGCAGCTGCGTTATTCTTAGAGGGCCACAAATAAAGCCTTATATCAATATTTTCGGCATGGCCAAAAATTGAAGATGCATCGGTGACATCTAAAAAGAAAAAAAAAAAACGAATTATCTTCTTTACAGCTGGCGCCAGAAAGTCTAGAAGATTGTAACAGAATATTTAAAAACAATGTTTTATATACAGGTTTTACATAACTTGTCCGTGATCGCGACACATTGCAGTCCTCTACACCAAATGCTCCTCTCCTCCCAGTACCGCTCTGTCATAGTTCTTTTGACTTGCCTCTGTTGTGGTACTGCACAAAATATAGTTCCTGCAATAGCCGCATGTAGATGTACAGAACATAAAAAGCATCTTAATGCAACCCGAGAGCAAAAAGAAGCCTTTACAAGGCACCACATGGTTTGTTTGCCCAGATATGAAGCTTTGTGGATAAACTGACAGTACTCGTCCGTCTCCTCATCCATGGCATCTCTAATGTTGGGAATGTTGGGGCCTTCCACGGAAACTTTCATTAGGGCACCTAAATGGGCAGGAGTCAGACGAAAGTTTTCCGAGGTAAGGATCTTGTCCATGATTGCAAACATTCTCTCTACACCAGTAGTTCCAACAGAAGGAAGCATGATCTTTGCCGCAGCAGACGGGGCAGGAAACGTGGCTGTCCTCTCGACTCCGCACGCAAGTGCCAGCAGTTCTTTCCGAGAAGCCAGGTCGCCGGGATATCTTCATTAGATCCTTATATTGCCCTCTTCGCTCGTCCCGCACATCTAATATTTTTCTGAAATTTAGATTTACCTCTCTTGATAAGAAAATTTTGTGAAATCTTGCCAGCTCTAGAAACTCGTCAGAAAACCTTTTCTGCATGTTGTTTACAACTTTTTTTCTTTGTACGATAAAGCTAATCTTTAGAGGTCTTTTCTGCTGGCCTCGTCGTCATCCTCCATTTGCACTTCATTTCTTTGTGCTTCTTGCACGAGTTCTGCCTCCAGATAATCGTAAAGCCTATCGTAAGCTCAGGTACGAAACTACACACTTGATTTCGCAAGACTCAATGGCTGACATCCATAGCAACTGCGTGGCATCACATAACGGAGAGGATCGTCAGATGGTGGGGATCATAGGCGTCACTGCCTTGCATTTTGTGTCTTATTATATGGTCAGTTAGGCTGAACAATGTTGAAATATATTCCTTGCGATGCAATCCCCCGAGCGTGTGTGCGAGAAATTAAGTCCTTTTTCGTGATATTATTCGAAAATTGACACGGGCTCCGGTGAAACCATGGAAGAGTTCTACACAGTGAAAGATTTCCCCGATACGATTTTTCAGGCTTGCATTTTATGAACATTCTTAACCGGGCTGCCGTTTAGACACAGCCTTCCAGCGGCTGTAAAGCTTACCTAAAAGGGTTACTGAGGAGCAGGGGACCGCCGTTGGGACTATTCGGCGTGATCCCCGTCACAGCCGATCTCGGGGTTTGCAAATACTTCATTTCCAATCAGTATAAAATTTGGGCGGGAGATATATGTTGATACGAGGAAGAGTTTGCGGCTGTTTTTGTGCAGTAGGGAGGGCAATATTTTTGTTTTTAATTTATTTTCTTTTGCCAGTGATGGGCGTGTACAGGGAACCCACGGCTCGTTTTTTGTAGCAGTAACAGTAGTATTTATTCGCGCTTGTGAGCGCAGGCATCACAGAAAAGCGTGTAGCCTGTACACCAAGTGCCTGTGAAGCTCGACTTGACGTGACAAAGAGCAAGCTGCTGGCAAACCAAACACCTTTGGGACTTGCACTAACCAAATATTGATTATGCTGCATCACCACTGAAATGTTTTCTTAAAACTGAGCCCACAGAGGCAAGATTTGAGTGGCAAGGTACATATTTGACAGACCTGCAAGCAGTGCATTCGGTCGCTATGTGATGCCGCACCGTAGGTGCCAATGGAAACCGAAACTTGGGAGGGTTACCGGTACCGAGAGAGTTTTGCGGTGCACCTCACTAACAGCAGCGCTTAGTGTGTTCAAAAGGTTCACAAAGCTATATTCTCCCGCTAGCCTCAATTTGAGATTGTGACTCTTTTCTCATGTTTCGTTGGTCCTTCAAAGGGACTACATAAATTGGCTTCTCAACTCGTCCTGCAATGATTTACTACCGAGATGCCCGATGGTGGTGGACTCATTATTAGGAAGTATCAAGACATTACTCCCCTGGAGTAAAAAGGAAAAAAAAAAAACATTGTTTGCTCCGATGGAGGAAACAAACTGAAGGGTAGAAAAAGTTGGTCACTGTTTATGTAAGGGGGGTGGGGGTTTGGGAAGGTGTTAGGGGCATATATTTTGGGGTCGTGTCCGTCTCTGTGTGGGGGGATGTATAAATCCCTGGTGCTCCGGGAACACTCCATCACCTTCGGGCACCTCTTTAGTAGATTGTAGCACGATGCAGGTCACTTAGGGCCAAGGAAACGTAGAAAGGACCTTGGCAGGATTGAGCTGTTGGATTGAGGGACGAAAGGGCTGTTGTGATACACATCATGACTTCCACAAGCTCCATCGTCGACATAATCACCACCTCCCCCCCCCAAGCCTCCCTGGTAAAGAGAGGTGAATTTATTCGTGTGAAACACAACCAAACAAGTGAAACAAGCACAGTGTGCCCCCGTCTGCATAATCACTGGCATGCTTGTACTGCTGCACCGTGATAATGCCTCAAAAGCTACGGCGCAGGATCAACTATTGCCGAGATGATTTTGGAGAGGATCTTTTGTCCTGTCAATCAAGTTTTCTTTCTCGTTTAAAATTGTGCATTGTTTTGTGTTGGTACACATGCTAGGCTGACTTAATTTCTTTTGTTAAGTCATGAACTGAGTGGCATTATGGCCAACTGATTGGTGCCTGTAATTAGTCCTTGGCAGGAAAGCATTGCAGTAGCATAAATGACAAAGTAACAAAAATGATACGACATTATGCAAAGATGTCTCGTCCTGTTTTCATTTGTTGCTTTCCTCTATTATTGTGCCCCTACCAGCACAAACTCCATCACCTGGAGTTCAGCAGCTTAATTACTTAGAGGTTTAGCAGATCTAAAAAGAAATTACGTTATGGCATAACATTACTATGATAGATGCCGCTCCTGTGTAAAACCCCTTTTTGCGCAGAAAGTGCTGCTTCAAGGAAGATTTATATTTGCGCTTAATGTTTTACAGACATTGCATGTATGCTGTAAAAACATTTTACGATTGCTAGAATAATCTTTGGAAAAACAAAATAAAGGTCAAAACATCAATTTTTCTGACACTTCGGCTAAACAAAAAAATTCAGAAGTAAACAGGGGCAACGCTCGGGCATACTATTTATCGTCAGTCTTTCTATGGATCATATTTTACGATGAGATGATTTCCCGTTGTCTGGAGTTTGCAGCCGTTACATAAAAGCTTCAAAACACTTTGATCTTTACAGGGTAAAAAGACATGAAATGCAAAAAAAAAAACAGCATAGCATATATTTTCATTTTCCTTGCCATTTTTTGTACCTTCACGCTAAATTTCAATAAAATTTGAAACTCAAATAGTGCACTACATTTTCTTACATTTGTCAAATGTTTGTTTTGATTTTGCATTTTATGTTATTGTTTCATTATGAACTTCAAAATAACATTGGAAATATGCCATCAAAACATTTCAATGTTAGATCTTACAACATTAATTTACTGTTCCGCATTGACTTATTATAATGTTTCATTGTAAACTTCTAAAGAATGTTACTTTAATGTTAGTGTTCATAACATTGCTTTTAGTTATGCATTGAATGATTTTACATTTTGTACACAACAATAATGTTATGTTCAATTTGAACGTTATACTAACATTTAGAATATACCTAAAATGTTGAACACTGCCATAAAATTTACACCTAACACAATGTTAATTTAACTTAAACAACAAAAAAATAATGTTTTGTGATACCTAGTAATTTCAATAATCCCATGCCAACATACTGATGGTGTTGAAACAAGCTACAGGCCTAAAGCACGACAGCAAAACGTGAGCGAAAGAAAATGGGTGAATGACAATAGCAGCGAAACCCTCTTTGGAACTAGGTGACAAGTAGGGGTCCACAAAATCCCTGGCGTTGGTATGGGTGCACTTTATTGATCCACAACTGTGTCGATCCTTGAAAGGTAGGCCAGGCCACAAATTGGCCAATCCGCCCACATGACTAGGAATGTGTTCCACTGCCATACCAATGCTTGCTGGCACAAGATGGGCACATTTTCTGTCAATGTTCAGCCTTCTGCACAAAACAACTATGTATGCACAGAGGACATAGAGAAAGGTGAGGACTTTTAGGCAAAACACACTTTACTCTTCAGGTGGACATTCCACCCTGGTGCAGCCATGTTCCAGTCCCAACTAGTGGAAGCCTGCTGCATCAGTAAATAAAACCATTCTGCTAAAACACACGAGCGGGAAGGGCACATATTCATCCATACGGCAGAGAGTTCAAAATGCATTGCAACAGCTCGATAGAAAAAGAATTACCAGTCACTTCTACAAGACAGAATATACAGAGCTGTGGAACACATTCCATTTAATAAAACAAAAAAGAAACTTCCTTGACAGCATACCTGGCTATGCAGTTTAGAAGTGAAAATCACAGAAAGATAAACATGTTTTGGTTCTTTTCATAATGTATGAAAAACTAGATGTACTCTTATTAAAATATGCCAGTGCACGTGAACAGCTTTCAATGATTTCACTGCAGTCAAGTGACCTAAAGAAAACAAAAATGCACTCACAACTCTACGCACAGAACCAAGCTAAAACCATTTGGTGCAGTTTGTACCAGCTTTAAGCTGATGCATCTGCACAGCTGCCATGGACTGTGAGCACTCGTGCTGAAACAGTAGTATCAATGAGACCCGGCAGCAGTGAACAGCACGCTGACATGCTTCACTTCCATGCTGGGCTCAGCGTCCGGTGGACCTGGTGTTTGTATGGTAGGCGACTGCATCTCGAAGACGTCCTGTGGCACCAGCACCACTTCATCAGCTTTAGACAATACTGATGCCCGAGCTGTCTCTTTGACAGAGTCTTTGGGCTTAACACCACTCTTGTTTTCAACACCACCGGAGTCTGTTTCACTGCTCTGTTCACACTGGACCTGGAGAATAGCCAAATCTGTTGCATCACCTTGCAATTTCTTAAGATCTCCTGGCACTTTCAACTCCTTGGAAGTCCGAAGGCAGGCAACCTTGCTGGGGCTTGGGGAATCGTCCCTATTTCGAGATGCAACATGCTCTTCAATTACACGCTTTTGCGCTGGTATATCAAAGTCCTCTGTGGGTCTGACCTCTTCAACAATGTGCTTCTGCATCAGTAGATTCAAGTCTTCTGCAGGCCTGTTCTCTTCAACAATGCTTTGAAGTGCTTGACCAAAGTCTTTTGCAGAACCCTCTGCCTTAGCCAAGTTGCCCACTGGATGATTTCCTGCAGGCTCCTCCACTTCTTGTATTGCATGGCCAAAGACTCCTGCAAGCTCACCCTGACTGGTAACTTCCTGTTCCGGTGGTTCAAGACCCCGTGTTGGGTGGTGAAGGCATTCCAATACCTGCTGGTCAAGGTTTTCTGCATGGTCCTCCTCGCTGACAACTTCCTCTTCCACTTGCCCAAGGTCCCCAACAGGTTCAACCTCATCCACAAAGTCTTTGGCAAGTTGTTCGGAAGTTCCTTCTGGTTCCTGACCATTAACAATGTCCTGCCCCATTGGCCCAAGGTCCTGTACAGGCTGCTGCCCCTTGTCAACAAAGGCATGTGCGAGACAGTCAATGTTATCTGCAAGCACTTCCTCCTCAACAATGTCCTGTACAAATTGCGCAGGTTGGTTGACAGCCTCCTCCACATTAACAAGTGCACTGGGCAGATGGTCAAGGTTAGTACCTGGAACCTCCTTGACAAAGTCCTGCATGTTGCGATCTCCTGCAGGCCCATCCTCACTGAAAAATCCCGGTAGCAGTCGGTGAGACTTGCCCACAGGTTCGTCTTCCTCAACAGAATCTTGCACTGAATCCTTGAGGTTCCCTGCAAGCTCCACTTCTTCAGTAAAACATTGTATGGGCTGGTCCATATATTTTACAGATTCTAGCTCCTTAGCAGAGTCTCGTGATGCCTCATCAAGATGCTCAAATTCCTTAGAGTTGCTGAAAACCTCCAGTTCAACTTGACTGGAGTCTTCGGAGAAGATGTCCTTTCTGAACACCTCTTCAATTTCCATAAAGTCTCCCGAGGCATGAGCTAGATTACTCCGAAGCTCTGCTCCATTGGAATATGCAGGTAGTTGGTCTCTACTGTGGTCCTCTACAGAAGTGTTACTTGGGACATACAAATTCTCCACTGTTTGTATAGTGCCTGACTTGCAAGCTTGATGAACATCTCCAGGCACATTTGTACAGGAATCGTCCACCACCTCAGCATTCCCATCTTCTAAAAAAGAAGGGTCCCGAGTCAACACAGCCTCAGACATGTATTGAGTTTCTTGCTTCACTCCACACTTACTCTCCACCAACTTCTCTTCATCCACAGCTTTGTTTTCCAGACTTTCCTTTTCGTCCACTTCACCTAGATCATTTTCAATCAATTCATCTTTTAAGTCTTGCCTTTTGCTTGGCGACTCCAAATGCTCCTCTTGCTCATCTTCCAAGACAGAAATCTCCTCCTCCTCGATATTGTCCACCAAAGCCACAGTTTCACATTCAATTTCATCGACGTCTTCATCGACACTGTCAACGTAGACCTCCTTGTCGTCTTCAACGTCGTCGAATTCAATTCCACCTGGATTACAGATGCGGTTGAACAGGTCCTGTGCACTTTCTCCCTTTCCCTCGTCTTTCTCTAATACACTCTCTTCTCGTCCTTCCAAGTGCACAGCCTCGTGAACGTCTGTAGTTCCATGGATCTCTGAAGCCCCGTGCTCATCCGCGCTCCTTCCGCTGTTGTCTAAGACCACAATGTTGACAACCTGGGTGTTGCAGTTTTGAAGCAAGTCGTCCTTGGTGTCATTCAACACAACGACGTTGCTGACTAGGTCATCCAGAGCTTCTTTGCTGGCTGCAATTACATCGTCCGTTTTCTGTTTAATGGACACCTCTGGAAGCTCCTCCTTCTGCAAGGGCAACCCAGGTGAATGTGCACTAGCCGATGAAGCTGAGCTTGACGTAGAGGGACTAGACGAGGTGGAACTTGACGGCATAGGGCTCAGTGAAGACACTTCCTCATCGTCAAGCTCTCCAACATGCTCTGGGAAGTAGCTGCCACTCCCGCCATCCCGGAAGAGCAGTAACCTCGCACCGTCACCATCACTGCTCCATACCTCGAAAGTGTCGCACTTCATGAAAGCCTGCGGCTTGTTATGCCGTGCCGGCTGGAAATGGCACTTGACATGGTCACGCAGCGTCGACACGTGGGCTGCTCGGTAGTCACAGAAGCTGCACGCAGAGCCGTCAGACGCACCGTGCCGCCGCAAGTGGTTTGCAACTGTGTCTCTCCGGTGGTATGTGTATGGGCACCGACTGCACACATAAATACGCTTCTCCTCAGCTGGGGCTTGTGTCACCTTTGCCTCAATGTCCAACATGGGGGTCATCGTGTTCAACTGGACAACCTTCTCTGAAGGCTCCTGTATGTTAGGTGCAGTCACCAGAGAAGGCATGGCTGGTGTGGGTTTTGCAGTAGGCTCCCCAGTTTCAGGTGCCGGGGTTTTCTCATGAAGCTTGCGGTGTTTGACCAAATTGGCGGCAAACTTGACAGAATAGTCACAGTGCGTGCAGCAGAAACGTTCCTTACGTCCATGCAGTGTGAGGTGGCTCTCAAAGCGGTTGTATTTGGAGAATGATGCGGGGCACTTGTCACAGCTGAACATCTTGGGAGGTTGCTTTTGCTTGAGGGCACCACGGTAGTGCAGGTGTGTGTGTGCACTCACATTGGCGGAGCTGTTGGCAGCGTAGTTGCAGAAGTGGCAGGCATACACACCGGGGCTGCCGTGCAGCCCCACATGGTAATCGAGAGTAGTAGCCTTCTGGAAGGTTGCCGGACAACGGCTGCATCGGTGCAGCTTCAGTGCTTGCGAGCCACTATCCACAAAGGCACGCGTCTCGGCTTCCTCCAGGAGCAGCATTTGGTCAGCAGTAGCGAGTGTCGACGTAGCGGGGGTACCGGCCGAGGCCTGTTGCTGACTCCGGTCCTGGCTGCGGATCTCTGCCAGCGTGAACCCGTTCTGGCGTTCCGCATACTCTGGTGTGTGCACGAGGAGGTGCTTGTGCAGATGTGGCTTATGTCGCGCTCTGTAGTCGCACAGGTGACAAGGATAGAGGTGGGATGAGCTGTGGTACGTTCTGTGAGTGTCCAGGTCCGTGTGGCTCTTAAACATGGCCGGACACTTGTCACAGAAGTAGCTGAAGATTTTTTTGCGAGGCGATGGCTTCATCTTGTTCACTGAAGACACTGAGCTCAAGCTCTGCGTCATGTCACAGACACCCTGCTTCACAACCACTGGTCTTTCAGTGAGGGAGTTAAGGTTCTCACAAAAGGTTTTCATTCGGTTTAGATCCAGGGATGGGTTTTCGGCCTTATGGAGTTTCATGTGGCTGGCGAGCACCCCGGTGTTGTTGCAGCGGTAGCTGCAGAGGACGCACTGGAACTTGGCACCCTTGGAACCCATGTGCATACGCTCATGAACCTTCACGTTAGCGCGGCGCTTGTTGGTTAGGGGACAGAAGCGGCACTTAAACATACGGCGGGCAGTTCCATTCACCATAGTTGTCATGGCTTGGATGCCACCACTGTATGGTGTTCCATCTGGAGTATGCTGAGGCATGCCATTGGCCTCACCTATGCGGTGAATCTTCTGATGCTGTGCCATCAGGTGGCTGTGAGTGGACCAGTATGTGCAGTGGGTGCACTTGTATGGTGCGTTTTTGTTGGGCCGATGGAACTGCTTATGGTACAGGTACTGTGTCTTGTTATCTGATGTATAGGGGCAGTAGTCACATGTGTGCTTCTTCATGTCTATCTTGAGTGGCATTTGGTAAGGCATGCTTTCCAAGGGCTGCTGCTGCCCCTCAGCCTCATGCAGTTTCATATGGCGAGCCAGAGTCTTCTTGATGTTAACATAGTAGGGGCAGTGGGGACACTTGTAGATTGCTCCTTCCTTTGGGACATGCTGTTTCATATGAAACTCCATGTGGCAGACCTTGGAACAGCGGTACGGGCATGCACTGCACCTGAAGATCTTCGATTCCTCTACCGGCCCTTGAGGCACAGCAGGGGCAAACTGATCGTCGTCTTCTGCCAACCGGAATGTCCCGCCTTCTTCAACATACGACACCCTGCTCTCAATGTCCCGCGGCCCCGTGTTGTGCCGGTGCCGCACGTGCATCAGGACGATGTGATACCACTTTGAAACAAAGTCACAGAGGCGGCAACGGTAAGGCTTGACTCCCGTGTGGGATCCTAGGTGCGTAACTATCACCTTACGGTCGGCATGGCTGAAGCTGCAATGGCCGCAGTTCAGCAACTGCTGATTCCCTCCCTGCTCAGCAGCCACTGCTCGAGGGTCTTGATCATCTTGGTCTCCATAAAGGATGTCGGGGGTTACAACAATGTTCTCGGTTTCGTCCTCATCTGCAACGTCTTTGGCAGATGGAGCTGGCTGCAGAATTCGGTCTCCCCTGGAAGTTTCTTCTACATCCACAAGGTGTACTTTGTATTTGGAGTAGTTCTTAAATCCAGTTTCGTCCATGACAACCAGATCCGCCTTTTTGTGGCTTGTGTCGTAAGCAGACTTTGTCTTGATATGCTTATTCACATCCCACTGCCAATTGGAACGGTAGTTGCAGGCTGAACACATGAAGGGTCGCTTGTTCAAGTGCTGAATCATGTGCACGTGGAACCGTGACGCTGTTCGGGTCAAGAAGGAACACTGGGGGCACTTGTACTTCTGCACCACTTTCCCCGACGGGGTGCCTGGCTGATGCGAGCTCTGATGCCTAGAAGCAGATCTCTCGGTTACTTTACTGATTTCCGCTTCAACGGGTTTCGAATCATAGTCATGGTCGGCATTCTTGGGCTGTGACAGCAAAAATCGCAAAACATGACTAGACTTGGACTGCTCCACATCCCCTTCCTGGCTCTCACAGCCACCAGAGTTCTCTTTGTGCATTCTGAAAACATGCCGCGTCATGTCCCCTTTCCAACGACTCGTGTATGAGCAGTAGGTACACTTGAAGGGCTTCAGGTTGCCGTGAACCAGTTCATGCTTCCGCAGCTCCGAAATCCAGCGTGTAGTGTATCCACAGCTGCCGCACGTCTGCATTGGCTGTTTACTCTTGATGGAGATGTCCAGTGCTTGAGATGAACCAGAGAAGCTCGCTCGGGAATTCAGCTCTTCAGACTTGCCAAGCTCAATGATAATAGGTGTACTGGTGGTGCGCACTGCTGCAATCCCAGCACTCGAAGTGTCTGCCGAGTGCTCGTCCTCTTCTTGGTGGTCGTTCATCACATGGGTCTCCAAGTGTTCGAGGTGGTCGAAGCGAATATGGCAAAGTGGGCAGCCATGCTTCTTGGTCATCTTAAAGTGGGTTGCTTCATGCTTCTTCATCTCGGATGGCCACGTGGTCTTCTGTGGGCAGTAGCGACACTTTTGCATAGCTGAGCGTGTACTTTCCACCGTAGCCGTGTCCCCAGATCTCTTCAGCGTCATTTTTAAGGGTGGCTGCAATGCGTCGTCCTCTTCTGCATCCTCGTCAATCATGAGTCGGTCATCGTCTTCATCGTCTTCCGGATTCTCCATTTCCTGGGTCTTGTCTGCATCACTGTCCGAAATCTCCTTCAGGTTCTCATTGTGGTGGTGAAGGCAGTGCGCAGTAAGGCTCTTGCGCGACATGGTCGTGAAACCACACCGGTCACACCGAAACTCCCCATCCGACGCGTGGTACTTGAGGTGGCGGTCCATGTTCCATTTGTAGCATGTTTGGAAGTCGCACAACTGGCACTTGATCTTGGGTAAGCTGTGGAAACGCAGATGCCGTGTGTAGCGCCCCTTTTCATGGCACATGTAGCCACACTGCTGGCAGCGATAGAATCGCCGCTTTAAGTGCGTCGTTTTCTCATGTTCCTCGACCAGCACCCGGCTTCGAGCCTGGAAGGTGCAACTGCTGCACTTGAACCCAGGTAGCGGGTTCACTTTCTGTGGCGGCTTTTCAGGGGTCACCACTGCCCTCAGGAAGTCCTTGGGATCTTCGCCATTCATTTCCTTCTTGTGGACTATGTTGCAGTGACGCTGGAGCTTCTGCGGCTGCTTGGAGGCATACTCGCAGAACGGACAGTCATGGATGGTTATCCGGTCTCCATGGACGTCTTTCCTGTGACTCAGAAACTCCCGTGGCCATTTGGTCACCAAGGAGCACTCAGCACAGGTGTAGGTCCTCCGCCCCGTGCGCCCCTTCTTGCTCGACGCTGGCGGGGAGCTGCTCCTCTGTCGCTTGCGCTCCTCTTCTTTTGCCCCATTCTCCGATAGGACTTCCTCCTTGACCTCCACAACAGCCTCTGCGGCATCATCCAGGTCGTCCGTGTCTGTTCTCGCTGTGTACTTGGCATACCGAGCCCTCTTGGCTTCAAGTTTTCGAAGGAGAACATCCAGGAACTGAGGGTGGTCGTTGGATGTATGGGCAACAAGTTCATCTTGGTTATCGCAGAGCCGGCCACACATCTCGCACACATTAGCGCTGTTGAGCTTGTGGATGCTGCGCCGGTGACGATAGAAGTTGGCCTGGTACCGGGTGACAAATGAACACAGGGTGCATCGATACACCCGGGTGCTATGGTTTAAGGCTACATGGTTGGCTAGGTGCTTCCGGTTTTTTCCCACAAAACCGCAACTGTCACAATTGTACACAGCCATGACATGAGTCCTCATAGGAAGTTTGCGTCTTGTCCTATTATAGCAACGTATGACACAGTAGTTAAAGCCACACTGATTTCTCGACAATGATAGTCAACCAAGGCACCCTCTGGTTATGTGAGGCAGCAACTCTTGGCAGTGTCAGTTCTGCAAAATGGGGGAGGTACAAAGGGCAACACACTAAGTTGGTTCAGTGGACAGGCACTGTGACATTCAAATGCATTAGCGAGAACTCACACATCGGCTTGCAATCGGCAGCAGCACCATGGCCCATATGGTCCCCTTGGATCACTGCAAAAGCACGGATATACATTACTCTGGCCATGCGTCCACTTGAGAGCAGCACCAGCCAACGAAACCAACCGTCCTGCAGGGCAAAGAGCGCGCCTCATCAGAGATGTCCTAGTGGAGGTGGGTCTTAGCACCGCCAACGACTCGGAAAACGCCCCCCAGAAACGGATTTTCGCGACGGCAAGAAACGGGCCAACGGCCTCCTCCACAACTCGAAGGCCATAGCGCACATGAGAAAAGTCCTGGCAGCCGGGCGCTGCCATTGCAATGGCGCAGCGTTTTTCCGTCATCCTTCCGCTCACATAAGCAGCTGGGCGTCGGCTTCGACCAGACACGCAGCGTTGGTACGGAGGTACGGAGGCTTTTTTGCTGACCATCCGCTGCGGGACCAGACGGATCGCCATCGCGGCCGCCGCCGGAAACGAGCAAGTAAAAGTCACAAAAATGCTTAGGCCCAGTGTTGCCCGTCACGCGGAGCCTTGCCGCTGCCATCGGTAGATACTCCGGTACGGTTGTAGTACGGCGCTGCTTCCTGGCCCGTCGGTGCTCAAAGTGACCCCGGCACTGTCACCGATCACTAAACGGTGGCCGCCGCGGGGCTTTGGCCGTCGCGGGGCTGCAACTGCGTGTGAAAGCCGTCTGCCGAGCCGGAGAGCTCTCCATTGAACATGGTACCTCCGGCGCAGCAAGACATCCTCTGTGCCTGCTCTGTGCGGACGCACGGACCGTGCCCTGTTCTCCCACTGATCTCAGCGCCAGCGCTGCTCGGCCCGATCGTATCCCGCATGCGGAATCCTGGTGCAGAGAAAGGCATCGGGACTCACCTGTGAGAAGCCGAGTGCGCGTTGCCCAGAGGCGTTTCTTTGTACCGGGCCCGCAGACAAGGCTGGGGCGCCATGTTGGAGTGTGCCAACTGGGCAGATGCACGGCGTCACACCCGTCCTCGGTGGCGTCGCACTGCTATCCGGTCTCTGCGGAACACACGAGGTAGGATCGGCGCCCACTTGGATTAGCCGCGATGCACCGATGACTGTCCGCGGTGTGTACAGGGGACGGCTGGTTGGAAAAGTTGGGCGGACCGGTGTCGGCCTCCCATCCGCTCTGCGCGCAGCCGATCTGCTGTCTGGCAGGCGGCATCACGTGATGCCCCTCCTGGTCAAAGCCTGCTGCTGGCGTGCTTCTTCGCTCGACTTCCGGGGCTCTCAACCGGGTTCGCTCGGTCGTCCGCCGAACCCTTGGCTCGGTACCCTGGCCTGCTTCGGCTCAGGTTTATCGACGCGCGCGATTGCCTGCCGCCGAGACTTGGCCACTTTGGCCCTTTGGCCGCCGGTGGCCTCCTCGTGTCACATCGTCGACTCGCGCTTTATCTGCGTTTGTTCGCTGGTTCGACCCGTGACACTCGGCGACGTCCAAGCCACAACCCCACAACTTTGCGCGAGTTGACCTTGGCAGGGCCGTGGTGGCCGGCGGGGGCTTCGCAGAACGCATCATTTAAGCCCCCGAGGCTTGCTTCGGAGACGGCCACGTTCTGCACTAGTGAACCGTCCGGAAGGATGGTGGACGCGCACAAGCTTTTCGTTTCCCTCGACCGTGCTTGGCTGATTATTGGAAGTCGTGGAATCAAGTTTTGCTGATCGGATATTGCGACTTGGTTTAATTTCGGAAAGATGTCATGTAATGCCTTCCCAGGTGGACGTGGTAAGACAGAGGCATGGTACCACTGTGCATGGTACCTTCTGGCGGTGCACAAGCACAGTTGCTTTTAGGCCTTTGTTCTCGACTCCAAAAACCAAATGGTTTGAGAATTTGCAGTTCGCACACAGTCGAACCACGTGCCTCACACTCTTTGACGGACTCGATCTTCTGTATTAAAAATCGCAGTCTCTAGATCGCCGTACGACGACGCTCTTGCGAAGCGTTCAAGTGCCGTCCGACAGTACTTTACACTTTCCTGTCCGCATTCGAGTGCTGTCATACCGCGCGCGCAAATGCCGTCCTGCTTGGTTTTGGCACTTTGTGGCCGAAAGTATACGATTGGCGACAACTTTTCTTGGCAATGCAGTGGAGAGGAGGAGAGCCCGCGCACAGCTTTATTCAGCGCTCAAAATGGAAGGGAACTCGTGCCTGTACCCTCCACTGCATTACCAAGAAAAGTTGTCACCGAGTGTGCCTACTTTCGCTGTACTTTTTTTTTTTTTATTTAAATATACCTGCAGACTCCATAAAACTTTATATGTAGCTGAAAACCAGAGAATGGTATCCCTGACTCGTAATGGTTAGCATGCCTGGCTTGTACTTTATGGTTTTCAAATATTTAGGTTCAATACGCGCGTGCCTTGGAAACTTTTGTGTATTTTGTAGAGGCTGCTGCTGCCACCGGAGGACGTGAGATTTAAATCACAATCGGAACATTCGAGAGAGCCCCACGTTGGCAAACTTCAGAATATCGCGCAGGCATAAACATAAGAAAGCATGCTGCTCACTCCTGTAGCGTTCGTCTCGCTCGCGCTTTACGTTAAAACAAATTGTCGGCGAGCGGCTGATGGAACACATGTCAGTAAGCGTGACTCGTTCTTAACACTTTCAGAGAGCACTCGAAGGTGCGAGTGGAGTGCCGTTCGGACGGCACTTGAACGCTCCGCAAGAGAGCCGTCGGACTGCACTCTAGACACAGCGATTAAAAATAGAGAGTAAGCCTGTGAACCTTTTTCGTGTAATCCATCTTCTACGCAGTCAAGAAAAAAAAAAAATGATACGATGACGAGAATAATCCCCGGAGAAGGGGAACAAGAGGGACAAAGGACAAACACAAATCTCCAAACACAGCTAGGTGACTGGTGCGCGACCGAAAAAATCAGCCTGGTCCGGGTTGGATAGTCGGACCAGGCGGATTTTCGTCATTCTTGTCCAGCTCGCTTGCACCTTTGCATTGAATTGCAATTTAATGATACGATGATCTTCGATCTACCCC
Organism: Ixodes persulcatus; assembly: GCA_013358835.2. Classification (NCBI taxonomy): domain Eukaryota; kingdom Metazoa; phylum Arthropoda; class Arachnida; order Ixodida; family Ixodidae; genus Ixodes; species Ixodes persulcatus. Next base: position 215,913 of record JABSTQ010009627.1, read on the forward strand.
CAGTCGGTTCTCCCCGTATCTGGCGAAGCGAAAGATACTGAACTTCAAAAGGTAGCTAATCTGTTCCGTCGTCTTGGAGTGTGTTCACTGTTCATTGATCATGTCATGATCAGCTGGCCTGTTTCGTGTCCCTTTCGTAACTGCCCTTGGAATGGGTTGTGGTGGCTGATTTCTCCGGCTCTGTCCGATGCCGACGACCGGGATTTCCATCGATCGCGTTGATGGCGCGTAGCAGACGACGCCCGAGGCAGAAAATCGATGGTGGGCAGCTTCTGCTCCGAGCGCGAGCGATGCTACACTGAGGCCACTGGAGCACGACCTGGCTCGTGAGTTGCGAGAGATTAGAGCGGGGGTTCCCTTGGCTACTCAAGGGGGTGTCCGTTGCAGCTGGCGTGGTCAGCTTGGCTTCACCCGGTTCATCGCTTTGTCCCCGACGGATGGAGATAATCTTGGCAAAGGGTTCATGTAGTACTTCAACAAACAGTTCTGGCGTCTTTTCGATACAACACTGCGTTGTTGGTGGCTCTCAATTATGCTGCATTTTAGTTCCCTGAAAGACGCCGAGGCGTCAGTCTACTCTCACGGTAGCTGTGAACGATTTGAGCCAATTAAAAATCTGTCCCGGTCTCCAGGGACGGGAAATAAAATAAGGCAATAGAAGCGAGGAAATACTGAATAAATAGGACCTAAACGAGTATTTAAATACACAAATTAAAAAAAAGTAATGTTGCTAAATATACCGGGTGTTTTTTTTTTATTTTTTGTTTTTTTATTACAGATCTGTTTAAAAAAAGCCATGAAAGCTACACTTATGCGGTTTGTGCGAGTGAGTTATACGCCCATAGGGACATTATCGGGGTGGCTAATCTTCGCGATAAGTCGGCTAATTAAAATGCGTTAATTAACTTTTTAATTAGTGAAAATAGTCCTATGGTTCAAATTAGAAATTTGCTGAGCGTCGTCAAAAACCCCTAAACCAGTAATTTTTAGAAAGACTGAGCGCGTGAAAAGCGCAACAGGTGCGCTGAAGTTACCACTCGTGGAGCAGGTACAAGGCTGGGGACGGAAAAACCGCGCGGGCGCCTTACCGAAACCGCTAGCCTTGTACGTGCTCCACGAGTAGTAACTTTAATGCACTACTACGCTTCTCACGCGCTGAAAGTCTTTCTGAAAACGACTGATTTAGTGATTTTCGATAACGCTCAGCAAGCTTCTAATTGGAACCATATGTCTATTTTCACTAATTAAAAAGTTAATTAACGAGTGTTAATTAATTAGCTGACTTATCGCAAAGATTAGCCACCCACATAATGTCCCCCTGGGCGTATAACTCACTCGCACAAACCGCATAAGTGTAGGTTTCATGGCTTTCTTTAAACAAATCCGTAAGAATAAAAAAAAAAACTCTCTCTCTCTCTCTCTCTCTCTCTCTCTCTCTCTCTATATATATATATATATATATATATATATATATATATATATATATATATATATATATATATATATTCTTAAATTCACTATGTTGCTGATTACGACATAACGAAATAATTGTGACAGAAAACTCACCAGGCATAAATCAAAGTGCATAGGACCTTTGGTATATTCACATGGGGTAGAATACTTATGAGGATGATATATCTGATCAGTGTTGGGTAAAGTACATCTAAAAAGTACAAAGTAAATGAGAGGTTATGTACTTCAAGTTATCAGTACAGTGGGCGCAATGCAATGCACTTGAGGTTAAGTAGTATAAATACAATGTACTTTCAAAGTAAAGTACAAGTACTTTTTAACAATATCGGGGGTGCATCAGTTATTTTCGGCAAATGGTGGCAAATATTGGATAAAGTGGCCACAGATTAATTGTTTTACTCTCGCCGACGAACTTTTAACACCTTATTTGGGGACTTTCATGAACAAAAAAGATATTCATCGCCAATATTTTTTTGGTACCACACGTATCTCGTCAAACTTTTTTTTTTTTTTTTTTCTGCTATCTATGCATTGGTTTCTAAAGCAAAATTAGTTCCGATGTTTGGGGATAGACGGCGCTTCCTCCCGTGCGATAAAAAAGTGAGCGTTTAAAGACGCGCTCCCCAAGACCAACAGAAGAGCGGCGCATTAGCACAATTAGCTTATAAGTAGGGTGTGTATTTTCCGGTGTTTATTAATGAGAAGAATCGGCAAGTGTTCTCGGTGTTTATTTATTTTTTAAACAGCGGTGTATTTCATTTGGACGACTCAAAAGGCTAAAAACTGCTCATGGAGTGTCCATCGAAAGAATTTGTAGCAGGTCATTTCGTCATAGGAGACGATTCGTCGCGGTGACAGCTGGTCAGACTATTGAAATAACTTGGTTTTTCCGTGCCATTTTTCTAGTGCCCATCACTCCCAAGTGATAAACCTCCCCGGGTGAGGCCCTACTGACACATATTTGGAGTGTCGCGAACCGGCTGCGGTTCGAGTTCGACCAGGTTCGACTTTTTCGAACTTTTAGGGAAAAGTTCGGCGAACCTTGTATTGAGGTTCGACTCGTGTGCGCGTGCGCGACAGGCTGGCCAGTTGGCTTCGGATTGGATGGCGATGGCTAAGGGATGAATCAAGGGCAGCGCTGATTGGTTTTCAGTTAATACAGTACAAAGAATTAAGTTATTAACTTCTACAGTGATAAGAATTGATTTCTTCTAATTGCAACTGTTCATAAAATAAAATAACCCATTGCATAAAAAAAATTCTCCAAACTTAGACATGCTTGTATCAAGGTCTGGCCACAGTGTCCACAAAGTCGAACCGGTCGAATCTGGCGAAAAGTTTGAAGGTTCGTCGATCCGGTTCGACCCAGTCGAACCCCGAAAGTTCGACCTAAAAATCCGGTTCGACAAAAGTTCGCGACACCCCTACTTATAATGGCTGGTTGAATCGCTGTTACTTTCGCAATAAACGCCGTCTTGTTTTCCGGGACTCCAACAACACATAGTCCGGGTACGAGTCGTCCAGGTAACGAATCTGAAGACAGCGGCAAATATGCACGTTTGTCGAGACAATTTTATTTAGAAATGGTCATTCTACCGTATATAGATAGGTCTACTCACAGCGAAATGTTTCGGGCACACGCCTCGTGAATGTCTGCTGTCGGTTCCGTTGTAGTGTCTAGGGTGCCTACATGTTTCGGCGGAAACATGTAGGCACCCTAGTAGCGTCAAAGAAGTGCTTGAAGGCGCTTGTCACGTGCTTCTTGCTTCCACGACACCCTTGTCGAGACGACTCCGCTTGCAGCTTAACTGCATTCCGGCCAGTGCCTGTTCTTTCTGGAACAATTAAAAAAAAAAAAAAATGGGTTGTGTGTATGTTTATACAGCCTAGAACTTGGTCTGCCTCAACGGGTGACGAGTCTCCCAGCTGTAGATGAGCAATTTAGCCAGTGCAGTACAACCGCTAAACTGGGGTCTTTAACGTGCACCACGCAGTAGTGATACACGACCGCACGCCGGTACGATGCTCATCCAGGTCGAAACGGGCAGGGGTGGGGATTGAACCCACCCCTGCCCGTTCCTAAATAAATTCGTTTTGACAAACTTGCATATTTGCCGCTGTCTTTCGATTAGTTACCGGGACTCGCACCTGGATTGTGTTGGAGTCCCAGCAGCGATTCAACCAGCTCTTATAAGAGGCTGCCAACATTTGTGTCAGTAAGGCCTCACCCGAGGCTTTTCATTTGGGAGCAATATACTCGGCACTAGAAAAATGGCACGGAAAAACAAAGTTTTTTTTCAATAGTCTGACCAACTGTCCCCGCGACGAATTGCCCTATGACGAACGGCTCGTAGCCCAGTAAATGCAAGCATACCTCGAGAGGCTTGCATCTTTCATGGCAGCACGCTCGTTGCTTCAAACCTTATGCCAACAAAACCTACACCCGTCAGCCCCCTATCCAAGGAAGTGGAACAGTTCTAGCGAACCCAAGACTTGGTGACGCCTCAAGCCGAGTCCCGGAAGCCCTTGAAAACTAAACATCCCCAAGTTGTTGGCAGTCTCTTCCAAGAACCAATGTGACCTTGCAGGATCCACGAGATAACACGTTTGACGAACCTCGAGGGGTGGGAGTCTCGAAGGAAATAGCAACCACCGGTGTTTTTATGCATTTTACCGATTATGTATTTTCGTCTCCGGTGGATGTGTACTGGTGTTTTTCGGTTAAAACCGGAAAGTGCACAGTCTACATAGGCACTTATTTCTATCGGTTTTACAGCCACCATTACTTCCCTCGGAGAAATGACTGAATGATGTCTCGAAAGACATTGCGCCTTTTCACATGACGATACGCCATTTTTGTTTTTGTTAGAGGTTTATTCATTTATTTACTCATTTTTAAGGTGAAAAGTTCTCATTGAGGACATTACATGAAGTCTGTGTGTGTGTGGGGGGTTGGGGGGGGGGGGGGGGGGGGCACATTGACGTAATAATAATAAAAACGTCACCAAAAAGAAAAAGAGGAAAAACAAAGGCATTTATCAGGAAAGCACGCACTACACACATCAATAAATAAAAGGAAATAGTTATTTATCTCCGAAAATGAACAGTATGTGCACAAAAATCAAACAGTTAGCGCACTCTCCTAAATATAAAATTAAGCAAGAGCGGAAAGCATTCGGGCACGCGTGAGGCTATGTTCTCAGGTAGTATATTCCATTCCGAAATTGGAAGTGGAAAGGTGTTATTAAATGTGGTAGTACATTCAGAGCTGCGTTGTGTAGTGTTGGAGTTTGTTAGTCTACGAGAAGATTGAAAAGGGGGATGCAAGATCAACGTTCTGATGTCAGAATGGTGGTTGTAAATTTTATCAAAGAGGCGGAGACGAACATTTTCGGCACGTAGCTAATGGAATTATAGGCCCAGTTGTGACTTGATAGCCGTGACGCTTGCAGTGCGCTCGTGGCTGTACAGGGTCTAGCGAGCAGCATGGTTTTGAATGGAATTCCAGTTGGTTGATGAGGTAAGCTTGGTGGGAACTCCAGATGGCAGCGGCGGGTGGTGCACGAAAGCACCCGATGTCAAAAGCCCCGTGTCAAATGCACCGCGGCAAACACCCCGTCCTTTTTGTCCCGCTTTCAAAAGCCCCCAGTTTCAGAAGCCCATGACGCGAATACCCCGTGTCAAGTGGCCGGGTCTTCAGCGCGATGGCGGAGCATTCTATTTTTAACTAAGAGAGAGTAACGGTGCACTCCATCTTGCCTAACATAATCATGCCGTTCCCGGGACTCAATTAAGGAATAACTGGATAAGGCGTCCTGTCCCTCAGGCTACGCTATACACATTCACGTCTTGTGATGTTGGAAGTTAGAACAAACAGAAAATATCAGTCAATGGCAAGATATTTATTTAAAGTCACAGATTTTGTGAATAAGCATTGGACTGAAGCTTTCGTCTACTCTGAAGCATGCGCGGACTTGCAGCTCCGACGAAGTGGGTTCTCTCGCAGCTCATGGCGCCATGCTTATTATGTACACATCACCAAACACCAGTTCACTTCTTGCGTCGTTCTAAAATATATTTGTATCCTTCTAGGTAGATAAACTCTATAATTCTGCGTCTGAGTATACCTCTGTGACAGCGGAGTTGATCGCTGATTATGCAGGTTTATGCAATTGGCCACAGTACGTCATTATAAGATTTCGGCGGATAAAGTTAGCATAATTTTGCTGTTTCTTTGACTTAAAATACCCTTTTTAGACCCTCAAGTTTAGGTTACGACATGGGAAAATGCTGGTTGAAGCGCAAAGAGGGTGTGACAGGGAAGTGAAGACAGGGCTTTTGGCACGGGGGGAATACGGGACGGGGGAAATGAAAGCGGGGTTTTCGAAACGTGGGGCTAATGACGCGGGGCTTTTGCGAAAGGGAACGTGGGGCAATCGTGCTACACCCGGCAGTGGCATACTCAAGTTTCGGTCGGACAAAGGTTTGATAGGCTAAGTGGCGAAGATTTGCAGGGGCAAAGTGTAGGCGACGCCTGGTGTTTCCTAAGGTTTGGGAAGCGACGAGTGAAATGAATTCGACGTGAGCGGTCCAGGATAAGTCGGATGTAAGCAGCACACCGAGGTACTCGTACGACGTGACAGCTACAATGGGTATGGTATCCAGAAAATATTGCACGATGAAATTGAGCGTTTTCGGGTGAATTGGACGAATTTGCATTTTGAGCAATTTAGAGCCATCAGCCATCGGAACACCGAGCCATTGTGGTGGATAAATCATTCTGTAAGAGCACGTGGTTGTTATGTGAAATAATGGGACAGCATAATAAGCAGTCATCTGCGCAAAGACGTACTTTAGATGCGATGGAGAGTGGAAGATTGTTAATAAACATTTAAAAAAAGTGGGCCAAAAATGAGGATTCCCAGATGTAACATAGCCCAGATGAAGGCTGTTTACAACTGAAAACTGTACCCGGGAAAAAAGAAAATTGCGGATCCATGAAAGGACGTGATCGTCTGCTTTAAAAAAGTGCAGATGGACTCCACCTGTCTGGGAAAACGAAGGGCACGAGCGCGTTGTCCTTAAAAGGGCTTAATTTCACCGACCAAATTCTGGGAATGTACTAGTCGGGAGTTGTACTTTCCTCGCAAAGTACCAGGAAACAATAATTTAAGTACAAGTGCATACTCCGAGAATATACTTGTAGTGCAAGTTTTCTTTATCTACTTGATGTAGTACTTGAAGTTGAAGTACAGTTTATCTTAAAGTACTTCCCAACACAGGATCTGGTAATATGCAAGAATCGTGACACGGGCCACTCTGCGCGCTATTGGGACCGGACATTTCATCGAACGCCGTTTCGTCGAACGCCGTTTCATCGAAGCCGTTTCATCGAATGCCGTTTCATCGAACGCCGTTTCATCGAACACCGTTTCATCGAAGCCGTTTCATCGAACGCCGTTTTATCGAACGCCGTCTTATCGAACGCCAGGGTGGCATTCCCGCTTCCTGAAGCTGGTCGGAGGTGCCCATCCCGGGTTCTGGAAGTTTTTGACTTGCATCGCCGCACAACATCAACTGACGGAAGACAAGCTGGAGGCGATGCTGAGTTCCCAAGAACCTCCTCGCCAGAAGAAGGCCATAGCGGCAAGAAATGAGAAGGTCCGCCTTTTTTTATGAGAACCGACGGAGCACGGCTGTGGGGGACTTTTTGAGAGCAATTGCTCATCATTTGAAACGGTGAATGGCTGTCGCACGAACACATGAACCCCCGAAAGTTTTCAAATAAAATTTGAAGTGACGCACTTACTTTTGACTTCATTGAGTCTTAGAACTACAAAAAACAATGTTTCGTTGTAGTTTCATAAATAGCACCTCAGCTTTAGCTACTGCAAGCTTAGGGAAATAAAAAAGTATCAATAGAAAGACATGAGAGGCTAGGAGGCTCACATGGCTAAAGTTGTTGCGCCTGCGAAAAACCTAAGTCGCCTTCTGGCCTCCATGAGTTGGAGTGCGCTCTTACCGGGAGTGCGACTTTTTTTTTTTTTTGTTACAATACCCTCAAGGCCCATCGGGTAATACAGAGGGGGTGAACAGATAAGCACAATATGCGAAACAAACATAAAAATCGGTACAAATATCCTCATGGATTACTTGCATCAAAATAAATTGTAACAGCTACAAGTTCGGACATTTAAAAACCTGACGATAAAATGAGTGAATGACACGAAAATGCACTCGATCCGTGCATAAAAGAGCATCTTTCACACTTTTTATATAAAAGACATTTGATGAAACGGCCATCAGCGATTCGATGGAACGGCGTTCGATGAAACGTCCATTTTTTCGATGAAACGGCGTTCGACGAAACGGCGTTCACTGAAATGTCCGGGAACCGCGCGCTATACCCTATTCATAAGAGGCGGCGGAGAAAAGCTCACCGGAGATAAGCTCACCGCAAAACTGGCAGATGCGGAGAAAAGCTCACCGACCTTTGAGCGGATGCGGAGAAAAGCTCACCGATTTTTTTCTCCGCATCCGCCGGTTTTGCAGTGAGCTTTTCTCCGGTGTGCTTATCTCCGGTGAGTTTTTCTCCTTTGAGCTTTTCTCCGGGATTCATACATAAGAACGCAAAGAAATTGAAACATAGTTTCAGACATGAAACCGGGGACTATAGAATAGTAATGTTGGTGTTGACAATATACAAGTAACATGGCAACCCGAGTTTTGATGCAGTTTTCTCTCATTCTTTTTTCTATCTTCGTTGACTGTTTTGGTACGTGTCACGGTGCCGTTTGTTTTAGCCGCGCTTTTTGAGCGTTGGTGGCACTAGTGGGAGTGAGTGGAAAGAGCGCTGTCATCCGCGGGCTTTGGAGGCTTAAAGGATTGCAGGAAGCGAAAGTATGTTGGTCTCTCATTTAATGCAGACTTGTGCCTATCTCAAATACTCTACTCAAGATACTGTATCTTAAATACTTTTTGGAGTATCTTGGTATCTTGCAAATACCATTGATGGAGAGTATTTAATACTCTATTTTAATTACAATTCCGAGTATCTTGTACTCATTGACTTAAATACATTTTTGACATTCCGCCATTTTCCGAGTTTTTCGGTATGAAGTGGCGTGGGCGTGGCACGAGCAAACGTGAACATTCTTTCGAGCAACCGAATCCTGTTGCTAGTTCCGATTAGCTACGGTGACTTTAACGGAGCTCGTGAAAATATCGCTTTTTTGCCGAGAACAATGCAGACTTGAATGTCAAGAAAATAACAAATAGAATAAAATGAGAAGTGGACACACAAAAAAGTAGACATTTTTGTTTTGCTTTTTGTATATTTGACCCGGCAAGGCAAAACGTCGAGGTTTTTTTTTCTTCTTTTCTTTGTGTTGTCAGTCCGGCACTTATTGCTCTCGCGAACACTGTCTGTAAGCGAACATTGATAAGCAGAGAACAGTACAGGAAACGAACTAGGAGCTGGAAGACCTCTCCCCCAACGTTGAGTGCCTTTCTGAACTCAACCTGCTTGAAGAAGGTGCGACCACTGCCGTGGCTATTATGTGGGTTCTCTTTGTTATCCATTCACTCATATCCGTGTCCCAAGTTCGTTTATAGTATAGGAAACATGGATTGTAGTTAAATGATGTGTCTAAGATGCGCCGCAGGATGTGATATTAAGCGCTCCTGACCCGTTTGTCATCCCCACACCTCGGTGTTTACCCAACACAAGGCCTTTGCACATGCCCACAGGCCTTGTGGGCATGTTCGTGTCATATTTTTTAATTGAGCGCGGGGCACAGTGTAAGGAAAAAATACCAACAATTAGGAAGTGACGTTAAGTGCCGGATCCTCCCGAAAGCAGTCGTCAGAGGATACGAACTTGACCCACTTGGGCTTTTGTGCTGAGCTGGGCACCGTGCATGCTGATTGTTCATGCAGGCTAGGGAGCCTTCATGTGCGCTTTGCTAGGGTGATGCCACCCTTTGTAATACCACTCGCCGACAAACCAGCAGCCATTTTGGTTCTCGGCGATAATCTGTGGGGCTTATAACCCTCCCGGAAACAAGCACCTTATCTCACAAGTTCGGAGCAGCGTTGTGGAGCAGGGGTTTCCCCAGGATTCTAATCAAGGGGGGATGTCCCAATGGCTCGGGGGGGGGGGGAGGGGGAGAGGCGGGGAGGCGATGCGAGGCGAGGCTAGATAAAATATAAAACTGTTTCTTTTTTAGTCCACTAGCTAAATTAGAGACGTCTATTAACCAAATGCTCATACCCGTAATGCATGTTTCCCTTTCTCTATATATACACCTGAGAGGTGGTGTTTTCTACTTAATCTGAAAAAAAGAATTTTATTTTTCCTTTTTTTTTTAGATTCAAGGGGGGGTGTCCAGGAAAACTAGAGGGGGTGTAAACCCCCGCCCCCCTGGGGGGGGGGGGGGGGGGTCTGGGGAAATCCCTGTTGTGGAGCCCACGGAGGGAGGATTAGCATTTTTCCCCTCGGATAGGATTACCGATGGACACAAAGGCCACTTTCCGGCGCACGGAGAAACAATGAGAGGAACAAAATGGCGGTGGAAGAGGGTGTGGGAAAGGGAAACAGGCAGTAGGCATCACCCTATGCGAAACGCACATGAAGGCACTCTAATGCAGGCCGGAGTGATAACAAAAGAACCCCCCTCCCCCTCACCGGAGAACACGAACTCCAGCCGAACGCTGACGCCGCTGAACCATTGTATTTGTTGTCCCCATCCATCTAGTTCTAAAGTTAACCGCTTGGGGCGCCATGGTCTGATCTCTTTCTTGTTGTCCCAGAAATGTTTTGTAACATCTATCAGTGATATTGCTACGCGCGTTCCCCAGCGAGCGCGTGATCGAATGGTTACCGCGCTTGGCTCTCGCGCAGAGGCTCTCGCGCGGAGGCTCCGGGCTCGATACCAGAAAGCGGACTTCTCTTTTATTTATTCCTTCAACTTGACATTCCGGTAAGTTCGAGAATTTTTGTCGTCTGATCGAGTCACGAATGTTCTACGCGCCGAACTTTCTTTGCCGAATGTTCCAGAAACTCACGTGGGTACAAAATGTGCTCCGAGTGGCGGTCCGTAGTCAGTCTCGCCCCAGCGGTCGATCCTGCTGTTTCGCCGACATCGACGCCTGCGACTGTAGCCTTTGTCTATTTTGTTTTGGGAACAAGCTCGTCCCATTAAACGTTTCGTTTCTTCAGTTATTCGCCGCCTCATCATTTATCATTCGTGACAATATTTTGCTCTTTATAGTTGGACTGCATAAAATAGCCCTACGATACTTTGTTTGTTTTGTTTTGTGTTGTTGCGTGCTAATAAACCATTCTGGTAACCCAGATTTGCGTAGCTGCGTAATTGTCGTTGTCAATGACGTCGATACAAATGAAGCAATGCGGAAGTATCTTCAAAAGTAATTCCTTAGAGGAATTCTCTAACGATCTGGATTCCCCGTATTGGGAGGAAGTAAGCGCTGTGCCCGCACTTGTGGATACGGACTTCGAAGTAAATTGTTTTAAGTACACTACTCCAAATTTTATTAATGTTTATAGTTGGATATTGAGGTAACTGCTAACGATAAATAGAAAACCTTACATAGGCCAAAAGTCTGCTCAGCAGAGCGCCTGTGCGAAGTCCCGTTCAAAACGCTCATAGCACGAGATTCGAGTCTTAATAGCGGCCATACAAACAATATATTACAATTTCTGTTGGTAGTTTCTGATAGACTACTATATTAAATAACTGTGAATAAAAAATCAAAGAAATAAAAAGTGGGGTTTTTTAGTAAATAAACTCCAAACTTGCCAGTTTTTCAAAATTTTCGTTTTTCAGGCACATGTAGCGCATTATATGCTTATTGCAAAATATTGAAATTATACTCAAAAGAAAGAGCTTTATTGGAGCTTTGCGGTGATATAAAGATCATAAAAAATATGTTGATTAGGTCACACAGCACAGCTTGCTGAACTTCGTCAAATATCGTCGCAGAGAGGCGGTTTGACAAATAAAAAAAAAAAATCATTAAGAATGTTATGACCGAGACGCTTAATTAGCATGAAAAAGCCTATGTCTAGAGTGTTCCCAAAAAGTTATATTGATGTAGCGTAAAAAGTAGGGAAAAGGGATGGAGTGAAATATGGCACCTCCGATAAGCTGGAAAAACGTCAGTTTCCACCTTGGCCGCTTCAACGGTCCATAACTTGAGAACAAACAATCCGACGAAATTGCCGTTTGCGTCTTCTTTTATTATAGGAATTGCCCCAAAACATTTTTTTTTTCGTCAAAATTAAAAATTCAACCCTAAATCCGTGCCTGAGTTGAGATGAAATCACCCATATAATTATTTGGGCAAGCGAGGGAAATTTCGGCAGAAATAGGGAAAGTTCAGGCGTCCGCTAGGGAAATTCTGACTTTCCGTGTTGGCAGCCCTGATTGCCCGTCAAAAGGGGGAGGGGGGGGGGGGGGGGTTGGGGGTTGTGTTAAAACAAAATTTATACTAATTTTAAAAAAAGAAGGGAGGACGAAATGTTAGGCTAGGTGGCGCAAGCTGCCGCCCGTTACAATATGTATAGCCATTACCATCCATTCATCCATCCGAACACCGTCGCGGTGTTCGGAAGCGCCATTTAAATTTGGAAATATCCAGAAGACTCTTATTGGAACGATGATGAAGAGACTACGGGGGTCTTGAGGTGGAACCACAACGTGAGCCTCCCGGAACTTCCTTCCAGTCTAGCGACACTGGTTGTGATGTCCCCATTTTAGAGACTGTAATAAAACTTTGGTTGGGGCTAGTTGACTGTGCCTGAAGCGACACCAGCTCAAGCCAGTAATTTCCAGCAGCTGAGAAGGTTTCATCGCACGAGGTAGTCACAGTTAGTTGCCCAGTGACCAATTAAGGTTTGTGTTATTTCTCGCGTTGAGTGCACAGCCCAAGTCCATGCCTTCGAAATGGCTTTTAGCTGGGATCAAAACTGTTCAAGGTATTTGAGTGGTTGGCACGGAGAAGCACCACCCACGTCTCCTGGGTTTGCTTTTATGATCTGTGAATGGGTCTTCAAATCTGTCTTCGTGGAAGTTCAGGGCTGTTTCGTACAGAGGCGGATATATGGCTCGCAGGGAAAGAGACCTCATGTCACCTCCATTTCACCCAAAACTTAAGCATTCCCCCCAAAAAAGTTGTCTTTTTTTTTTTTTTACAGAAAAAAAAGTTCCCTTTGTTGTATACATAGCTGAACAGCGGGAACAGCAGGTGTTTGTGCAATTCAACATTGTCCGTGTGATCGTGCAGAAGCATTCTTGAGGTCATCTCGCAGAAAGGATCAGAATGTCCAAAACTGCTCATCACTTATTCCGCAAGACCCAAGCTTCTCGCACTTGCAATGTACCAAGATACAGAACAATCTGTATTTCACACACAAAATGCTTTGGAAAGACAAGTTAGTCCAGAGTAACATTTAAGATGAATATGAGAATTCGATGGTCGTGTCCGCTGGCGTCGGCAAGAGGGTAATGCAGGGGCCCTATGCTACATGGCGGGACCCCGGGACAACGCCGTCTGGAGCGGTTGGCCAGCGGCAGACGACGTTGTGCCGGTCCCGCCGTCTAGCATAGGGCCCCAGCTTGGCGGTTCAAACAAATGCGGCCAGTACTAACCGCCAAAGGCCGACAGCGCCCAATTTCTCCCCTGGCGGGCAATTCAGCCTGGATCTTTACCGGAGCGAATGCATGCATCCACCGCAACCCAACGCGCTGGAGTTACCTCCAATTGTGCACTTGCCGATTTTGGAATTTTTGCGTTCGTAAACGTGTACAGTTTGTCAGTTGTTTGTTTTTCAGATCTTTTTGTTTTTAACTTGTTCGTTTACTCATACTCGTGTAATATACCTTTTTTGTGGGCACGTAAGAAAGGCCTTCAGAACGCACTGCTTTGAAGAATCGGCGAAAAGGCAAGCGATCTTTGTTCTCGTTCGCCGAAGTCAAGAGTTCGTTCTGAAGGACTTTAACGTGCCCTAAAACGGTGTACATATTTTTCCTCATACTTTATGTGCCAATAAAGAGAACAGTTTTTTTTTTTTTTTAAACATATGTGTTACGTGCTTACTTTAATTGCTAATATACATGAGAACTCGCTAAACGACGCGACCTAAGAAAATAAAACAAACATCGAGCAGGATGAGCGGATGTATGGATGGATGAATACGGCTGAGCCCTTTGGATCGGGCGGTAGCTTACGCCACCTAGCCATTTTGTCTTACCCTTTAAGCTTAGAATATTTAAATGTGAAAACTATATTCACTCCGTACTGAAAAGCGGCCGTCAGGGGACAGCGCCATCTCTCGAGCTTTCCAGGCGGAGAATGATCTCTACGGGAAATACGTCACAAATTACGGACCTGGTACGCTTTGCTTGGGAAGGCTACGGCCGGGCTCCGCACTCCTCCTGCTGTCCTTCGCACACCCTCGGTGAAGGAAACACCGCCGGTGACAAACATTCGCGCGTCGCAAGCGGCAATTTGCCATCTTTGCCGGCAGCTTGCTGTGTCTTCGAAGCCGGACCCTGGGTAGGAGTGCAGCTGAGAATGGCGCCGCGGTCCTGGGAGCCGCCCTTTTAAACTGTGCTGGTCTTGTCTGTAGCCCCCGCACGAATCTTCCTTGGAGGCACGCAAAGACTCTTTGCGTGCACTTTCCGAAAACGAGCATACGCTAGAATAGCGCACACAAAATGTGCTTAGCGTTCGGCGTATGCGCAGTGCTATTCTTTGTGTACGCTACGCTATTCTAAAACTCCCTATGTCCGTATGGGAGGAGAAAATATGTTGCATTCTAACTTATAAGGTACAAGACAAAGCACAAAACAATCTTCGATGTATTGCAGTGTTCAACAATTTGAAATAGTCTAGGAACGGTGGCAAGATATTCCTGCATCGACTGTTGGAAAGACGCGCAGGAGCCAGACATAGCTGTTGGCTGCTTCCCAGCAGTTGCTGTTCTCGCGGAAGAACACAACCGAGCCACAATATGACCCCTTTTCGCACCCTGAATGCCCTCCCCGAAAAATAGTGCTGGCTACGCCACTGTTGGCAACGTCTTTTGGATCGTACAGCTACTGCTACTGGCTAAGACGAACTCGCTTGATCCGAGTCTTAGGAGACGCCAGTGCCTACAAGTGTCTCGTCGTATTCTGACGAGCTCTCACGAAACGGGCACAGGTTTCTGCTTTCGGCACCGCCTGCTGCTATTTTTAACGAGAGAAATAGAACCAAACAAAATATCTCGCGCAAGAGCCCACAGCAATAAGAGGTTCCTTTGGAAGTATCACACGTTTCCAAGGTAGTTTTTAAAGTATTGACAACGCCAGACCTTAAAGATAAAGTGTTAAGAGCCTTTCAGAATACATACCCTAAAAATTAATTTCAGACACAGCTGTAGAGGCTCCGACATTTCGTACCTTTGTAGTGAGGAAAGGTTTGTCTCGAGCATTTTTGCCTCCCCATATGGACCTGCTTGATGTTGAGTATGCCCAATCGCCCTTTGAACAACCGGAATCTATCCCAGGGGGGTCGGTGTTTTCATCTCCTCTATAGTTCTAGAGAAGATTTTGAGCTCATTGAAGCGAAAAGTGCTTCTCAGATGGGGTTCTCAACTTTGGGGGAAGTGCGCCGCCAGCTTTCCAGGGAACTGGCGTAAATCGATCTGCTTTCCAGCCGCCTTGATACTTGACTCGCAATGCTCCCGCAGGAGCCTTCCACGCCTCGAGTCGAGCGGCTTCTGTTTGGGGCCGCCAACGGGCTCGGAACATCGCAAACCGCCGCGCGGAAAGACGCTTTTTATTGGCGGAGCGATAGCGCTTCCAAACAAGTCCGAAGCAAGGCTCACCTGTGGGAGAGCAATGGCCCGAGCTGCTCGAGCAGCAGATATATAAGAAGCCCCCGGTCCTTGCGCTCTTTGATTTGAGACACTTTTTCGGCGCGCAACTCGCGACACAGCTTACCGCAACCTAGAAAGGAGAAATGGTTTTCACGAAAAACGTCACGCCCAACTCACGTCGTTAATTAACGACATGATTGCAATGTTACGTGTGTTGAGATTTTTTGCAACGCTGAAGGTGAGAGGTCCATTCAAAAAGCGTAAGTATGCTGGGATTCGGCCCACAAGCATCCCGCAGTCACATGCTCCATAAATAATAGTTTTATATTGTCGAATCATTTCCGCTCGAAAAGGAGCTCCGCTCTGTTCACGTGTTTTGCACTGTTCTTTTTCTCTCTCTTAAGTGCTGCCCTGTCTAAATATTTGCTTCTCAGCCCTTTCTCATGTCAACCATCCGGAATAGCAATAGCACTGTTAGGCAGGGGCGAGGGCCAGCGGCACCCGGGGCGGTGGTCCCCCTCCATTGCTCCTATAGGTATACAAGTGCGAGCTCTTTGCTCAAGGAGGCACCTCGGCTCTGCGCCAACTCTTGCACAGCAGAAGCAACCGCCAAAGATAAAGCTATTAGCTCGGGCTTCTAGCTACAGTTCACGCAGAAAGAATAATGAAAATAGACGAGGGACACTCGCAGCTGACAATGTATACCTTTAAAATGAAAGGTATTTTTCTAATTGTCAGAAAAGCCAAAACTACCGCATGAGGAGATATTTTTCTATGCCTGTTGAGTTGGGCGATAGGGCAAGGATGGTGCGCTTGCCCAGTACTCTGGTAGAATTATTTTTTGTCCCAAAAGGGCGAGTGTGGGGGCCTTTCGGGGGTGGGCCCCCACACTCGAACGAGTCCCCTGGTTTAAACCCAAGGAGAAATCCAATAACGGACAACTTGTATTGAGCAAAGGTCGCAGGTTCGAGCGTTCCATGCGGATCCAGAAGGTTGCCGACCCCCGCGGCGATATCTCCGACGTCGCTTGGCCAAGATTAGACCCCGCTTCTCTCGGAGTGCAACGGAATCTGCCTCCTTGGCTCACGCCGAGAAGAGACTCTTGAGTGTGGACTGGCACTTTCGTTCCAATGCCGGGACACCAACAGTGTGAACTGGGTCTCGCGTTGGGCAAGCCGGGCGCCGGCGAAAGCAGTCCGCGACGGCCTTGAGCCTGGCTACGCGGGCCGCCATGTTGATACGGGCTGCTGGCAGCTGCGTGGCCCGCGTGGGGGAAAGGCGGCTCTCGGGCCCACTTGGCAGCCCCGCGGGCAGGGTCCGTTTTTTTCCAGTCGTTTGTCTTTGTCGGTAGATAGTGGGGCCACCTTTCACACTAAAGGCCGACCCAAATAGGGCGTATTCTCGACGAATTTACGCGCGCTTCAGCGGGCCTAATCGCAGCATTTGGCGGGCGTTTTTAGGGGCTAGCCATGTCCGTATGTCCGTCCGGCGTCGGGTGCTCGTGCTCCTGCTCGTGAGCTCACGTGCTCACGTGCTCGTGTAGGGCAAAAAAAAAAAAAAAAAAAGTTATGAAAAAAGAAAAATAAGAAAACAAAAAGTAGGGGGTTCTGAGATGCCATCCCATCTGTCTTCTTAAAAAAAGAAAAAGACGAAAACCACACATTCTCCTACTGACATGAATGAAAACGACCGAAAAGCTCGGCATGCAGCGCCTCAGCGTCTACGCAGACAGCAAGCTGCTCCGGAAACCAGGGCGCGAGAAGCTGCTGCACAGCGTCAAAAATCAAGTCCAAACGCAACCCGGAGCTCAGCACTACCTATGAGCAATAAAAAAAAAAAATCAGCACCATCAGCACTACCTATGAACAATAAAATCAGTATCATCAGCACCACCAGAGCTTCGCCCCAATCAACGTCATTTTTTCACAAAAGGGAAGAGGCGAAGTTCGCCAAGCCACACACGACGCTTTTCGTCGGCGTCTCCTCGGCGTTTCGGTGCACATGGTGCAGAAAAGCGGGCCGACTCGCGCTTTTCATGAAACGAGGCAAAGCGTAAATCGTCTGCTATAGGTGGTATTCACTGCGCCTGAAGGTTCGATTTTGCCAGGGAGCGCCACCGTCGATCCTCCATCTTCGAGGTCGCGGTTTGACTGGCTTGGGTATGCGGTCGTCCGTTAGCAATGTGTCTTAATTTCATATTGCTGGAGAAGCTTCGTTGAACAGAAGAGAGAAAAAATATGAGCCATTCCACTCTGTGAAGGTGGATGACCAGTGAAGCTGTTCAGCATACGACACGGACGTGACACATAAATTTGAACTAAGGTACGAACACATTGATTGTCTTGATCGGTGGTCATCGGGAAGGCACGCACACACATGTCGAGGACTATCGCCGCCCCGAGGAGCCGGAGAGCAAACTAGACACGCGCGACGAGACCGGTACCCCGAGAGAGCGGAAGGAAAGGAAACTAGGCACGCAAGCAGGCTTGGAACGACGACAAAGAGAGGGCGGTGCGAGCATAGACATCGCCGCGACGCGGGTCGCACAGCGGCAAATCTTTGACAAACCTTTATTATCTACCTGAGAGTCTACTGATCTTGAAAATGCTGCCTATTGGTAACTAATCTACTAAAAATGCATATCCAACTGATCAGACGTATAAGCTTTTGCAAAGAATGGAGTGATTTTGTACCCAATTCGGGACCTGCGTTTTTGTTGACGCACAAGAAAAATCCACGGAACCCTAGCCATAAACAGCTTCGCTGTAAAAAAGTATCTCGGGGCGGGCCGTTTTAATTTCCTCGTTGCAGCCGAGTGCCTTGTGTGAAAATCGTTTGAGCGATGGTGAACTGCGTGGTTGTAGGGTGCTCTAATCACACGCGGAAAAAGTTTATCACGTAAACTTTGCGAAAGTAGGCTTTTTCCTAAGCCCAAAAGTTGTGACTAACAGGTGCCAGAGGACGGGGGCAGCCTTCGAAAAATCCTTTTTCATGAGCGGCGTCCACGGTGAGCCTCCGTTTTCTGCACAGGAACCGTAGGCACGACGTACGACACGGAAGCAACACGGCCGAAGGAAAGAGATTCCGTTAGAGACCAAAAAGAAAGAAAACTAGCAAAACAAAAAGTAATCAGACCGTGCTACAAATGCACCAAAGTAGAAAAATCAGTTCTTGCACTACAGCTACCGCCGTGGGCATGGCGCGCGGCACGGAGCGTTAACACCTTAACGGAGTGCTGCACGAAGCTGAGGGAGCAACACGGTCGCAGTGAACAAGTCCTCTAGCGACAAAATCGAACTAACAGCACAAAACATATTCCTACCGCACTTAGAAAAAAAAAATGAACCCTAGTTATGCCCAAGAAGACCCTTTAAAGTTGTCAAATGCTGCTAAACCATGCTGAAAAGTCCGGCCAGACGACAGCTACGTGGGATAAAGAGACCTCGAAGATGGCGACCGTGGTGGTCGATGCCAGCGCCCCTAGCGAGTGACGTCAAGTGAATGTCACCTTCCGCAAGGGGACCGAAATAACTGAATGTTAATCAGCAACGAAAGCCTAATGGACCTTTTCCACATACCGACGGCACCAGGCGGTGGCTGCACGAACTAAAAATCGAGGAAGTGACCTACCTGCGCTACCAATCGATAATGGGAGCTACACTACCGGTTTCTTCGCTCTCTGAGCTGCGGCGCGTGCCCAACGCGACTTTAAAGAGCGGCATCCGTGGCGTTTACCCAAACGTCGTGCTTTTCTTTCCGTCCACTTTCTTTTTTTGTGTAACACATTTATATATATGCTGCAATCACGTGTTCTACTCGCTGATCCACAGCCTCCTTCCGAATTTCCTCGATTTTTCGTGCCAACTTCCGCCGCTTGGTATCGGGCGCTCGTGCGTGCGCAGAACGCTTCTCGGAAAAGGTTCATTTGCTAGCGCTTGTCTCAAAAATGTACCTTGCGATCGCCAGGTTGCTAACAAGTATCGGCAGGAGGACGATCTCTGCTCAAAACCCTCCCTCATAATGTTTTCATTTCGCCCGACAGTTCGCCGATAAACCGGCGAACACGAGAAGCGAGTGCCCATTTCGGTGGCTGAATCGAGCCAGCCAGCAGGCCGCAAAGCTAGGCAAGCCAATCCTCGAGCAACTTCCGGTTGCTAACTCTTGAGCTGATTGGCCGGCACCGCACCGTACGCTTCCGGTTACGCCACTGACACCACGACACCACGCCGAAATACGCCGAAGCGCCGAGATCTGTCTCGGTCGGATCGCCAAACGTCCGCCGAAATGCCCGTAAATACGTGGCGAATACGCCCTCTGGGGTTCGGCCTGGAGGATCGCCGAATACGCACGTATTGACGCCGACCTTGAGGCGTTATGTCCGCCAAAACGCCCGTACAAAAAAAAAAAAAAAAAAAAGAAAGAAAAAGATAGGTTGCGAAATGTTTTTGCTGTTTTCGATTGCTTTCTGGGGTGCTCCCTTTGCTTTTTACGAGCTCAATCAGAAAAATGGATATCCCTGTCGCCCCTGATAAGTAAACTATATATGTGTTGCATCAATCCGGAACCCTGCTGGAATATAATGCTAGCAATGGTGATGCGCAAGAATATGGACATGACTTTACCCGGATGAAAAGATAAGTGTGGCGCTTTTTTTTTTAAACAAACAGGTTGCCAGAAACAAAGGAAACAATATTGCCTTTCGGCTTCACGAGCCCTTTTCACTGAAATAATGCCTCATTGCCAACAATATTGTTACTTGGGTCACAACAAATTTTCGTTTTTTATTATTTATTTTTGGTCCAGTTAACGTTATATTCCCAAACTTATTGTATTTGAAGAATGGAAAAACTAAAAGTATCAGTAACTATGTTTTCTTGGTATAAGCTTTTTAGAGTTTTAGCAGATCGTTTTTTTTTCGCCCCGATAACGACACCCGATAACGATACGATGCATGCCCAACACTAGAGAGTTTTAGTAGATCGTTTCGATGACTCCGATAACGATACCCGATACTCTGCCTCCGCCTTTGCGCTTACATATATAGTATCGTTATCGGGGGTATCGGAGGTATCGGAACGATCTACTAAAACTCTCTACTCTCAAGAAAAAAGGGTGTAAAATGGTGTATCGTTACACCCTTTGTCCCATATAATGCACCCCAAAACTTCATTTCGACGTACAGAGCCCTATAGTCGAACAGACGACCCCAAATTTTACGAGGGGCTTGATAACGGTGCGATATAACTTTTTTAAATAGCTAAAGTGCGTATCAAAGACCAGATAAAGAAAACACCGAGTTTTTTACAGTAGGGCCACGAAAACCCCGATTATGTTTTTTGTAGTCATTAAAACGTACATTAGCTTTTAATAAGTTGTACCACACGGCTATCAAGCCCGTCAGTAAAATTTCGGGCCGTCTGTTCGACTGTAGGGCGCTGTACGTCGAATTGAAGTTTGGGGGTGTATTATATGGGACAAAGGGTGTATCAATACACCCTTTTACACCCTTTTTTCTTGAGAGTGAAAGCCGCCGGAGGGGAGAGGAGGTATCGTTGTCGGGGCGAAAAAACGATCTGCTAAAACTCTCTTATCTGGTAATGTTCAATTCTACACAATAAACTCTCTTACATTTATTGATTCAATTTATAGATTATGTAACGGCTTTTGTATTTTGAAGTTGTTTCTAATACCAGCAGGTAAATATTTTCCCAGCAACCGTTATCAAACTCTGGCAAAAATAGAACCGAACAAAAAGTGGCCATATCATGGCATACAAGCCTAAATGCTTTCGTCAACAGCTAATCCCCGATTTTCGGGAATTCGCTATAAATGGTCATCAAGAAAAAAAAAATTATGATCTCCAGCAGTGTGCTTATTTTCACCTGTCAGTTGAAGAATAAAACGAACACAAGCGTGAAACAAACTTGATTAAACCCTGATGCTAAATGTCTTCGCCGAGTATTTTCCCTAGCTCCATGACAAACAAATAAAAAACTGAATATAGGGAATAGTTTTACAAATGCGGGCATACTAATGTGTGAAGCCTGATATCTGAACCCCATGAATGTACAAATAATGTGCGCAGGAAAACTAGCAAACCGCCATTTCTGTTTTACCTCTATGTTGATTGTACGAGAATGCAACTCTGTTGTGTTTCCTCTCAATTTCAAGTCTTTTTCCGAAACTACGCGTTGTCTGCCCGTACATATCCGTCGTCATTCCCTTTATGGGTAGTGCTTTAATTTTCCTAACACTCGATAGTTTTCTGAAAGCTGAATTTCGATGTTATGGATAGTCTACAAAAGCCAACTATCGATAGTACTATCGATAGTACTATCAATTGCACTATCGGTATACTATCGATTGCACCATCGATAGTACTTTTGTTAGTACTATCGATATCCGACTATCCATCGTACTATCCACTGGACTGATCTCAATGACAATTGCTGGATCGCGCTTCCCGGCTTGTTCGCTGCAGCGCCAGTGAAGCCACCGGATGGCAACCATGCTGGGATACGATTTGCGGTTTTGCTAGCCTTTCGCTGCGGCTTTCCAGCGTGCTGTAGGCACGTTTTCTACTCGTTCGTCGTCATTCGCCGAAGAAGTTTTTTTAAGACTCAGTGCACCGTTGAGACTCGCCGTTGTGAACACGTAGAAAATTTTACGAAAGCGCAGTACCGCAGGAAAAAGGCACAACTCGTCGAAAGCAAGTTTCGCCGGTCTGGCGGCGTGTTCAAAGCTTCCTTGGCACGCCGAAGTGCCGCGTCTCTGCATGTGCCTTTGCACGCTTGGATACCGACCAAGAATCGACGCTGTGTGGATTTGTTTTGCAAGTGCAATGTGCGTGAAGCCGTATGTGCCTCTGGATCAGCGTCTTACTTTACTCTGACGACTGTATACTTGCGGCACTCGCGGTCCAGAAACGAGCTTATTCCAGCGTCCAGTAGCGACGGAAGAGGGGGGGAAGGTACGTCTTTTTTTCGTCCTTAGACGATTTACAGAATACTGCGCAAAACAGCTCCTCATCACTGATCAGTGCTGGCTCATTATCATACTTAATTGCACTTGACGTCTGAGCGCGGCTCGCCTAATTGTGATTGGTCAACAGATTGCACACGACCATATGGGCCGCGCTTCAAAGATTTTCATTCTCGCTTGTCTTGTACTTTTGCCTTCGAAAACCCTTCTTGCTCCACAGCTTTGCTCTATTCGTGCTCCCATGTGATCCATTAGAGTATATTTGGAACATAGCCATAGTTAATAGTACATAAGAACACGTACAGATCTCACCCTTTTTATTGATAGCAACTCACCGGAACAGCTGGACGATCCAGAACTCCGTGGCCGATATATACTGCATATAAATGATCTAAAGGCATCTACGCGTGACACGTTCAGAACTTTGGTGCGGCGTCGATTCTTGTCGCCCGTTGAGGCAGACCAAGTTCTATAGGCTGTCTAAACATACACACAACCCAATTATTGATTGTGTGGTTCCGAAACAGTAACTGCGTCGCTAACGCTGCGTTCCGAAACAGTAAGTGCGTCGCTAACGCTGGCCGTTGGCGATGCAGCACACGCCGCCATCTTGTCCGCGTGTTTGGTGTATAGTAAATAGCTACTAGTAGAAAGGTAGTAACGGTCAGAAAAGGGTAGCAACTGCTGCATTTACTAATTTTGTTTCTACCTATCGCGCGTTTGAGGTAGTAAATAGTTAGTGACAGGTAGTAAGAATCAGAAAAAAGGTAGTAACTGCTGCAATTACTAGCTTTTTAAGCGTGTAACTTTCCTCTTACTCCTAAATGACCGAGACGGCCGCAAGAGGCGCTGGCCCCCGACCACGCGACGACGACGACGTCTGTGTGAACCAGGACAAATATCACCGGCAACAGCTCCTGGAACTCATCACCAAGAAATTTATGAAGCCTCTCTTCGGCAGTTGTGCTCTGGGAGTGACAGGCAAAAATGCTGCCGTGAAGTTTTTTGAGTGGAAACCCCTATTCCGTAAAGTGTTGGAGTTGTAGAAGCATCTGGCGCCTACATCTTGAAAGCAGAAATGTTGGTATCTTGTGAATGTGTCTGTTCTCTGTATTTGATAATGCTTCCAGCATTTTGTGTAGAAGGTGGTTGAGAGTGATTGTATTCGGGCTTTGATCGCTTGGTCTCTTGTGAATGTCAATGTTCTTTGTATTTGAAAATGCTTCCAACAAAGGAGGTCTTTGTGTAAAAGTTGGTCGAGAGTGATTGTATTCGGGCTTTGATCGCTTGGTCTCTTGTGAATGTGTATGTACTTTGTATTTGAAAATGCTTCCAGCAAAGGAGATATCTGCGGAGAAGGTGGTTGAGAAGGATTGTATTGTGGGTTGGACCGCTTGGTCTCTTGTGAATGTCAATGTTCTCTGTATTTGAAAACGCTTCCAACAAAGGGGATCTCTGCGTAGGGAGCATCTCGCTATAGCATTACGGCCGAGAGTGTAATAAGGCCGAGAGGGGCGAAAGGGCAGAGAACTGCATTAAGGCTGAATAGGGCATAACGGCCGAGAACTGTATTAAGGCCGATAGTCTCTGAATGGGCTGGTGTAGCCGCCTTCTGTGGTTGACGACTTTAGTTGCCACCAAATAAGATAGATGACGCCACATTGAGCATGACGGTTGAAATTAACATGTTTTCAGTCCTGTCAATCGCCGTGGTCGCTTCGCAGATAACAATGATTGGCGCCCCGAATAGTGTAAACTGCTTAATTTTCGAGAGGACCTAATTTTCGCCAATCGCCTGCAATTCGCGAAAAATAGGTCCCGCGAACAATTCCGTTAAAATGTAAACACATTAGAATCTATATTGAGATCTTACCGCGTCGCGAAAATTAGAACCCGCAAATTATTCCAAAAGTCCAGCTTTGACCTAATCGCCAAAAATAAGTCGTTTACAGTATTCTACGGGAAAGTAGACTTATGGCATTTTTAAGAGTGTTTCTGTCGGTGACTGCAAATACTGCGGTTTTGGGTTTTTCACCCGTCACGGCTGGCACCAGTCGGTACGCCGGCCTTGCCAGTCCGAATTGTTCATTTATTTATTTGCTTTTCTGCGTTTTATTATTTCTTATTCGTTTGATCAGTAGTTCCTTCATCGGCATATTTGGATTATGTACATACACGCACACGTATACTTTCAAATAAATGCTATGAATTTAGGGCGCCTTTTTGGTATAACATTCCTATATTTTAATCATCGGCTTTTTAAGAGTTCAGGGAAACATTTATTGTGCCTTTTTTAGTTATGTCTCTGATTCTACCAGGCGGCTACGAAAACGATGAGTAAGGTTGATATTAAAATTTTATTTTCAATCTTTTTTACAGCGAAACGTTGAAGAAAACAGATACTAGGAAATATGAAAAAGCACGTGGGCCATGTGTTATATTAAGTTTTAAAGTATTAGTAATAAAATTAGTATTAAGTATTAAAATATTAAGTTTTGCAACCAGGGAAGCATAGAAAATATCACGCGTAATCATTATTGCATAGCTGAAGTTGTGGCGCTGTTTAGCATCTGGCAGCCGTTTGGTCGAGTACCCAAAGCAAAGCAAACCAATGACAGTGACCCCTCTGCGTAGAAGGTGGTTGAGAGTGATTGAATGCGGGCTTTGATCGCTTGGTCTTTTGTGAATGTGTATGTTCTTTGGGTTTGAAAATGCTTTCGACAAAGGAGATGTCTGCGTTGAAGGCGGTTGAGAATGAATGTATTGTGGGTTTGACTGCTTTGTCTCTTGTGAATATGTATGTTCTCTGTTTATGAAAATGCTTCCAATAAAGATCTCTGCATAGAAAGTGGCCCCGCAGGGGGCACATAGGTTTCTAGCTGTTTGGTGAGCGGCGTCACTACGGACCCCGAGCCTTGCGGGTTCGCGCGCCCGCGCCTGGCTGTGCGTGGCTTTCCCGTGTCTATGTATCTTCCTCATGTTTAATTGCTGGTTGCTGAGCCGAGCCCAGGGATGGTTGGACCCTTCGGGGCCCCCCGGGTGAGGCAGTACACCACTTTGGCCCCCGCTTCTCATAGACGGGAGTCCTGGTAAGGCCCGGCCAGGATGATTCAGTCTAGTCGCCTTTTTTGCCTTTCCTCTCTTTGTCTTTTCTCTCCTTTTCTTCTTTCTGCTTTCACCTTCTTTGGTGACAGGGCTAACCTTGGGTGGCGATGGACCTCTGTCTGGACCCACACTTGGAAGTTGGGTACAGTTTCCCGACAGCACTGTTAGAGTAACGTCTCCAGCAAAGCCCTTTTTGTAATGGTGACTTACCCCCTTGTTGGGCTCGGTGATGGGTGTGGCGCACCGCGGATTCTGAATATTTTTCGCACTTCTACGGCTCCGCATCCCTCTAAACCACGTTCAGGGCACGCCTTGAAAAGGCGCTGACTTGAACAAAAAACCACTGACAAAGAATCTATAATAATAATAAGAAGAAGAATCTTTATTTCCATTTAAAGAAATGGAAAAAGCTTCAACAAGAAGCTTGACTGGCCCTCAGCCCCATCGGCAGCCATTGAACAAACAGTTTTCGTGCAATGAAAAAAAAAATCATATACAGAAAATTATACATAAGCAAATTGAATAAAAGAAACAGGACACAGAACGCTCAAATATGTAAAAACAATATGTTATGCAACCCTTTAGGAGATACTGTTTCTAGATTTCTATTTTTTTTTTCTTCAAAATTGTTTAGAAGCTTTGGATTTAAATACCGAAGAATTTGCTGCCCATAATTTGACCTGCTTGTGGGAACCTTCCAATATTCCTTATAGCGGGTCAAGTAAACCGTATTATTTTTTCTAATACAACTATCCCGTTTAAAAGAACGCTTTCTTTCTTCCATCGTAAACCGGAGACACGGCAAAATAAAAATGGTAATTAGAAGTCTATAATCAGATAGCTTATGCATTTTTAATATTTGCAGATTACTAAACATGGTCTCAGTGTGAGAGTCATAAGGTGTGTTAAAAATGGCTCTCAACATTTTTTTTTTTTTTTAAGTAGATAAATTTTGTTTATGTTGGATGCCGTGGTTGTGCCCCAAACAAGGTTGCAATAACTCAGGAGTGAGTAAAACAGCATGCTAAATAATTATTTTCACGCGAACTGGTAGAATTTGGCTGTGGTGATACGTTAAACCAACAACACGTGACAATTTGGAAACAAAATAATTTATATGCTTATCCCATGTCATATTGTCAGGAAAAAAAAGACATTTAGTGTTTTAAAATTATCCACGATCTCTATCGGACTTGAGCTAAATACTGTAGGCGTTGGCATAAAAATGTGTTTATTTTTCGGACAAAGAATCTGAGGTACAAAGATTTTTGTAGTTCATTCGCTAGATGAACAAAAACTCGTTGTTAAAGGGGTACTCCGGCGATTTTTTGAGCTACCTCAACTAACTATATTTTCTGACTCCCCGGCCTTTACCCTTTCTAGTATGGTATTTAGTATCGCGAAATTAATATTAGTTATTGTGAAATCGGCAAATGAAAATGATGCAAAAACCAACATTCAAATATACCCGCACTTTTCAGTGCCGTGACGTCAGTGGCAGGCAGGCTTGCCAGTCGAGCAAGCGGTCTAAAAAATAGCATATGCCAATCATTTGATCCGTGCGGGCGCGCGGGTACTGGAGCGAGCTTCCAAAGCATTGATTTGACACCATGAAACTGCTTGGAATCAGTTGGGAACAAATTCTACAGCCCAAAAAGTGAACCAATGCCTTCCACTGACGTCACTTTTTCGTCAGTAGAGACTTTCAGTTTGAAAAACACCGTGAGGACCGAAATTCTAAATTCAATAACTTCGTGAAAAAAAAATTATTTTGACCTAATATTTGGGATACTATTTTAGCGATGTTGTTTGGCGAGTTTAGCAAAATTTCAAGCAAATCGGGGACCATGAAGAAATCGCCGGAGTACCCCTTTAAGCTGTCACCTTTCCTATAGCTAAAGTGCTAGAACACCTTGGGTTCTAATATAAGGCAAACAATTTGCACTCTGGGGGACCTCCTAGTGGAGGTAAACACCAAAAGACAAAGCGAAGGCACTCCCGAAGCTTACCAGCATTCTTTATGTTCAAGTTTCGGTGAGCCCTCACCGCACACTTAACACCATCCGGGGAGTCCTTTCTGAGAACTACTTGCACACCAGTGAGGCAGAACTCGAGGGACTCGAAAGTGCTAGCGTAATCGCT
Source organism: Ixodes persulcatus (assembly GCA_013358835.2). Classification (NCBI taxonomy): domain Eukaryota; kingdom Metazoa; phylum Arthropoda; class Arachnida; order Ixodida; family Ixodidae; genus Ixodes; species Ixodes persulcatus. Next base: position 243,499 of record JABSTQ010009627.1, read on the forward strand.
GTCAAGCGCGTCATGTTTATAAAAGATGGTGAGGAAATCCCTTCAAAACATGTCATCCTTACTTTTTTGAAAAGCACAACCTTCCGGAAATGATCAAAGCAGGGTATCTTAATTGCCGCATCCGCCCTTATGTTCCCAACCCCCAGCGGTGCTTCCGTTGCCAGCGTTTTGGCCACGTATCACGCAGCTGTCGAGGGAAGGAGACATGTGCAAAGTGCGGCAGCCACGACCGTCTAGCCGATATCTGTGAAGGTGCAGTTTCCTTCGCCAACTGCAAGGGTTCTTACCCTGCATATTATCGCTCTTGTCCCTTGTGGCGACAAGAAAAAGAAATCCTCACCCTAAGAGCCAAAGAAAACATCTCATATTCAGAGGCAAAGCAAAGATTCTCTTTCGAAAGGTACGTTATACTCCGAGTCCGACGTGGTGCGCAGGGGCCCTCCACCGCGGACGAAATCGAAGGCTACCCAGTTCTCGCCTGAAGTCCTAGTGGCTTTTCGGGCCCCAACATCCCCACGGGGGCAGCAGCTCCTCCCACCTTCTAGAGGGAACACACTAGCTGGCCTTCAGTCTCAGGAGAGGAAGGCAACGCCAGTGCCTGTCCTTACTCCGAGGCCTTTCCCCGGTGAGAAGGAGCGACAAACTCGCCTCAACTCTTTGGGAAGGGCCTCCTCCTCCAGGGAGCACAACTCTCGTGCTGCTCACCCGGTACTTAGGGACCGGAGCGGGCAGAGTTGAAAGGCGCACTGCCCAGCACCTCCGCTGCCTCCTCGGCTGGTCGTGGCCGGGGCCTGACACCCCGCGATTCAACCCGGAAGAAAACGCTTGCTACCAGCGGCACGCCTCAAAAAGCGGACCTGACCGGGGAATTTCAACGATTCGGCAGCTCCTGCGTCAGACTCGGACAATATGGAGTGGCAGACGCAGACCCGTGCAACGAAGAACAAAAAACCGGTTACTGCATCGAAGTAGTGTATGTTGTCTCTCTCCCTAATTTTAATCTTTTTCACTACCGAGTTTTATTGATTTACATTTTCCGATATAAACGAATTTTATAAATGGCAAAAGTACATGATTATAATGCAATTAAATGCAAAGGTGCACGCGAGCTGGACAAGAATGACGAAAATAATCCCTGGAGAAGGGGAACAAGAGGGACAATAAAGGACAAACACAAATCTCCAAACCAGTCACATCGCTGTGTTTGGAGATTTGTGTTTGTCCTTTGTCCCTCTTGTTCCCCTTGTCCAGGGATTATTTTCGTCGGCAAAAGTACATTTTGTGCAGTGGAACTGTCGCGGCCTTTTAAGAAATAATGATATGAATCATTTTATGGATGAGCTTCGGTCGATTGCTCCAGCTCTTCAGAAAACTCATCTCCATGATCGTTCCCCTCATATTTTAAGACGTCACCGGGTCTTTAGGGAATACTGTCTTAGTGATAATCCCTCTGTTGGCGTGGCAGTGGTTGTACAGAGTGGGGTGGCCTGCCTCCGAGGTCCCACTCTGTAAACCACTTGAAGCCGTGACAGTGCGCCTTCTTTTAGAACGCCTCATAACTGCCGTGTCCCTTTATTTATCACCTAACACTCCATTACATCTTAGTGAACTGCAGTCTTGTAAGCCAGCTCCAACAACCCTTCATGACTAGGCGATTGTAATGCCCATCACCCCATGTGGGGTAGTATTCGTCAAGACTCCCGTGGAGTTGTGGTCGAACATCTTTTATTGGCATGCCTTCTTAATGGTAGAGAGCTACACATTTTTCACTGCAGCTCACGCCTCATTTACATCCATAGATCTGTCGATTTCATCCCCCTCCTTATTTCCTTGCTTTACTTGGAAAATTCTCAACAACTTTCTTGGTTGTGATCACTTTCCATTTGTTTTAGAGGGCGTTGTTCAGCTTCCCTCACTCTTGAAACGAATCCCTAGGTAGAAGTTAGATCAAGCTGACTGGTCACTTTCTGTGTTACATTCCACTCTCGACCCTTCTCTGCTTTCGTACCCGAAGATGCTGCGCTCTATGTTACTGAGAAGATACTAAATGCGGCTGAGGTGTATATTCCACAAACCTCTGGTAAGGTGCGAAAGAAATGTCAACCATGAAGAAACAAGGAGTGTGCCACAACCCTAGGGGATCAAAAAAGGGCTTGAGGCGAATTTCGCAGATGCCCCACGTCACGTAATTTTGCGGAGTTTAGGCAGCGAAAAGCTAAAGCCCGTTGGACCAGGAAGCGTGCACATCTAATTCAGGCCCCGACCAGGGCGCCCCTAGCGGCAAACGGGTCCGTTTCATCGGGGAACTGCCTTGGAACTTCTGCCAGTCGCTGCGTTGGTTGTGCGTTGTATAGCGGGTTAGCGCTGTAATTTCCAAGGTAGCTATTCCGCACTAAGAAAGCCACAACAATTGATGCGGCAAACAATAGGCGACCGCCGCGACGCGGCCGGCATAGAAAAGGTGCGGATCTAATTCAAGCCCCGACCAGGGCGCCCCTAGCGGCAAACGTATCCGTTGCATCGGGGAACTTCTGCCAGTCGCTGCATTGGTTGTGCGCTGTAGCGGGTTAGCGCTGTAATTTCCAAGGTAGCTATTCCGCTCAAAGAAAGCCACACCAATTGATGCGGCAAACAATAGGCGACCGCCGCGACACGGCCGGCATGCTCGCTTCCCATAAATAGGTTTGTGCCAGCCAAAGAGATTTGGGATATATAAAGGAAAACAAATGGAGACTTTGGGGCGTTTTCACATGACGTCAATCCGCTATTTTCTTGTTCGTTTGTTTTTTCAAACAAATTTACTACTTTGAAGGATTACATCGCAACCTGTTAAGGAGATGTCAGCGTGGTAAGACATAAGCTTCGGAGCTCCATGCATTTAAGGAGTCATGTAAATCATAGGAATGCTCGCCTTCGGCACACGCCAGACAGTTCACAACAACAAAATGATGACCAAAATTACGTCAGTGAAATCACCCTATAGGTGCTTTGCAATCCACCTCTTTCGAAATCATGGTTCCAGAGTTTCTGGTATGAAAACACATGTTCGCGTTCCATGGATTCACGAGCGGCCATGGCATGCTTTCAAGCGAGATCTCGTGAGAGCGCTCGTGGTGTGGACGCGCGTTCTCTACCCAAAACTCTTGAACCGGTGATTTCGTAAAGAGGTGGATTCATACTCTTGATGCCCCTCCTTCATCTTTAGTTGACATCGGCAAAATCCTTGAACATTTTTATAATACATCCAGCTCGGCCAACTATACAGTAATTCTTTCAACAGATTTAAATCTCGTGCAGGGCGACAAAACGTCTCCATGTCTGGAGAAGACTCTGAGCCTTATAACCAGCCGTTTACGCAGTGTGGACTTGAAATGGCACTTGACATAACGAGGGTTTCTGCTCCAGGGCCCGACGCAGTTCACTATGAAATGCTTCGTCACCTGCCTCCTAAGTCCCCGAGATATTTTCTCTTGTTTTTCTATTTCTTGTGAGAAAAAGCCTGCTTTCCCCATGCCTGGAAGCATGCATATGTCATCCCGCTTCTAAAGCCTGTGGGTCGCCTGTCAGTACCGCCCAATCAGGCCGAGTTCCATTCGCCCCAAGGAAGCCACACGGGGAGCGCTATCATGAAGAAATACTTTATGAATACTCAATTGTGTGAGTCGGCCGGGTGCTGCGGAGGGCCAAGGCTGCCTTGTGGTCCGGGTCTTCCCTGGCCTCGCTCAGCACCGTCTCTTCCGTTCGTCACGGCACCTGGAACTGTCTCTGTCGCGCACCTGCCGCGAGCGTCCCCCTTCTTCGTCTTCGCCGCTCTCGGCGCCGTCCCTCCGCGTGCCGTGCGGCTCACTGTCCCCCACACTCCCCTCCCCTCAAGCCTGCAACTCCGGGGGGGTCCGAGGCATCCCGAGTCCCTGGAGCGTCCGCCAAGCACTCTTCCAGCTCGCCCATCTCCGCGTCGCTGGTGGTGGTGGACGCGGATGGTGCCGCAGCCGTCGAACGGGGGGCCGGCACCGGTGGGACCAGTGCGTGTTCGGGGAAGAGGCCGAGCGCCGGGTATTCGGCGGCGGCTCCGTCGACGAAAGAATCTGGCCCGTCGGTAGCATCCGGAGTCGCTGGATTGTTGGCCAAGTACTCCTCCAGCTCATTCATCTCCGCGTCGCTGGTGGTGGTGGACGCGGATGGGGCCGCATGCAGTTGTCGAACGGGGGGCCGGCACCAGTGGGACCGGTGTGTGTTCGGAGAAGGGGCCGAGAGCCGGGTCTTCGGCGGCGGCTCCGTCGACGAGCAGTTGGTCGGGTGCAGGACTCCGGCTTCCCGTAGCTTGGCTGAAGCCGAGAGCCACAGGAGCTAGGAGGTCTGGCCGATCCCGGCGAAGCAGTTGTACTGCCGCTGCGACGCCGGCGGGGCGGCCCATGTTTTTCAGGAGGTCAGTGTGTCGGCGGCTGGCCTCGTGCGTGTCCTGGTGGACCACCGGGACCTGGCACAGCCAGCAGGCGTCTGGGTGGTCGTCGGGTAGCGAAAAACGGGGCAGCGTATGCCCCCGGAAGGGCTGCGGGACTTGGCTGTCCGGTTGAGTCGGGTTCGGTCTGGGCTGGTTCCGCCAGCGCACCCTCGACACAAAGTGGACGGCTTCTTGGCCGTCCTGGGCCGTCCAGGTGGCCACGGTGTGGCGAGGTGGCTTGCGCCGGGCTGGTTCTCCAGCCGCCGTCGAGACCGCTTCTCCTCGTGGGGTGGAGTGTCGTCTGCCCGCCTGGTCACTCGAGGCTCTCCGGTGCTCCGCGTCTCCGCCGCCCTGCCTCTGTTGATGTGATCGAGGCCAGGGTTGATCACCCCGCCTCTGCCAACCGGGTTGACCACCCTGTTGGTTGGTCCGCCTTGTTCTTCGCCAAGCGGGTTGACCACCCTGTCGGTTGGTCTGGCCGGTCCGCTGCCGAACGGGTTGACCACCCTGTCGGTCGTCGGTCTGGCCTGTCACCTGCCGAACGGGTTGACCACCCGGTGGGTTGGGCTGGCTAGAGTCACTAAATAAAGCTACGCTTTCAGAGTACCGCATTCCTTTTCTTTGGCATTTTGCCGACAATACAGTCGCTCTATTCAACAATATTCTGGTTCGCTGCGGCATCATTGGACAGCGGCAGTCACGTGAGTCGTTATCATCATCATCTCGTTTTTTCAGCGTCACCATCTTGGGTCCAGCGATCCTCTGCCTGCTGCTGTTTGCTGTTTACTGCTCGCGCACGCTGAAGTCTGTCGCTCAGCACGCGCGTGTTTCGTGTTACGTCGAGATACGAACAACACGACTTTGATTCGCTGCCACAGCTGCCGCCGCGGCAGCTGACGCAGGCGACGGCTACAGCTCGGCTTGGCTCAGCTACAGTCACTCCTCCATTTGTGCGCGGACCCAAGATGGCGGCGCCTGACGCGCTTCAGACGCGTAGTTTGGGAGTTTCGGTACTCTGAAAGCGTAGTTTTATTTAGTGACTCTAGGGCTGGCTGGTCCTTCGTTCGAAGGGTTGACCACCCTGGGAGTTGGCCCGGCTGGCTCCGCCGGTATCCCGGGAGGTGGAAGGTCGCCCTCCTGGATGGCGCCGCCCATTCTGGTTCCTCCGGGGGGGCATTTCTGGACAGAACAAGCTCTATTAACATCTTGCAAAGATGTGGTCAAGTTCTAGGCCGCAGATTATGGCGCCGCGCAGAGCCCCTATCAGATCTCTCACCGACGGGTTCGCCCACTGTTCACGGTCGTCCGGATTGCAAAACCCATCTCGACAATGTGTTCGTCCCAGTCCCTGTGTCTTTCTGTTAGCTCCGAAACCAGCTCCCTCAGCGGGTGTAACTCCACCCATTTTGAGAAATGATCGGTTATTACCAATAAATACTGGTTCCCACGGGGACTTTTTGGTAGTGGGCCGATGATGTCACAAGCAACCATCTCCCACGGGTAGTGACTCACTACAGGCTGCATCAGGCCTGGGGGCTTTCCCCCTCGCGGCTTCGCTTTCTGGCAGGCTGGGCAGCTACGGGCGTATCGGAGTGTGTCGTGTCTCATCCCCGGCCAGGTCGCGACGCGACATAACTTATGAAAAGTCTTGCTGCCGCTGCCATGACCAGCCAGAGCCGAGTCGTGGAAGTATCCGATAAACCGCCTCCGTAGCCTCCTAGGAATCACCACCCTGAACGGAGAGTCGTTCCCCTCCTCGTCGTCGATTGTTGGAATGTAGCGGAGCGATAAGCCGTCTTGGCCCAGCAGGTATGAATCAATCTGTTCGTTAACTTGACCGCCAGCGTTCCCGGTGTTGCTTGCCATTTCCGCAATTTTCCCCAACACCCGCTGACAAAAACCATCTGCCTTTTGGGCCTCGACAAGCTCTTCCTTGCTCACCACTTCACCCCAAGCCACGATCCTTTGTTCCCTCGTGCGGCCTCCTAACACTGCGACGAGCTCCTGTTGCATCGATCCCTCCCCGCTGTCTCGCTTATGAGCGGCCGCGCGGGAAGCTTGTCTCTCGCAATCCGCTGGTTGCGTCTCCTCCTTCCAACCACTATCATGGGGCGCCCGAGAAAGTGCGTCTGCAACCATGTTGGTCGAGCTCTTGTGGTCGACTCGCGCAGCTAATGTTTGCTCCACTCGTGATCCGGCGAGTGAGCGTTCTGTGTCCTGACCGAAACTCGGTGGGACGGCAAAGGGGATAAGGGGAGTCAACGGATTATAGTGGTACCCGTTATTCTTCAAGTCTATGATAATCCCCTCCCGGCATCGGCAGACGAAGTCCTGTCCTAAAATCACAGGAATTTGCATGCCTGGCAGATATATAGAAAACGCTGCCTCCTTCGTCTGCCGCCGAGGCTAAGGTGAAGGCGTATTGCGCTTTGTGCCCTAGCCGATCCTGCTGCTAAACGCAGCGTGGTGGAACCTTCCCGCACGTGAAGTGCTCTTCGGCGACAGTCTTCGTAGACTCTGTCGCCGATTAGGGAAAGGGTCGAACCGGTGTCAATTAGTGCGTAGTAAATGTTACCACCGATCTCGACACGCACGTACGGCCCCTTCTCAGATGTCAAACCCTGAGTCCGACATGCCGACGGGGCAAACACCAACCTGTCGCTGACCGCAACTCCAGCCCCGTTGGCAGACTGATGAGGGGCCTCGGCAGCGGCCGGCAACCGCGAGTCGGGAAGTCCAATTAGTGGCGCCGGCCTCTCCCGTTTCCCTTAGACCCATGGGGGGGGGGGGGGGGGGGGGGGGGGAGGGGAGCTGCCGTCCATGTGCACTGACGCTTGATATGCCCAAGCTGATGGCATTTATAGCACCTGACCTGTCCCCTGCCATTGTGTGCTGAGCGTCCGCCGCTACCATCACGCGATGCAGTGTCGCGCCGAGGGTCATTGTAGTTCCCGCGACCCTCGTAATGATTCGGGACTCCGCGGTGGTCGGCTGCGCCACCTCCCCTACGGGGATGCGCCCTGGAAGAGCCCGCGTTGGCTGCTCTGCGCCTCTGTTCAAAAGCGAAGGGATCTAAGGCGCGGGGCACAGCAGTTTCGCCACTCCTATGTCCGGTTACGGCCACGTACGGCGAACGTGAGTCGTCGCAAGCTCCCGCGCCTCGTCCTGTCCAGGCGCAACCCGGCTCCAGAGATTCCTCTGCGCGTGGAGGGGGGCGATACGTCAACTCGGCGAGCAAGCTCGCCTGAACGGTGCGCGCCTCTCTGGCAAGTGCTTCCAGATCAGCGAAATCACGTCCGCGCAAGTAGGGTTTAAATCTAGGGTGACACTGGCGGATCGCCCTATACCTTCTCCGCGTCTGACGGCTCTAGAGTAGAGCTCCTGGAGAGCGCGGATGTATTCTACGAGGCTCTCGTCCGGATGTTGAGTACGGCTGGCTAGCTCATCTCTGATCCGCATCTCATAGTCGGGAGGCAGAAATTCCTCTCCGAATCGTGCCCGAAAATCTGCCATCGAAAGGAACGGCCTCTGCATTCGTCTCCAACGCGCTGCGTCACCCGTCAACGCGATTGGGACGATCTGTATCAGGGCCGTTTCATCTGACGCGCCCAACGCGGCAATGTACGCGTCTAGGTCCTGCAGGAAATCGTGGACCGATGCTGCGTCGGAGTAGCCCGAATAGGTCGGCGTCGGCACGCTCAACCACGGGCGAGGCACGGGCGTTGGCGCGGGATTCGCCACCCCTGGGGCCAAACCCATCTGTCTAGAAAACGTCGCGAACATCGCCGTCATGGCGTGCATTAGTTCGCTAACGTCTCCCGTGTTCACCGCTGGAATTGGGGGCTCTAGCGCTGCCGCAATGCTCGCTTGCCCACTCGTGCCTTCTCCCGCGTCCGAGTCAATATCCGCCACTGACTGGGTTGAGGCCTCGGGATGGGCGGCCTTATTCCGTAACCTGGACATAGCGGCAGAACGTTAAACACTGGTGTCCAGCGGAGTAACAAAAAATTCAAATGGAAAACAAAGGAAACCTAAATCTAGAAATCGCGATTCGTGGGACTCCCTGGGAGCGAACAGATCCAACGGCAGACTGATCGGGCCCCACGTTGGAAGCGCCAGTTATGTGGGTCGCCTGTCAGTACCGCCCAATCAGGCAGAGTTCCATTCGCCCCAAGGAAGCCACACGGGGAGCGCTATCATGAAGAAATACTTTATGAATACTCAATTGTGTGAGTCGGCCGGGTGCTGCGGAGGGCCAAGGCTGCCTTGTGGTCCGGGTCTTCCCTGGCCTCGCTCAGCGCCGTCTCTTCCGTTCGTCACGGCACCTGGAACTGTCTCTGTCGCGCACCTGCCGCGAGCGTCCCCCTTCTTCGTCTTCGCCGCTCTCGGCGCCGTCCCTCCGCGTGCCGTGCGGCTCACTGTCCCCCACAAGCGACAGAAAGACCCTTCACTACACTCAAGTTACCGCCCAATATCGCTCTGATGAGCTGTGTTGGGAAAACGTTTGAAAGGCTTATGAACAGACGGTTAGTGTACATATGAGAAAAGCAAAAGGTGCTCGAGAAAAATCAGTGTGGGTTTCGCCGAGGTCGGTCTACTCTCGATAATTTGGTTCGCCTGGAAATTGTTATACGCGAGGCATTTGTAAACAAACAGCACTGTGTTGCAGTCTTTTTTTATTTAGACAGGGCATATGATACCACTTGGAGGTACGGCATCCTGCGAGACTTGTATGCTTGCAATATCCGTGGTCGGATGTTGCAATGCATAAAGGTCTTCCAAACAAACAGAACCTTTCAAGTCCAGCTTGGCAGCACCCTGTCTAATCCTTTTGTTCAGGAAAACGGAGTCCCCCAGGAGGCATCTTGAGCGTTACTTTGTACTGAAAATGAATTCTCTTACACGAATGTTACCTCCGTCTATTTCCTACTCTGTTTATGCTGACGATGTACAGATCTCATCTTTTTGCAATTTTCTAGTTGTGAGCGACACTTAAAACTGGCTATAAACAAACTTTGTAAGTGGGCAGACGAGAATGATTTCAAGTTCTCTGTTGCAAAGACAGTCTGCCTGCCTTTTTCCCTGCGCCGCGGGCTGTCCTTAGAGCCAGATAAATGGGACTCTGATTCCTGTTAGGAAGGAGCACAGATTTCTTGGTGTTATATTTGACAAAAAAACTTACCTTTATTTCCCACCTGAAATTTCTCAAGGAAAAGAACTTTGTTCCACAAACCTTCTGAAAGTTTTGGCTCATAAATCATGGGGGTTGGATCGGAAATGTCTCTTGCATTTGCACAACGCCCTTGTGCGATCTCGTCTTGATTATGGCATGGTGGTAAATATGCCTAAAAACTGGTCACTCCTTCCTTATACACACAGATATCTCCTTTGTGGTGAGGATCCACCAGCTTTGAGCACTGTGGAGACCATCTTACTATTCTCCATATTTTGTGGCTCTGCCCAGGAGTTTTAAACACCGAACGACGTGCTCATTTTCCGGAGTTTTTTTGCGATACTGTATTTGATTTCATCCCGCTCTCTTGCTGGGAAAGCGTCCTCTCGTCCCTCTTGGTCGAGTTTTGGCATTTATTACTAGTACTGGCCTTATACACCAGATGTAGTCCTAGCTATTTTCAAATCGTCATTTTGTAATGACGTGATCATAGGACTTCATCAGTTAGTTTAGTCTGGCGCAGTACGGCCTCCGTTGCTGTTGCACCATAAAACCTGCAAAAACACACACACACACACATAGAAAGTGGTTGAGTGTGATTGTATTCTGGGTTTGACCGCTTGGTCTCTTGTGAATGTGTGTGTTCTCTAGTTGAAAATGCTTCCAACAAAGGAGATACCCTCGTAGAAGGTGGTTCAGAGTGATTTCAGTTTTTGTATGATCAGATACCGACTGGATAGCTGGATGTGTTGCCGCTTTGCATACGTATATATGATTTGCTCTTTCCTGAGTAAAAATAGTTGAAAGTTAGCGCTTGTCCTGTTTTCTTCGGATCCCTGTCTTTTTTTTCTTCTCGCTATTTTAGATGCTTAAAGGTGCACTGACACCCCTAAGGTCGTATTTTTGTTGTCTAAAACGATGCAAGTTGTATTTATGTAGACACGAAAAAAATACCACAACGCAAAAAAAAAAAAAAAAATTCCCAAGCGCGCGTGCGCCTTTTTTTTTTTTATTTCCCTTATGTCCAGAAACAGTACTGGTACACACTCACGCACAACATACACTTTTAAAAAAAGGAAAAACAACAACAACACGTACGCATAATGGCAGAACACATATAAAACGCGAACACTGTTTTTGGTAAATGTGAATGGTTATAGTGCGCTTTTAAAATCCCACTCACTCCCGAAAACGTCAACCACCGCGCTCAGTGCATTAAAAGTGCTCTGAATTCGTAAAATTGGGGAAAATTATCATACGTTTTGCACGTAAAACGTGTTGTGGTGTCGACAGTTTACTCGATGGACGTGTATAGAAAGCAGAGAAACCAGCCTAGGGCAACGTAATCTACTATGTACTACAGTGTTTTACAAAAATACATAATCACGAAAACTGCGACGAGCTTCCAGTGATTGCAAGCTTAGTCAATCTAACGTTCCCTCGTAGCCAAAGAAAAAAAAAAAAAAGGCGGCCGTAATAACGGTCGTAAACAATGCGTGCCAAATTTCTCTGCACACGTTCTAGGCCATCAGAGTTGATCACACCCAGGCAGTTCCAAACTACAGAGCCAAACTCCAGTTGAGCGCACAATCGATGTGTAAATCCTGACGAGACAGGACGGCTCTTTGAAACGACGGGTAATACGTGAAAGCAAACCTAAAAGTCGCAAGCCAGAGTCAACCGAATTTGATACATGGTTTGTAAAACTAAGGGATGAATCTATAGATACACTCTTAAGTCACGTACGCAATATTCGCGTCGCAATGGTTGATTGTCCAGCTTATACAAAAAATCAAACGCACACTTCTATGATAAGGAGATAGAACATGTTTTTTTTTTTTTTTTGGCGTTTAGACGTAATTTATTTTGAAGACACCATGATGAAATAGCAGTAATATCATCCTGTAGCAGAACCCAATCAACATGTGATTTTATGTTTGTAGATCTTAAAGGGGCGGTGCAACGATATTCAATTGGAATGTTTTTCACTTTACACGAGCTTACTGGCACTAGTGGGACTCGAGGATACTCGCACGCAACGCCACTGACCAAGAAACTCCTTTGTTGCGCTGTAATTTCGAGGACAAAACCGAGTGTTTTCATTCAATCTCTCCTTCGCAAAACCTGATGACGTATCTGGGCGGTAGCAGTACCGCCCAGTGACGATATTTGAATGCGGCTCATAGATTGGACCCGAGCATGCCGTGGACACTCGAGTTGGGCTCGTGATAATCGATGGCTCGAGAAGCATTCGGGTAGTGTCCTGTGTCCAATCGCTGCAATGACGACAACAGCCGAACCATAACAATGTCTCGAACTTAGAGCGTGTCCTGTGCCTTGCCAACCCCAGCGCATGGCTATGATCAACATTGGCGGCAGAGAATCGGCTCCAGATCACGTGGCCTCTTGTTCTGGCTGCGAGTTGAGAGGGTGAACTCTGCTCGTTTTTCTTTATTTTCTTCTGCGACTTCGATTGCGTGTGGTGAAAAACGAACCGGCATTTCACAGGTCATTAACGTCAAGGATCCGTTCTAAGCGGTATTTGCGCAAAATACAAAAATCGTTGCATCGCCCCTTTAATATCATCAGCGAACTGAAGCAAATGCGAATGTTTTACGCAAAGAGAGACGTCGTTGGCAAAAATATTAAACAGCAAGGGTCCTAGAATAGAACCCTGAGGAACGCCAGATGATTATATGTATGATCTCGACAACACACCGTTGACACGAACGTTGTTAATGCGCCCGGACAGATATGACTGAAACCACAAACATAACGGCAAACACGTACACTCCATAATCCGATAACTTGTGCACTAATAGGTCATGGCGCACAAGGTCAAAGGCTTTACTCAAGTCACAATAAATGACGTCGACCTGCCCATGGTTGGCAACAATGGGGCCAACGTAACTCAAATACTCAGCTAAGCTAGTTTCAACACTTTTAGATTTAACAAAACCGTGTTGAGATTCATTTAATATTTCTTTGAAATAGCTAGAAAGGTGCACTTCTACCACAATCTCAAACAGTTTCGAGAATGTGGTTAGTAAGGAAACGGGTCTATAATTTCTAACATCTGCAGAGCCCCCTTTTTTGAAAATAGGCACCACAATGGCTGACTTCCACTTTTCTGAAAAAATACAATTTTGAATAGACAAGTTAAAAAGGTAGGTCAAGACCGGCACAAACGCAACAGAGCAACATTTAACAATAAACGCTGGTACGCTATCGGAACCCGATGAAAGTAGGTTTCAAACGTCTAATACATTCGTGCACTACAGAGGGATCGACGCTAAATGGGGCGAGAACACTATCAGTTTTCGCGACAATAACTTGATTAAGCGCTCGTGGCTCTGAGCTCGCAGATTGCATATCACACAAAAATACACTTGTGAAGTATGACGAAAACATTTCACCGACAACACCGGGGTCAGAATGAAAACCGGAATCATTTGGCAGCGTAACGGACCTGGCTTCTGTACATTATTTTACAGCGGAGCTGTTAAGGGCTAGGTTCCCCAGGATCGTGTGCGTGTATGTCGACACAAACCTACCTGGACAGCTACCGCCATCTATAAGCGACGGCGGCAAGCTCACAACCAGTATGGTTTCCGCCGTCGCTCGTAGATGGCGGCAACCTTTCCAGCTATAATAAAAGAATGGATAGTTGGGCGCTTCGGTGGGAATTCATCGTAGGAAACAGCGCGAAGAACAGACGACGACGAAGAAGAAGCACACAGTGTATCGAGTACAGCTCCGCTGGTCTTCTTTTTTGTACATTAGTTTTGTATTTCCAAATATTGTTAGGATTTTTCAGCAGTTCGTTTTCGGTGTTATTTCTGAAGTTTTCTTTATCTCTCTGATAAAGAAACTTTACTTCGGCCCTTGCCCTACTAAATTTCGCGCACCAAGCGTCACCGTGGCCACGTTTATAATGACGACGAAACCGTGATTTTTCTTTCATTTTGCGCTTCAGTTTAGATGAAAACCACCATGGAAACTTCTGCCTGCTCGTTTCACAATCAATGTCCACATGTCGACAACAAAATGACGCTTGAAGAAAGGGTTTTCAGCTCGGACTCACTCAGCAAAGCCTTGCAGGAGATTGAGTGTCAGCAGAAGGCACCACCTATGCTCTTGGTGCCTTTTAGCTGCTGCCACCACCACCAGTAAAATCAAATGTAGTGGTGTGGAAACTTCAGACAAGTTTTTCTCCGTTTCACTTTTTTGCAGCAACTTTCATTTTAGGAAATCTATCATTTCAATGAATCGCTGAATTTATTCTTCGCTGTGGATGTTTCTGAATTAAAATTTCACGAGGAACATAGCTAGATCTTTTTTTTTTTTTTATTTAAATGAAGTTCATATTGCCAAAAAGTATGCTTTTGATGAGGAGAAAATGCCCCATTATGTGGAATGCTTCAAATTGATATTTGCATAGAAAAAGCAGAGATTTGAGGGTAGAAAATAGATAGCTGCACTCCCCCCTGAAATCATATTTAAGAGTCTACCTTTTTTTAGGTTTCCACGTCTCTTGGGGTTCGGGCAAGCCAGCGGGCACGGAGAGAGTAATTAAATATCAGTGCATCATATTTTAACAGGACGACGCGGAAACCTCCTCTACCTACGGGGGCGACCCGCGGTGCCGAAAGCACGCAAAATGTGAGGTCTTTGGTCCTGGGCTTACTACTGGTAAGAGCCGCTAAAAGCTTCTTTTTAGTCGAAATACAAAATATAAGTAGCGCGAACCGTTTCAATTAGTTATGAAAGTAGTTTTTGTTCAATATTTTAGATCATAAAAGAAACAAATGCAGTTTATAAAGTCCGGGAACCAGAAATGACCCGTCGACATACCCGCCACCAAGCGGTAAAAAAGGCGGCGCATACTAGAAACAGGGTGGTGGGATCCAAGGAGGATGTAAAGAATTTTGCGGCGGCCATCTTGCCGTGGGCAAGACCAGCATATCGCCGCAGCTGCGTTCGCGCTTTGCCGCGCGTTTTATGAAGGTAGTGGCGGTTACAAAACAGTGAAAACAACAAACAGCCCGTGTGATAACAATTTATTTGTCGTTTCTTAGCATTCAGTTGGCCTATATTACAAACCAAAAAAATCTCTTTAAAGGAGCTGTGCAACAGTTTCAGTGCTTTGCTTAAATAATTTGGGAGTTGGTGTCTCGACCTTTCTAAACTAAAGAACAAAAACCGCTTTTGCCTGCATGTCCTAGCTTTCATTTTAAAAATGGACAAAGATGGAGGTTTTCGGCACCTCTCAACTCCTTCACCATCTTCCGAGTCACGTGCTCTGTGACGTCAATAGGGTTTGCGCGGGGTTCCGGTGAAGCTCTCTCTCTCTAGAGCCATCAGTGAGCAGCGAGAATTCATCCGCTCGCGACCGCGTGACCACGTGCTGGCGGGCACAGCGTGGTGAAAGGAGGAAAGTCTCATCCGGGTCCGGCCATCCCCGTCCGGCGCTGTCCCCCTCCCCCTCCGGCTTCTGGCGGCTGTTCGCGGTCAGATAGAGCTGACAGTTTGGTGGACCTAGGATAGATGGGGCCACTAAAACTCCGCATAATAAAAGTTTTGTCGATGATACCAGCTTTTTAACGCATTTATATTTATGTTGGAACGACAAGATTTTTAGAAAGGTTACCTTTTATCGAGCAGGTATTCGCACAACTTGCTATCTTTCTAGAAGGCTAGGGGCCGTTCGTCGAAAGACAATTTGTAACAGGAAAATTCGTAGCAGGGCAATTGGTCACGTAGGGCAATTCGTCATAGGGCTATTCGTCGCTAGGGCATCTGGTCGAAAACTGTTTTTTTTTCTAGTTTATCTTTTTTTTAGGAAAGTTTAGAGAAATTTGGGAGAGGAGGTGAGAGGGATGGAACGTGTATGTATAAAATATGAAGTTCAGAAGCCTTCCGAGAAAAGTTTGAACACCGCCTTGTTATCCGCGTTCTTTTGCAGTTTTGGAAATGTCGGAGGCTTTTCTTCTAAACACGTCAGCGGCAAGCGGGATCACTGTCACAAGGGTGCCGAGGAAGCAGCAAGCCTTCAACGAGCACCTTCAAAGAATTCTTGGACGCTACGATGGAACAGACAACATGGACATCCTCGAGGCTTGCGCCAGAAGCATAACATTGTACGCGGAGAGGTATATGCAGAGTTACCGATCTTTCTTCACCACATTCTGTATCTGCTCGTGTGGATCATGCCCACAAAGTGCGTGAGCTTAGATGCAAGACTGTAGCATACAGCAGCTCTTTTTCCCTAAAACGATTTCCCAATGGAATCGGTTGCCTTCAACCATAGCGTCTGTTATAGACAATGATGCTTTTTATGCTGCCCTGGAAACAGTCACGTCATTCGATTGAAAGGGTTCATAGCATGATTCTAATAATGTTTTTGTAAAACTTGTTGCAATCTTCTCCGTGTGTCGCGATAGTTGTGACTTTGTTGTTTCATGTTCGCGATATCTTTTTGTTCGATTGGTTGTCTTTCTATGAATGTTTCCAATGTAGTACCTGTTACGTCATGCTTGATTTTTTGTGTATAACCCCCCCACTGTAATGCCGAAAGGCGCTGTGGGTATCAAATAAATAAATAAATAAATAAATAAATAAATAATAAAACTCTTTTCGTGAACTGACACCTGTGTGGTCCTATCAAAATTAGTCAAACATATTTACACCTCGACTGTGGCGTATACCCAAAGAAGTAGGCAGCGTCTACTGCGAAAGTCGAGCATTTAAGCCAAGTCTTAAAGGGGCCCACCAACAATTTTTTGACTGGTTTGAAGTTCGCGCTGAAACGGAGCTTCATGAAAGCAGGAACACCGAGGAAAAAAAAATATTACAGAAATTCGCAATATTTTGTGAGTTATTAGCAAATTAAATATTGCAGAAAACAACTTTAAATAAGCAAAACATTGCGCTTCATGACGTAAAATGAAACAGTTTAGCGATTGGAGCAAAGCGGTTGGCCAATTGGACGCGAGTTTGGTTGATAACCCGTCGGCCCGGTCGGCCATTAGGCCTCGCTGCAACCATCGTAGCTTTGGAATCGGGTTGCCATCATCGATGCATTTACCGGGCTTATCGGATTTTGAGCGCCGAATTCTTAAAAAGGAGTGCGGAGCTGGGCGTCGCGCCGTACGAGGACACACCACGCAAGCGCCGCGACGAGTCCGCTTCGACAGCCGCGGAAGCCTCGTCTCCCGCAACTCCGCCACCGGAGCCACCTCGGCGAGTAGGAGGTACTCCGCCGCTGGGAGGCGCGCATGAGCGACGAGGCGTTGTTTTCGCCCTTTTTGAACTTTAATTTGCAACTTTATTAGCTCTATAAAAACGACTTTTTAGAGAAATAATGACGGTTAACGTGTGATATACTTTATTCCGCTTCAAAATTTCTGGGACGGCTCTCGCCAATCACGAAACCCAGTGAATGTGACGTATAGTGAAAGGGAGCGCCGTTATGCGCGCGCATTCGGCACCTCGCGGAGCCACCGTCGGAGGAGGTGTTTCCGAGTTGTCAAATTAAAATATGATGCGCTAATATTTTTAAACTCTTTCGTTGTCCACTGGGTTTCCGGGACCACTAGCGTGGAGAAACCGCAAAAAAAAGTAGACGATCAAATACTGTTGGAGGGCCCCTTTAAACATTATGCTACAAAGTAAAATATCAGATGAGGGAGAACCTTAGTTCATAATAAATAGTTTGAAGCAATATACTAGATAAATTGTGGAAATTCAACACATAAGAAGCTTTTAATAGGGTGACGAATTGCCCTATTACGAATTGCCCTATGACGAATTGCCCTATGACGAATTGCCCTATGACAAATTGCCCTATGCGACGAATTGCCCTGCTACAAGTTGCCCTGGTACAAATTGTCTTTCGACGAATAGTCCTACATCCCTTTCTAGAAGACCCCCATTGACGTCATGCCGCGTCTTTCTCATGGCCGCCGCTCGCGGTTGCAGGTCGGGGGATATTCAAATTTTTGCCTCGCGATTACGCGGCGGAGTCGCAACATTTCGAAGGAAGGAGGTGTTTTTTATGTCCTTTGTGACAAGATGAACAATGTCTAAAGTAGAAGATGGCAATTCTTTCAACGTTAAAATCGTTGCACAGCTCCTTTAAAATATCACATTGATGAGTTAAAACCAAGGCTTGGTTAAAACTCTCACATTGATGGGTTTATTTTACTGATGGCTGAAAATAATCACCCTTGACAGAACCGGCCTCACCTTGTTTTTGATCATTCCTCTGTTCCTTTCCTTTGTCATGTGGTGAATTCTGACCTTCAGATACTCTTCAACCAGCTTCTTACTCAAGCTGTAAATATGGTTGTCTAGAGGATCGCAGTCTAAAAGGAGTGGTTCCAGTCTAAAAGGAGTGGTTCCAGTTGCAAGAACCACTTCTCTGGCAACGCACTCAACACTTCCAAGATCAGCTGTTTGGTCCTATGCTGCACCGCTTTGACGGTTTCCCACTCGATCTGCAACCGCCGCAGCCCTTTCTCGACAGCTTCACACACCGACGACGTCTTGTGATGGAGAAACAAGTCCACCCCGGTTTTCTTTTGCCTAACAAGAGGTGCCAGCTCTTGTGAATGCAGGGCTGCGATACACTCTTGGCATGTTGTAGTTGAACGAACTTCGCAAACAAAGCTCACAATGTATGGCACCATAGCAGTGACAAAAGGGGACAGGCTTTCAGGACGGTGAATGCTTCCGTAAGGCTGCATTGTAAGATCTTGCCAACGGGTTCCTATAGAATTGAGGACGGCAAGCAAGTGGTAGAAAACTATAATGAATTTCGCTATTGCCTTTGCACCTTTGAACTACGGCAGCTTGAGCACTTGCTCACATAAGTCTAAAGCGTTAGCCACTGATGCACTCAGTGCTTGAACTCGCGCACTTTGTTTTTATACCATTGCGTGGTAGGTGAACCTACAGGCAGCTTTCCCCCCGCTTCCGGCACTTCAGCAGTCGCAGCGACCGTGCAGTCTCGAGGCTTGGGTGCCGGCCGCTTCCTTTTAACCTGTAATAGAAAGCATACCGTGTGCTTCCTGAGTGCCAAGTTACAAGCACACTGGACGCGTAAAACAGTGTAAAAAAAGATGACGCCACAGCACTGGCTACACGTGAGGCAAAAACTATAGTGAAAAAAAAAAGTTGTAGAAAGCCATTACAACCCCTCTCTCTCTCTCTCACACACACACACACACACACACACACACACGCGTACGCACGCACGCACGCATACACACAGTCGTCACGAACTGACACACACATCCAGCGTCACGAACTGACTTCTGATAAGCGCGAAACATTAATTTTACTGTGACAATTCCCCTTTTGACTACTCACTGGCTTCTGGAGATGCATTGAAAAACAGGGAACACTCTGGGCACACTCCCAGGCAGCAGTCGCGTCAGGGGGCTTCAAACGTAAGCTTGGCCAACCAACTTGGTGTGTCTTTTGATAAGACATTTTTGAAGTTGACAGCGAAGTTCGAACATGCTTACTTTACCTTTGATGTTCCGCACCTCGTCAAAACAACCAGAAACAATCTCCAAGCACACAAATTTTGCATAGAAAATGAGGTCATTGAGTAGTCCCAGATTGTTGAACTTTATCGTTCTATCCCATGAGATGAGGTTGCGATTGGCTCCGAAACTTACGAAGAGATACATTTTTCAAAACCCCTTGAGTAACATGAAAGTAAAGCGTGCTGCACAGGTACTAAGCGCCTCAGTCTGTCTGGCAGTCCTATCCCTTGTTTATGCCAAGGAGCTTTTATTTTCATTTTATTTGACTGTCAGTCCTGATTAGGACTTTGACAGGTGTGGCAACGATTTACACTTGTAAAAGCAACAGGTAAAGAAACACGGCAACGAAGCACAATGCAAGGAACACCAAAAAAACAATGAAAATCAAGAATAAACAATAGTTAGGTTGCGTCCAGCTGGAAAAGGAATAATTCAAGATTGGTGGAAGAAACGACATGTTCTGGCAATAGATTCCAGTCCCGCACCGTATACGAGGAAAAAATGAATTCTTAAAACAATCTTTATTGAACGAAAACTCTTGTAAGTGACGCGAATGTTTGTTACGAGTGATACGGGATTGATGAAGGTTTAGGTACCGTGATTGGTCAATGAGCAATGAACCAGAAAGTATCATGAAAAAAGCTTCAAGCGTTTATTTTCCCGTCTAGACTGAAGCAACGGAAGATTCCACAGCGCATACAGCTCTGTCGGCGAATCTAATCGGCGATAGCTAGAATAAATGAAACGCAGGGCCAGTCGCGGTACACTTTCTAGGTACCATACTTTCGACGCGTACTCAAGCAGGGGACGAACCAGCATTTTGTAAGCGAGCAATCTAGTCTCTGTAGATGCTAGTTTTAAGGACCGTCATAGAAATGCTATATAGTCGTGTATTAGCTTTTTTTTTAACAATGTTAGGCACATGCATGTTCCATCGAAGGTCGCTCGCCATAGTAACACCGAGGTACTTATAATTGTCTACTTTTTCTAGGAGGACGCCATCGAGGCTGTACGGATAAACTAGGGGATTTAATTTATGTGTGATGGACATACACACGGTTTTTCCTATATTCAGAGACATTTGCCACTTCGTGCACCATTCCTTAACCCTATGCAGGTTCGCGCTTAAATTACTTTGGTCAGACATAGTTGTTACCTTAGTGTACAAAATACAGTCATCTGCAAAAAGTCTCGCGTGCACCGACATGTCTTTAACCAGATCGTCTATAAACATAAAAAAAGCAGCGGCCCCAGAACTGAGCCTTGTGGCACACCAGAAGTAACAGCACAAAGATCCGAGTAGTTATCTTCAATGCTAACAAACTGCCTTCGATCGGAAAGAAATGACCCTATCCAGTGGCGTAGGCAGAGGGGGGGTTTGGGGGGTCGAAACCCCTCCCGAAATGCCAAAGCTGCCCCCCCCCCCCCCCCCCTTCCCCAACGGGCCCGCTCGCTCCCGTGCTCACGCAGTCGGTTTAGCACGAGGCACGGAGCAACGGGGGAGCACGGACCATCTCTAACTTAATGGCTTTCGGGAAAATGTTTGTGGGGTAGAAAATGCTCAAAGTAATAAAATATGCAATATTGCTTAATTTATGTTTATTCGATGGGATGCGGAACTTGATCTTAGATATATATAGAACGGATATTTCGAAACATTTGTGGAGTGAAGGATGGCAATTTCAATGCAAAGTATAAGAAACTATCCTCACTGAAATACACAGTTCAATCAAACCAAAGTGAACATAATAAAACGAACACACGGTGATAATATAAAACAATGTCAGTGATGTAAGGAATAATAAAGGAATTGTAAAAAAACAAAAAAAATTGCACTGTAAGCAACGGGTGGGGCTGCGCTCACGCACTCCTTTTGTGATCAGAATTACCTGCTTTCGACTAGATATTACCGCGAATAAAAAGGCAACTGTGACTAATTATATTAGAAAGCAATCTGCAGGTTCTCTTTATCATCTCAGTTATGCCAATCGCCTACAGATTAAAATGCAGCCGCCTGCGTTCACTGAAAAAAATATCCCGGACGTCCTCCGCTTGAACATTAATGTCGCGGTGAACATTCAAAAGCGCTATACTTAGTTTCAGCTTAGGTCCAGACGCAGCCGATGCTACAAGCGCGAGTTCCGGGCTTTCAGCGTCCCTGCCAAGCACGCGCGCTCATGCAGTGCGAGCGCTGTTCAGGGCCGCATGCTCGCGCTTGTAGCATCAGCTGCGTCTGAGGGCGGCGGAGAAAAGCTCACCGGAGAAAAGCTCACCGGAGATAAGCTCACCGGAGATAAGCTCACCGCAAAACCGGCAGATGCGTAGAAAAGCTCACCCGCCTTTGAGCGGATGCGGAGAAAAGCTCACCGTTTTTTTTAACTTAGCGGATTCTGCGTCAAACGTGGCAATTTAACACAATTCGCATTCGCCATTTCATTAAAAAAAAAAAAGAAAAAAGATGTCATCTTTTTTGTAATATTTTTGAAGGTCATTGGGCATATTTATTAATTCCTCAGAAATTAGTAATCACCCATTTTGTATATCAATGAAGCCGCTAATATAATATCAGAACATCGTACACCGGTAAAAAAGAGAATTTATTGACAGCTGAGGGTGCGCCGTCGGTAGCTCTGTCAGATAAAGAGGTTTGTTCTTTGTGAGCTAATATGAATAGCGGTGTGTGAACCGCTTCAGCTCTAAATATTGTGTAGTACGTGCCTAATAGATAAGTACGTGTTTGTTAATGTAATCAGTGTCGGCTACGCTGTTTTCTTTCTGTTAATTTCACTAACAAAACTTTAGTTGCGAGAACAGCTTCTTCCTGTCGTGTTAGTTGTCTTCACTCCGTCGTCGTCGTATGAGCGGTTTTCATCATGTATAACGTTTACCAACTCGCCCTATTCGGTACCTTACAGAAGACTACTTCTTATACAGGTCACGAGTAACTATGGTGCCAGTGTGCAGCTTTGAAGGCCATGAGTGGCTTACCGTAGAAGGGCACTATCACACAAAGGCAACGTGCGGAAACACCAGCACGAACGGCTAGAAAACGTGCATTTCCGTGGAAGAAAGAAGCCTCAATATTCTACTGACTGTTTTATCCTGTTTTCAAAGGTTAACAAAAGCTTCAAAGAAAATTTCAGGCACCGCGTTGTTGCGCATGCACTTTCGAATTTTCGGTGTTTACAGTTTTGATTTTTAGGTTTTAGGGAGACATAAGTTTTCTAACTTTTTCATGTTATTCAAGTTCATAAAGTTTTCAGTTAAGCTTTAGTTGCCTAGAGAGTAAGCCACAGAAAACACTGGCCCGCCATTATTAATTTAGGAGCAATATACTTAGTAAGCTTAGCAAATAATACAAAAAAAGACATTTCCTTTTTGACAAAGCTGACGAACTTTAATGACTATAAATTGATATATGTTACGCATGATCCAACAGCCTCCATATAAAAAGAAGAAAAAAAGTGAAAGTCGTTTACAACTCCCTGTAACACCGAATTGGAGCGCAGCTCTTGAGGAGGAGGAGTGGAGGGTACTCAGGGGAGGGTATACCCCTCCTCCTCCTCCTCCTCCCCTCATTCTTCAATCTCCTCCGGGGGGGGGGGGGGGGAGGGGGGTCACGCGAGCTCGGGGGGAGGGAAGTCACGTGACCCCGGGGGGGGGGGGGCTCGCGCGGTGCATTATGGGACATTTCCCATAATGCACCGCGCGGTGACGCCGACGCCGCTCAAGCCGGAAACGGGCGCCTAAGAGCTGCGCTCTAAAAATCGGCGAGCTTTTCTCGTATCCGCCGGTTTTGCGGTGAGCTTTTCTCCGGTGAGCTTTTCTCCGGGATTCGCGTCTGGACTTAAGCTGAAACGAAGTATAGACTGAGCAGTCGCTCATTCGAAGTGGACGCTCTCAGTTATGTTTTCAACCGTCGTAGTGAAGAGAACGAGCGCTCAGCTTCCGCCGTTCTTAAGGGCAAAGTCGCTAGGATCTTGAGGAGACGATAGACGTTCTGAAATAGGGCCTCCGGTCAGAGGGCGACCGCCTGTATACCGCAGACGTGACGGGCGCTTCACGTTTCTCCTTCTTGTATTGGACGCCTAAAATTTCCCTATTTTTGGCGAAGTTTCCCTCACTTTGCGAAAATCGTCGCTCACGGATGCAATGAAGTCCGTCTTGCTTTCTGCTTTGTATGTCGAAGCGGCATCCGATGCAATTCCTTATTAGATTAATCTCTTCGTTGCAAGGAACATCAGAACCTCCCAAGAAACAAGCCTTCATATTCTCACTATACGCATAGGCCCAACGTATCAGGTTCCTTTCCACGTTCGGCGTGTAGTTTCTTTGTGGTGCGTCATGTCATTTCTCCGAGTGACGGAACGACGAGTTCGGACTGATGACTTCTCCCCGAGGATATGCTGCTGCTGCCTTTGGACCACGCTGCAAGATAAAACGGCCTAACAAAGATAACACTCTCTTTCCTTCGGCATCTGGTTCTGTAGCACGAATTTGTTAAACCTTTAAGAGATAATAGATTTTGGTTTGGAGATTGTTCAGAATTACCTTCGCCCTAAATATGGGCCCCTAGTGTTTGTGCGTGGTCGGTTGCTCCAATTTTTCAGTGTCATGATTTTTTTTTTTTTTTGTGAAAGTATAGCTATCCTTGTGTTTTGTCTGGCCTTCACGTGTTGGTATTGCAGTGCTACCTCAAAAAGCGGAGGGAGTTGTGTGCTGGGAGGAAGCTTTTAAAGTTGGTGGGCCGCAATTACGACGACAGTAGTACAGTGAGCCATCCCGCCCGTATAGACCCATCCCGAAATTACGCCCTCTTCTGGCAGAGTTTGAAATACTGCACAGCTGCGTGTGCAAAAGACACCATAAAAATGGAAAACCGATCGCTTATATATAGTTCACTTAAGAACAGTATTATACAAGTAATAGCCTTGCCACATTAATGGTGTCTTTTGCGCACGTCACTGTGCAGGGTTTTCAGATCTGCCTAAAGAGGGAGTAGTTTTGGGATGGGTCTATTCCCGTTAATGAAGCCTGATTCGTTTTCAAAAATGACAATGCAGCGTTACCCGTTTTATCTTAACAGCGCCTCCCTAATCTTTGCCTGAGCGTCCCTGTCGGCGCGCTCACCCTGCGTCATTGAGAGCGGGAAGGGGGGGGGGGGGGGGAGGGTGCCGTTGAACCCCTCCCGAAATAAAATCCTGGCTACGCCACTGACCCTATCCACCCTGACAGAGTTTCGTTCTTTAGCATAGGTCTTACATTACACATTAACTTTCTGTGGTTCACCTTATCAAAGGCCTTTTTAAAATAAAAAAATAACGTCGATCTGGCCTCTACTATCTAAAGTTTTCGAAAAGAAATGCATAATTTCCGTCAGTTGCGTAACAGTAGAAAGCCCCTTTCGGAATCTATGTTGGCAGCTGTTTAGTAAGCCGTGCTCAGCTAGGAATGTATGAATATGCTTGGAGATGATGGGCTCAATTATTTTACAGCATGTTGATGTTAAGGAAATGGTGCGATAATTTGCCAGGGAACATGAATTACCCTCCTTAAATAGTAGTATCCGATTTCCAGTCGTTTGGGACCGAAGAACTATCAAGCGATTTCTGAAAGATAAGCAATAAATATTTGGACGACCATTCGGCATACCTTTTTAAAAACGCATTTGGAATTTGATCCGGTCCTCCTGCCTTCGAAGGGTCTATATCGAGAAGCAACGAAAAAATTCCCTCCTGAGATAACAATACATCAGGAATTGCTGGTATACTGACGGATTCATCACACTCGGGTAGTGTGCCGTCATCACAAGAAAAAACAGAAGAAAAAATCTTCCAAAAACATTCGCTATGTCTGTCTTTTCTAAAACAACCCGGTCATCTGTTACAAGTTTAGTCACGCCAGGTTTTCAAGGTGAAAGATGCTTCCAAAACTTTTTAGGTAAATGCCGCAGGAAGCCTGTCATGGATACGTTAAAATAATAGTGCTTTTCTTTTTTTATCATTGATTTCGATCTTTGCTTAGGCACCGTGGCTTGTCACGCACTACATCTGCCTTCGATTTGCGCACTTGCAACCGACACCTTAAAACTTTACGTTTTTTATGTATTACGTCTTTAGTAATCCACGGATTAGTAGTGCGGTTCCTTTTCACCTTTTCCGGGACATGTTGAGCAATGCAATGCGTAGCTAGGCCTTTGAACTTTTGCCAGAGTTGATTGACGTTTATTTTACGATCAAGACTGGACTGGTGAAATGCATCATATGAACTATCTAACATATCTAAATAGCTACGTCATCTGCATGACTGAAATCTTTATAGGTAGTAACTTCGTAGCGCGCTGAAGGGTTATCATTTAAATAGAGTGATAAAACAACCATGAGATGATCAGATATTCCAGGCAAGACTCTACATTCGTAAGGATAGCATCATACTATCACTTAAGAAAAACAGATCCAATATAGATTCCTGAGGCAGCCATGGCTACAGCTTATTTCTGCGATAGGATGGACAGACTTTTTGATTGTCTAAATAGTTCACAATTCAAGAAGACAGGGCACAAGTTGCGTCATGCCATTCTGAAAGATGAATCTGAGGTACTCGATTTCCTTCACCAGCAACTCGGAATTTCGGATGGATTTCAGCATGGAAGTTCCAAAGTAGGAGGTAGCCACAAACCATCATAGGGTGATAAGTTACTATAAAGTGTCCTCATGCTCTGAGAGGAGATTTCAAACAGCCATGACTTTAAGTTCTTACTTACACGACGCCTGCAGCAAGACCCACTTGAGAACATATTTGGAGCTACATGACACATGCTGGGCTGCAATACAAACCTAAATGTGTATCAGTTCACCTCAGGATCAAAACACATACAGATAAAAAAAACTTCAAACTGTCGAACAATAGAAACGTAGAGGATGACAAGGCTGACCTCCTCAAGGAGTTGCCAATATTTTTGCACCATGAAAAATCAATTGCAGACAATGTGGAATGTCTTCTAATTGATAACTTCCCGCCGAGGATATTCCTGAGCTGACATCAGGCATCAGGTCTAACATAATTGATGACTCGTCCACTTATTATGTTGGAGCTATTTGATTAAGCATTTCCTTGAACAGACAACCCACAGTTGTGGCTGTTCTCAGCTGCTGAGGGATGAGTCGGACAACTTGACTAGGCCTCACCAGTACTTTCTTGTGCTGAAAGCATACCATGTGCCTGGAAAACTCTTCGGGAACCTTGTAGTACTATCACAGGTTGCATTTAATTTCATTCAGCAACGAAAATCACTTTCTTGCCGTAATAGAGAGTGTGGCGCATGTTCGAAGAGTGTTTGCTGCCTTGTATCACACACTTTCAGGACTGGGTAGTTTAACTTTGCTCAGAGTGCCACAAATGTTTTTTTAAAAATGTTTCGCAGAATACGCTTGTGTTGGCATGTCCGATTTCTTCACCGGAATTCGGACGAAGTCCAGTTGCACTCTCCAGTTGCTGGTAAGCAACTAGACAAGTTGTTAATAGTATATTAACGGAGGCTGTTGCCAAATCAAAAACAGAAAGTGCTTACTAATTGAGTGGTGCACCTTGCACTCCAAACATTTATTTCAGTTATTTCTAACAAATATGTATCACGGACCCCTTGCTGATATATTTATCCACTGTCTATAGTTTTTCACCTACTTTTTTTTTACGCCATACATCTTTCTGACCAAATGTATCTCGGGGAATGTTTAGGGACGTTGAATCTTGTCAGATTCTGAATAGAGTTCTCATTGTTTGGTAATGGCTCTCCCACAGTGTGTTTCAGGCTATGCTAATTCGTGTGTTTTATATTAGCCGGGAATTGGGAATTTGTACTCTCCGCTGTATGCTTTGCCCTCTTATTATACTCTTATAACTGGTAATGATAGCGATGTCTTATTTCTGCACTTACTTCCTGTGCCCGAGTCGTCGTGAAAGCGAAGGAATCACTCAGCATGTTCCCTGTGAAAGCTTTTGTTAACTTGGTTCCACTAAACATCTGTTACGAGGTGTACGATATGCTGAACTCCTTCATATTCATTTATTTTTGTATCTTTTTTCTTATAAAACATACAGAGCGCCTCAAGTAAATCATGACTATACGAATGGTCCAATAAACTATTTTCTAATCACTTTCGTTTGTTGACCCCAAAAGGCTCCACCAATCAGGAGTCAATGTGGAGATTGTGTAACTTCAGGGGAGGAGTTAACTGGCGTGTCATTGGCAGACGCATTTAATGACAGGTTTGTTGATTTGCCTCATATTAACCGTAGAGATGCCGCATGTGATAATATAACTTTTAAAGCTAGAGATTCAATTTTTTTTTATTGCCAGTTTCTGATACAGAGGTGTCTACTGTATTTATGGAATTAAAAAATAGCCATAGTTGTGATGCCGACGGTATGCAGATTCGGCCAGTGAACATGTTTTACCGCGGATCACTCCCTTCCTTACTTACATTTTTAATTTATGTTTTTCAACTGGGGTGTTTCCGCAACTTATGCAAAAAGCTAGTGTCTGTACTTTATAAACAGAGGGACAAGAACGACATAGATAATTATATACCTATCTCCATCTTGCCGGTTTTTTCGTACACATTCGTCTCTCTAATTTTTTTTTTTTAATAAGTATTGTGTAATTACTAATGATCAATTTCGGTTCATGAAGCATCGTTCGACAGATCGTGCATTACTAGAACAAAACTAATTTATTTTAGAGAGTTTTGAGGCAAAGCACATGGCTTTAGCCGTATTTATTGATGTTACGAAAGCATTTGATTATCTAAATCATAATATATTGCTAAAAAAACTTTATCTTTAAAGAATTCGGGGTCAAGCACTTAAGTTGCTTCAGTCATATTTGAGTAATCGTTAGCAGTTTGTCTATTTAAATGGCTTTTCATCGAAAACAAAGTCTGTTTTCTACGGTTTTCCAAAGGGGGTATTTTGGGACCTTTGCTATTTAACATTTATATTAACGATATTGTTAACATAGACTCTCTTGCTAAATTTGTTATATACGCAGATGATACAACCCTTTTATTTTCGGCTAAGACTAGTGATGAACTTATCAACTGCGCAAATGATACTTTAACAGGGCTGCAAAATCGGACAACAACGGACTTAAAATGAATAGTAGAATAGTAAAACCAAAACGATTCTCTTTCGAACCAAAAATAAAAGTGTTTTTATGACGAAAAGTCTCGTAATAAATTCAAGTGTTATAGACCTAGTGGAGAATTTCAAGTCTTGGCGTTATTTTTAACCAATATTTGTCTTGGGACGATCATGTAAGCTATATATACTTCCTAGATTGTACAGGGTCATTGGATTAGTCTCACGAAACCGTTTTATTATACCAAACAACGTTAAACTACTTATATATCAAACTATATTTATATCCCACTTAAACTACAACCACCTGGTTCAAACCACTAGTTCACCACTACAACCACTAGTTCAAAACTACAAAAAGTACATCTATTACAAAAGAAATTTGTCCGCCTTATTGCGAATGTTTCTTATATTTCAAGCACATAAAAAGTATAATTTATTGCGTGTTTTCGCAATAAACTTTCTAAACTAAAGGAACATGTTACCTCTTATCCAACTCGTTCGGCGGCACGTTGGGCTGTGTCTCTTTGCCATAACAACTATTCCATGCAGTCTCTAAAGCATATATGCTACCTACTTTGGTGAATTTCCTCTTAAACAAAAACAAAAATGCAAGATTTACCTTCTTATTTGAATTGAACATTTTGGTTTTCTGCGATGGGTTGTAATCTATTTTTTTTTGTATACAATGTAGATATTTCGCTGTTGCTTTGTATTTGACTTTGTCATGGGAACTGTAAGTGAGCAGGGGGCTCCGTCAAGCTGTTAAACAGCTTTTCCCCCTTGTTTCCTCCATTCCTGTATTGAATGGGAAATAAACTTTATTATTATTATTATTATTATTATTATTATTATTATTATTATTATTATTATTATTATTATTATTATTATTATTATTATTATTATTATTATTATTATTATTATTATTATTATTATTATTATTATTATTATTATTATTATTATTATTATTATTATTATTATTATTATCGGGTCTGTCGAAGCCAACCCTGGCTTCGACAGACCCGAGTCTAATATAATTTAAAAAAAAATAAAATGCTGGAATATATTTATTATTATTATTATTATTATTATTATTATTATTATTATTATTATTATTATTACGGAAAGCCGCGTGCATGATGAGAATGAACGTATAGAGTGATCCCCCAACCATCTTGCCTGCGAATGACTAGCACGCACATTTACTATCAGAACGTTCGCGGCCTTCGTACTAAGGCCAGTGAATTCTTTTCTAATGCTATATGTACGGATTTTTCTATATTTTGTATCACGGAAACCTGATTATGCCCAGAAATACTGTCTGGGGAGTATTTTTCGTCGGATTTTCTTGTGCATCGCAGTGATCGTGATTTATCTCGCGAAAAGAAAACGGGAGGCGGTGTCTTGATGGCAATCGATAGGTCTTTGAAGTGCCACAGGCGCGCTGATCTTGAGGCTTATTCGGAATCTGTGTGTGTAGAGCTGGAGTGTGATAATAGAAAACGCGTTCTGATAGGTACGTACTTTTTATTTTCCTCCATACATTGAACCTGAGTAGTTTAATGATTCCCGCCATAAAACCATGCTGGCTAGGGATGAGAGATAGTTAAACGACACTATTTTGTGCAAAGCTGGTTCGAAGAGTTTTGAAAATGTACAAAGAAGAGATATAGGCCTGTAATTTGAGACGCTTGTTCTTGAACCGGACTTATGTACGGGTACAACAAGTGCTGTTTTCCACAAGACGGGAAACACTTCAGTTTTTACGCAGTTGTTAAAAATGTGTACCAAAATAGGGATAAATATTGCACTATAGGCCTTCAATAGGACCGACGGAATGCCGTCATGGCCAGAGGACGAAGACGGCTTCATCTTCTTTACACACTCATGTAATAGCTCCTCATCAAAAAAACGCAATACAGGTTGAATTACTAGAGGCAGTTCGGTTGATGCCTAAATACGGACTGAAAGTGGTGGGCAAAAATTTGGCAAACATCTGTGGTCGAGTTTTCCTGTGAGTTCAGCAATGTGATCTCCCTCCCACATTTTGTCTTTGATCGAGACCGAACATATTTAATAATAATAATAATAATAATAATAATAATAATAATAATAATAATAATAATAATAATAATAATAATAATAATAATAATAATAATCAAGAATCAATAATAATTTTTATTAGGTGTCCAGTAACGACCAGGCGGTCTTGGTACTGGCACACCGCAACTTACACACTACAAAAAAGTAGAAAAAAAAATAAAAATAAAAAAGAAACATAAAAAACTCAAAACATTGAGTAAAAGATATGATAATATAACGCATGCTGAGTCAGCATGCGTATCTTTGTGTCAGCATTGCTGACACAAAGATACGATATAC
The DNA here is from genome assembly GCA_013358835.2 of Ixodes persulcatus. Lineage (NCBI taxonomy): Eukaryota > Metazoa > Arthropoda > Arachnida > Ixodida > Ixodidae > Ixodes > Ixodes persulcatus. The sequence goes on from JABSTQ010009627.1 coordinate 274,187, forward strand.
ACAACAAGGAAAGAACAGAACACAGGGTCCGAACGCAGAGTAGAAGACTACCACAAAAACAAATATACCTTATTAAAATAATATATAATAACATCACAATCACGACAGGTTCAACGAGACTCATACAAGACTCTGAGAGATCTGACAAATTCAGTAACACAAAAAATATCAAGATCACTTGCAATGCCATTATATGCCCGGCACATGCGAAACATGGGGTCCAGGATATTTAACGTCCGAGGAGAGTAAAAAGACGTTGTCAAACGGGTCGCTGCCCGAGGAACTCGTAAACATATTTGTGAGAGCAGTTCTGAACAGTCGGCCATGCCATGAAGGACTTTGAAAAGGAAAACCAGATCTGCCTTTTCTCGACGGTGATATAAGCTGTTCATTTGTAGGACGTCCGATACATTGTTACTCTTTGATAGAGATGTTTCATCGCGCAGATATCGATATCGATAAATAGATACAAATTTGTTTTGCACTCGCTCCAGCCTTAGGAGGATAGTTTTACAACAGGCGATGCGCTGATGCATGCTGATGATGTTTTACAACAGGCGATGAACACGCATCGCCATACAGGCGATGCGTGTTCGAGTTGAGACCTTGTCAAAGAGCGGTACAGGGTTACAAAGGTTGCGGGGTTTTTAAATACTCTAGTCGTTCGACAAACAACATCGAGCGCGCGCAAGGCGCAGGTACTTATACGAGCCACGTGGCTATCAAATCTTAAGGAGGAGTCGAAAAGCACTCCTAAGTCCCCACTTCAGTAGAACGGCACAATACGTCTGAGCAGAGCAAACACTGTAAGGGAAACACGTTGTTTGCGTTTTGCGACTATAGGACATGACCTTGGTTTTCGAGCTGTTTAGTAGGAGACCGTTCAGTGAACACCATTTGCTAAATGAGTTTATGTCCTCTTGTAGAAACTTGCAATCTGAGATAGTTTTAATCTCCCTAAATATCTTAATATCACCAGCATATTGCATAAAAGACGAGTTTACAATCTGCTTACACACATCGTTCACAAAAATAGAAAAAAGAAGCGGGCCCAGAACTGATCCCTGAGGTACCCCAGACGTGGCCGTGTACGTAAAAGAATACGCGCCGTTCGCACGAGCAACACATGTTCTATTAGACAAATAATTCTGAAACCAGTAGTGTAGCCCTCCACAGACACCAATATCACAAAGTTTTGATAAAAGAATGCCATGGTCAACCACATCAAAGGCCTTACTCAGATCAAAGTAGACCACGTCAAGCTGGCCTCTGTGGCACACAGCTTTGGATGCAATGGACATAAATTAAATCAAATTTGTTGTTGTCGAGCGTCCTGATACAAATCCCTGTTAGTTGGAACTTAATACATTTTTTAAACGAAAGTACAATGTTTTGTGGACTACCATTTCGAAAAGCTTCGAAAATGTACACAGCAGAGACACTGGCCTGTAGTTTGACGCAGTGGTACGACTTCCAGACTTGTAGACTGGGACTATACGACTGACTTCCTCCACGTGTCAGGAAACACTCCTGCTCTGTTGAAAATATCATAGAGGATGGGTGTGAAAATTTCGTGAAATGCTTTTACAAGTGTTGCTGGAATACCGTAGTGACCTGAGGACATGTAGGCCTCAGTTTTTTTATGCATTCCTGAACCATTCCCTCATCCGCAGGCAGGGAGGAAATGGATCCGTTCACACCCGGGGATGGCGGCTGTTGGTACCCACTCCTATTGTGTTTATATACAGAACTGAATTGACGCGCGAATACGTCGTCCCACTCTCCTCATTAAGTATAATATCAGGATTTATCAATTTTCCACCTCGAGAACGAACATGTCGGTAGAGTTTCTTGGATTTCTCCTCAATTCGGACTCCACTGACTCCACATATATCTTATGATCAATCCTCTGATGTTGCTTACAGAGGCGTCTATAATGAATGAACTCAGCCTCCCGCCTGAGACTACCAGTCTTTTTAAATTTGCGGTGAGAGAAGCTTTTTTTTCTTCAGCAACGTTTTTAAATACGAAGAAAACCAGGAGGGGAATTTTGAATTGGTATGCTTCTTTAGAGGAATGTAATGATCCATTCCCTCCTGCACCGCCGTGGTGAATTGAAGAACCTGATAATTGACGTCAGATGATTGCAGGATAGGGGTCCAATCGAACGTAAAAAAGTGGTTATATAATCCCTCATAGTCACCAGCAGCGAAGTTATGCAGTTTGCCTAGATAAGTGAGACTAGAAGCCGGTATACGGCTGACAGGTACATTCAAGGTTATAGCCACCTCAAGTGCAGGATTATATTTGTCTGTCGGTACTAAGGGGAATCCGCTCTTAGTAACAGAAAAGTTATCAATGTCTGAGAAACAAAGGTCGTGCATAGCGCCTTTACTATTTTTAACCATGCTAAACTGATTCAGGGCCATGAAAGAGGCAAAGTCAACAATATTATCGGCCTTATTTGCACCGTAATAATTACTTGAAACAACACTGTGAGTTTCCCAGCATACACCTGGTACATTAAAATCGCCAATTACTAATAGTTTGCATTCACCCAGTTTTTTCTGCTATATCCTCGATTCCAAGGAGACAATCGTCGCTCAACCACGACTAACCTCACTTGTTTCATGTCAACTGCTGCTCAGGTCGTCTCTAATAAAGGCCAACTTGATGTAATCTACTTTGACTTAAGCAAAGCGTTTAATCTTGTAAATCACGACATGTTGCTAGCAAGGCTGTCAAAGCTTGATGTCCACAGTTCGTTACTTTTATTGCTCAAAAGTTACTTGCGTGATAGAATGTGTTTTGTCAGCTCGAATGGTAATTCGTCTGCTGCTTATCGGGCTACGACGGGTGTACCTCAAGGTTCCGTTCTCGGCCCCCTTCTGTTTTCAGTTTTTGTGAACGATGTTTCGGCTGTGATCCGTCACTCCTCCTTTTTACAATATGCAGATGACATTTAAGATGTTTATAGAGGTACGAGACGAACGCGACTGTGTTTTGCTACAAAATGATGTATATGCCTTCGAAAACTGGTGCAATCAGAAGGCCCTAAAACTAAATAGTCCTACACTCGAAAGACACATAATATTATATTCTCTTGTGACATTCAGTCAGTTCTTTTGGCACGTGTGAACGAAATCAAAGACCTTGGAGTTGTATTTGATAGTACATTGCGCTTTTCGAGTCATGTTGACCACATTGTGAGCTCAGCTTTACGCACGCTTGGTATTACGTGGCGCATTACTAAAGAGTTTAATAACCCTAATACTTTTGTCACACTGTACCGTACTTTATGACGACCACACGTCGACTATGCCTCTGTTGTATGGAATGGAATCTGCGCGACAAACTCGGCTAGGATCGAACGCGTTCAGAATAAGTTTTTATGTATCTACAGACATCGTTTCTCGTCGTCCAATGCGTCTACCTCAAACGATGATCCAGCTGTCCCAGTCCAACATAGCTCGGCATTGCCCAGCCTGCGGCGTAGGAGAGAACATGCCGATATCCTATTTCTGTACAAACTTATTCATGGCATCACTGACTGCCCATCATTGATCTCAAATATACGTTTGAAAATTCCCGTAAAAACTACACGGCAAAATGCATCCTTCTTCAATGCTCCCATAACTAATCTTCACGACCCCATGTCAAGAATTGGGCACACCTACAATTCCTCTTTTACAGACACTATTGATATATTTAACAATAACACACCGGAGTTCATCAGAGCGCTAAAGGTCCTCACCTAAATTTTGCTTACCATTTTTTGCACTTGATTAAGTTGCTCAGAACCAAATTTTATACTCTCGCTTTCCTTTTCTTTCGCTATCGTGGTGGTACACCGTAGAGAGTTTATGTGACATATGTGATCCTTTTTAAGTGTTTTTATTGTTTACTGTTTGTTTGTTGTGCGCAGTGTTATGTTTTTCATGTTTCCTGAGTGCACCCGTACCAAGACCGCAAGGTTGTTCCTGGGCACTTCAATAAAAACATTGATTCATTGATTGATTGATTATTATTTAGGTTCTGTGTTCAACGAGCGCCTGGTGCCTTGTTCCATTCAGTCTTGTCTCTGCGGGAACTTTACAGTGCGGCAAGACGTGAAACTTTCTACGGTCCACTACCGAGCTCAGCCGGCAGCGGATCGTCAAACACGCTCCGTCCCAGCTACATCTGCCTCTATCGAGGCCTTTGTGCTTCGATATCACTGCATCGACTTTATTGGCTCGTGATGCCGAAGTGGGAGTAAAGTTCTTCGGTTCCGGCCCTCCTGGTGCCGGGCACGTCGCCACCGCTGCCGGCCGCCGACAGAAGATGAGCAAGTGACGCAGCGCTTTTCGAACGACCTGGAGTGTATTATGTGTTTTAAGTCTGTGCCGAGTGACGGAATTTATATGAAGTGCTCTTCCTGTAATGATGCGTATCATCTTGATGCGTGCTCAGGCATATCGGAAAGAACTTTTAGATCAATGGGAAACGCGAAAATTGGAATTGCCGCACGTGCAGGAGTCGAGATAGCAGGTTAAGCGGCAGCGCTCCCAATAACACCAGCCGACGAGGGCAGCGTGTCAGCACTACTTGTTGATATAAGCAAAAAAACTGGAGCTGCTTCACTTGTTGAAGGTAAATGTTGATCGCCTTTGCGACCTTCCTGCAAAAGTAGACGATCTCTTATCTTTGAAGCCATCCGTAGACGCTATGAAACAGAGTAGCGAGGAACTCCAAGCATCTGTAAAGAAGTTGGAATCCGTCATGCAGCTAGTCGCAGCCAATGAAAGAGATATTCAACTACTCCAATCGGAAGTTGGAGCTCTGCAGGCCACTGTGTCTGAACAAACCTCATTGATTGAACACCTCCAAAACAACGCAAATTCGACCAACAGTACAGCAGGAGGTGCAACATGGAAATTCACGGTGTTCCTTTTGTGTGTGATGAAGACCTGAAAGTCACATTAGATGACCTTGCTACAAAACTGAGCATCGAGGGCTTTAACCCTGCCGAAGTGGTAGCTTGCCATCGCCTGCGCTCCATGCGCGAAGGGGGACCTCCGATTTTAATTCAGTTCAGATCTGTATCCGGGAAAGAACAATGGATGAGTGCTCGAAAGAAGTTGGCCACGCTTCCTCGGACAGGAAGACAGCAGAAAATATAGAACCAATAAGGACATCTTCTGGCAAGCCAGAACAAAGGGCAGAGAAAAATCGTACAAGTTCGTATGGGTAAAGAACGGCACCATCTTCGCCAAAAGACCTCAACGGCGCTACGCATCGCTAGCACTGGGGACATCGAAAAAATAACGTAGCAATGGAAAACACTCATGTACTTTCTGACTTCCCTTCTTTTCTTGACACTTTTCCGCCTAGTGCTAGTGCGATTACGGTGCTACATGTAAACATAAGAAGCATAAGAGAATATTGGCACGAGTTTCAACGTATTGTTCGAGCAGTTGAGAACGTTGTCGACGTGTTCGTCTTAACAGAAATAAATGTTCAAGAAGTTGTAGTTTCACAAGGTCACTTTTCTTTATCCGGCTTTGAAACTTTCTTTCTGACTCGCAACTCGGCGGCGAGAGGAGGAGGCATAGCCGTATATGTAAAAAACGTTTGGTCAGCCGTTGATTTAAAAATATCGTGCAAATCTGCAGAGTGTCTTTCGTTAAAACTCAGTAAATCTAATTTTATAATATCCCTCTTGGCGTTTTATAGACCACCCTCGGAAAGTGTATCTACGTTTTTAAATGAGCTAAACACGAGTTTAGGAAATTTTTTGTCTACTGATAAGCTTTGCCTTGTGGGTGACCTAAATATTGACCTTCTAAAGCCTTCTAAATCTATTGTGTGTGATTATTTAAATGTCCTTGCGGACCACGGTATTGAAAGTGTTATTCACGCTCCCACTAGAGAAGAATACCTATCTGACACAGGGGCGGATTTATGGGTCAGGCCTGGGGGGGGGGGGGGGGGGCGGTAGGCCTTCGGCGAAGGGGGGGGGGGGGGGGGGAGTCGGGAGTCTGCTGAGATATGACGTACGGTCCAAACGTTGCCCAGGTCTATTTTGTTGACCAAATATTGGCTATGTCGCCAAAAACTAAACTTCTGGCTGGTGTATATCAATGATTTTATTTTAAAAAAACTTGACCTTGGGGAGCGACCGCCCCCCCCCCCCCCTAAATCCACCCCTGATCTGACAACCTTGTTACATCTTGCATTGATCATATAAACATTAGAAATTCGGGGGTTCCAATAATATCGGCAGTAATTGCGCGAAAATTGGCGGACCACTACTTTGTGGGATGTCGAATTAATTTCTACGTAATTTCCGATACACCTGAACATCAAAGTCATGCAACAATAATCGATTCGAATCAACTTGATAAATTGATTTCCAACTATGACTGGAATAAGCTTATCGAAAATTCCGACTATTATGAGGCCTATACCAAGTTAGTTGATCTATTTGAAAATTTTAAAGCAATTAGCACGAAAACCATTCGGATCAAAAGACACAAACAAAATCAACCTTGGTTAACTGCTGACGTTCTTTCAGTGATCAAAGAAAAAGACGTTTTATGGGCGAGATGTCGTCGTTTTCCCCACAACAAAGAATGAGTCATAGAAATCGCGGAATGCATTAGTACGTTCAAGAAAACGCCAACATTTCCAACAAAATTTTTTCCAATCTCGTCATGACGTTTCGAAAACCTGGGCCATTGTAAATGAAGTAAAAGGATGTTTCAGCAAGTCATCTATAGATAATACAATTGCAAAATATTTTGGCTCCGATACGTCGCAAATCGCTGACACTTTTAATCGCTTTTTTGCTATTGTTTCGGGTGCATCACGCGACGATCTTATCAGTAATTTGCAATCTTCGAGTTTGTCATCCGCCTTTTTGCCCAACATGACTGTGGAAGATTGGCGTATATTTGTATTTAGCTTCAAGTCCAACAAGGCGCCTGGAGTGGACAATATTCGTCCTTGCGACTTACGGCGCAATTTGGATGTTATTAGTAATATTTTATTATACATTTTAAATGGTGTTATCAATTCAGGGATCATTCCTATTGGCCTTAAAAGTGCTATCGTGAGACCACTTTACAAAGGTGGCACGCGAAACAACGTAGAAAGCTACAGGCCGATCTCTATTCTTCCGTGCTTAGCGTTACTACTTGAAAAACACACATTTTGAAAACTATGGCAATGTTTCTTGATAAATATAATTTATTAGCTCCGTCGCAGTACGGTTTTATTGCGGGACGTGGCACCGAATCTCTACTGGAAGACCTCGGAGATTCATTACATAGCTCGTTTGAAAAAAAAAAAATATATATATATATATGATTGCGCTTTGTTTTTAGACGTTGCTAAGGCATTTGACTCCATCAATCATGAGATACTTCTGAACAAACTTTTTAACTAGGGTTTCAGAGGGCCTTTTTTCAACTTCAAGATTTTCTGGCAAACCGGACGCAGCACGTTTCAGTTTGCAATTCCAGTAGCGCCAAAGTGTCCTTGAAAGCGGGAGTACCTCAGGGTTCAATTTTTGTCGCCACTTTTAATTTGTACGTAAACGACCTCTCGAAATCTCTCAGGATGTTAAATATTTCAATACGCAGATGATACGCTGCTACTGTCAAAGTGCGATTAACCTTTTGCAAGCTAATGCTACCCAGGTGATGAACTGGTTTGACGCCAATCTTATTAAAATTAACGTTCATAAAACAAAACTGATGTGTTTCAATAGTCCTTTAAAACGTATGAGTTCACATGTTCCTTTTGTGCTACACTCGTCAAACTGTACGAGCTGCAGATGTAATCCTCTCGAATATGTTCATACAAATAAGTATTTGGGAATTTATCTTGACAGTGATATGTCCTGGAACTCTCACCTTAGTTACGTTGCTAAAAAGATACGTAGTGTATCATGTATGTTATGCTCTACCAAAATGTTTCTCCCTCTTTCTGTTAGAAAAATGATCGCGGATGCTTTATAGCGTATGGTCTGTTGAGATATGGTATTACTGTCTACGCAAAGTGTTCTGTGCTCGGGCAAAAGAAAATTGATAGCGTCTTAAAAAGCATTTTAAAAGGCGTAGCGTACACATCTATAAATATCCCAAGTGAGGATTTGTTTGAATATTTATATCTTCCGCGTTTTTAGGCTCTTTTCCAAAGATCTGTTATTAGTAGACACATTTGGTCAAGCCCTTTTAATATTCCTATATTCGTTTTCACCTCAAGAAAAAAAGGACTTTTGCGCATTGTTCATACGCCGGGCGAAGTAGTTCTTAGAAGATTTAGTTGTCGGAGGAAGAAGCGATGCTTTTGGCGTTTGAAAGGTATACGTCTTGATTAGACAACACATATCTAATCTAGCATTTACCTACATATATCTTAATTCTCCACATAAAGGGGAAAATTAGTAACGCTCCGCGAGGAGCCGGACTCTTTTGACTTCGGTTCTTCAAGGCCCGTTCACACTTGCGACAGTCGCTGGAGCGACCAGCGACTGGGTTTTAGTCGCGGAGCGACCAAAACAGGTCGGTAGCGACCGATTTTGAGCAGTCGCTCCCCGACCGATTTCTCAGGTCGCAAAACCGAGTCGCTGGACGGCGGAGCCAATCAGAGTCTCGTAGGAAGTGATACGTGCATTTGTTTACATCCGGCACTGCTTCCCGCGGGAAATAGCGATGCGCGCACGGCTGCGGTCACTGGCATGGAGTTCTCGGAAGCTCTTATTAATGCTGTCGAAGACTATTTGTTTCTTTACAATAAGCGGCACCCCGACCGCAAGGAACGGGGCAAAAAGCTGCAGGCCTGGAACGAGATCGGCGACATTTTCGGCATAGCAGGTACGTACACCCGTGAGCGATATGAAGGTGAACAGCCCTCCTCTTGTTTTTGACGCTCCTGCAACTTTTGGAACAAGCTCTGTTCCAGAAGAGGGCTAGAACGCAAAGTTTAGACACTTGGCCACGTACCATTTGAGACGTTGAGAGTTAATATAGCTTTAGGGAGCCGTAAAATAGGCAAGAAACCACGTAAGGTGTTCACCTTCAGATTGCCGGCGGGTGTGCAATATCACGGTTGACGGAGCGCACATATAGCCGTTTTACGTTCCGAAGCACCATTACGTTTTTTTGTTTTTTCCTGCCGGCACCTTTGATCAGAAAAACCTTTCAGCCGGCTCGAAAAGGTGTTGATTATTATCTGTTAAGTTGGCAGCGAGCCTGGCGACTCGTCGGTCGCTCAATCAGGTGTGAACACTCGCGACTCGCCAGTCGCTTGTCGCTAGTCGCTCCAGCGACTGTCCCAAGTCGCAAAATGGTGAACGTTTCATTATCCCACGTGTCTGTACGAAATATGGACTACAACTGCGCTCGTTTTGTGTCCCTGAACTTTTTAACAGCCTCTCCAATACCTTTTTTTTTTTTTTTTTTAAATTAGATCCAAAACGTAAACTTAAAAAAAAAAAAAAAAAAAAAAAAAACTTCTAAGAAAGGTCTGCTAAGGCCTGGAAAACTCGGTCTTTAATATTTCAATTCGCTGTTCTGTCCAGAATGTAAGTACATATATGGTGCGTGTGTTTTTTTTTTCTTCTTTCCCCTATGTTTTTTTAGTTGACTTATTGCGCGTAATTATGAATGAGTCATGTAATATCTTTTTCTGGTTTGTGTCATGTTAGTAGTATTTTTTTTTCATGCGACGTTTTGTAATGTTTCCTGCCTATGTTTAGTAGGGTACGTTGTTGGGCTAGTTGGTTCATCTTAGTTAAACATATAAAATAGCGCAAAAAAGACAAGGACAAGAAGTATACAGGACAAGCGCTAACTTTCAACTAGTTTTTACTCAGGAAAAACAGGCATATATATATATACCCACGACAGTCAAAGCAGTTGTTGCAATGTTGTTTGTTGATTTTCCAGAACCATTTTGCTTGGTGGTATATGCTATTTTTTGCGTGTTCTTTTCTTCTTGCAGGATTGTCTGTAATTTTTGTAACTTGTGTTTACTTTCGTCTTATGCCATGTTTATATATAACTATTTTTCCTCTACGTCGATGCCGAGTCTAGTCCTACAAGCCGCTTTTGGCTTTCGACAGACTTGCTTTCTTTTGTATTGATGTTGTATATTTGCAATAAAATTGTTATTATTATGAATATTATTACTATTAGTTCAGTACTCGAGTACGGATCGGTGCCACTTTTTCAGAGCAGGCTTTATGGCAGTTTCCAAATTGAGTTGTTCTGGTAACGTTGCTGAAAGTTATGCATTACTCCATTTCACGTTTCTCATTCCAAACATCTACGTGCCACCACTCAAGATGCAGCTATCAAATGCCGAGAGCTTACCTGCACACACTACATTTAACTGCTCACATATTCCTTCATCGCGAAAATTCAATAAAAACAATGCACCGTCTTCGTTTTCGTTCTTTCGAGAAGGCAAGGCGATGGCCTGTCATTAGCTAGCTCGATTCAACCGGCCAGGGGGGATCGGTGGCCGAGTGGGCTAGCGCACAAGAGGGAGCCTATGAAGGCACCCTAGCACACACAAGCTCGGAGCACGTGGAGCGAAAGCTCGCGCTGCAGAACCCAGGGATCCTGGGTTCAATACCCTTTCCTGCCCGTTTCGATCCGCATGAGAATTGCACCGGCGTGCGGTCGCGTATCAGAACCGCGTAAAGACCCCAGGCTAGCGGTTGTACTGCACTGGCTACATTTCTCATCTACAGCTGGGAGACTTGTCGCCCGTTGAGGCAGACCAAGTTCTGGGCTGTATAATCATACACAGAACAATTTGCTTTGCTTTTGTAACCGGCCAAGTTCCAGCCAAGTTAATTATTGTAGCCCACCATAGCCAAGTCTAACCGAGTCCCCTTTCCCCTTCCCACACCATGGTGGCTAGAAGTAGGGGTGTCACGAACCGGTCAAGGTTCGAGTTCGACCAGAGGGGCTATGTTCGACAAATGTTTCGTTTCTCCTAAAAAGAAACGGAAGTGACGGAAGTGACGATATCGCGACTGATTGGCCAGAGGCTCAAATGACGAAAAAGGGAACTTTCGTCATTTGAGCCTCTAGCCAATCAGACGATATCGTCACTTACGTCACTTCCGTTTCTTTTTAGGAGAAAGGAAACATTTGTCGAACATCACCCCCCAGGTTCGACTTTTTCGACCTTCTTATGAAAAGTTCGACTCAGGTTCGACTGTTATGCGCATGCGCGACAGGCTGTCTAGTTGGTTTCGGATTGGATGGTGATGGCTAAGGGATGAATTGAGGGCACCGCTGATTGGTTATTTCAGTTAATACGGTAAAAAAATTAAGTTATTAACTTCTTCAGTGATTAGAATTAGTTTCTTTTAATTGCAACTACGGTATTCATAAAATTAAAATAACCCTTTGCATAAAACAAAAATTCTCCAAACCTAGACATGCTTTATCAAGGTCTGGCCACAGTGTCCACAAAGCCGAACCGGTCGAATCTGGTTCAAAGTTCGAAGGTTCGTCGAGCCGGTTCGACACAGTCGAACCTCGAAAGTTCGACCCAAAAATCTGGTTCGACAAAAGTTCGCGACACCCCTAATGGTGAGGCGGTGCGTGAACGCGACTACGACTTTGCTGCAACTGTGGCTTTTGTTCCATCTTTGCGTGCAGTAGTCGATGTACGGTACAATTCACGGGAACGGACACGACTGTCCCTAACCTTCTGGTTGGATGGAAGAATTCGCTAGTCCATCAATATTTGTCTTCCTTTACTAACAAAAAGTGACCCCCCCCCCCCCCCCCCCCCCCCCCGCCTGCAATAGACAGAATCATGGTGGAAAGTCTTCAATTTCTCGGGGAGGGAGGGGGAAGGGGGGGGGGGGGGGGGGCGACGAAGCCAGCCCTTCCCCTCCCCCCCCCCCCCCCTTAATGCTATTTCGTCTAGCAAATAATTATTCAAAAGAAATTATTTTGCAGTGCAACATGGTAACGAGAAGTCAAGCTCTAGATACAAGAGCAGCCGAATAAATATACTTGCTTTCCCCAGGAGCTCCCGGGAAAGTGTATGGGGGGGGGCTCTGCCCCTCCCACGAAATTTCAAGGGTGGGGGCCTGGGGCCCCCGAGCCCCCCCGGTAGTCGGCGACTGTGGATAGAGTGGTGGAAAAGAGGTAAATGAGATAGGATTACCTCACCTAAAGAGGAAATCCTCTCTCATTATGTAAAAGTCCTCAGCCCAGCACGCATTGTCGCTTCAGAAAGCGAGCAAATCACGCGCCATACGCACAAACACTGAAAATGGAACCGGCCAGGCTTTTGCAGGATTGCGATTGAGTCATTGAGTAACTACCAAACGCTTTTTGTTGTCATGTTTCTGAGCTCTTGCTTCGAAAATGCGGAGGAAGTGAACATTCAAAACGGTGATAGAGGACTGCTCACCTTTGTCTTGAGCATTCTTTTTTTTATTACGAGTTTGGTTTTTGCCGTGTCCTGACAGGCAGTTTTTCCCTGGGCACAGCCTTTCCGGCTGTAGTATTTAAATTTTTCATCAGTTTTATACACACTAACTAGATGGCGCCACTGTTTCACCATTGCGCCCGTGTTACCAGGGTTGCGTCCCCGTGGCGCTTCAACCCCACGTTGTTGACCGTTAAATAAATGAGTGCGCTTCCAACCACCGACCGCAACGGACCTCTCCTTTCTTCCGGGGCTCCCGCCCCCGGCTCCGCCGGTCACCACCTCGGCATGTAAGAACCTCGTCTCTTCCGCAGGCCCATGCAGGCACTGCTCTTCCTTTATTTTCACGGGTGACCGCATTTTCTATTTACAGTATTTTTGGCGACGAGCATTTACTACATTTTTGGCGACGAGGATGGGATTGGTGGTGTCCGGGCTGGCCGGACCAGGAACAGGAACAGGCGGCTCTGGGGGAGCCGGCCGGACTGTTCCTGGTCCGGCCAGCCCGGACACCACCAATCCCATCCTCGTCGCCAAAAATGTAGTAAATGCTCGTCGCCAAAAATACTGTAAATAGAAAATGCGGTCACCCGTGAAAATAAAGGAAGAGCAGTGCCTGCGTGGGCCTAGGGAAGAGACGAGGTTCTTACATGCCGAGGTGGTGACCGGCGGAGCCGGGGGCGGGAGCCCCGGAAGAAAGGAGAGGTCCGTTGCGGTCGGTGGTTGGAAGCGCACTCATTTATTTAACGGTCAACAACGTGGGGTTGAAGCGCCACGGGGACGCAACCCTGGTAACACGGGCGCAATGGTGAAACAGTGGCGCCCGTGTTACCAGGGTTGCGTCCCCGTGGCGCTTCAACCCCACGTTGTTGACCGTTAAATAAATGAGTGCGCTTCCAACCACCGACCGCAACGGACCTCTCCTTGCTTCCGGGGCTCCCGCCCCCGGCTCCGCCGGTCACCACCTCGGCATGTAAGAACCTCGTCTCTTCCGCAGGCCCGCGCAGGCACTGCTCTTCCTTTATTTTCACGGGTGACCGCATTTTCTATTTACAGTATTTTTGGCGACGAGCATTTACTACACCGGCGAAAGGAAGTGACGTTTTCCAGCCGCTTCCGGCCGCTTCGGAACGATTACAGGTGGCCCGCGCACATGGCTCAAGTTCGGTGGCCATCGTTAGAAGTCGTTCTCATGGGCGACAGCCAATTTTCGGCAGATCTTGGACACTGCGTTGTAGAGCGTTCTGAAGTGGCCGAAAAACATGGCACAAGAAACAGGCTCACATGGAAAGACGAGCGAGCCTGCGAGTGGATCCAGCAATCGTGGATCCAGCGAGATGCCTAAGAGGCATGCACGAAAAGGGGACAATCAAGCCCCCCATGTGGCGCCGAAAAGCCGGCCGGTGCTTGAACGTCTCAGTTTAAACACTCGCACGAAAGGAAGCACGCACCGGGAGTCTCTGAAGTCTTTCCGACCCGTTTTTCTTATCCACAGAAGAGGAACGGCGGGTCAGATGAAATGCCACACAGGTCACGTGCTGACGGAGTGAAATATGCACCAAGGTTCATACTCTTTATTGATTTCCGAAATCTTTCTCTCACTTCCTTTGGTCGCAGTGCTCGCAGCGCCTTTGAAAAAAATAATGGCTCGAAATGTATATTTATATATATATATATGTATGTATGCATATACAGGGCGGGCACGTTTTATCCCAGAATATTTCGGCATGGGTAAATGAGGGCGCAACAGGGACCTCTAACAGATTGCACGCAGCTCATGCTTTGGGTACGGATCGAGCCCACAGGGCGATTCACGAAAAATTCCTAATAAAGGAATGCAAATGGCCGACCTGCACATTTTGCTTCATCTACTCAATTGAACTGTTAATGTATTTCCTTTAAACTGAGGGGTTTCATTTCGATTCAGGCAGCGATGATTCTGTTTCTCTTCATCAGTTCAATGTCATTGCTCATACCGTATGAAAGGTGCTGCTTTCTTTTCAATGATCGTCGCCAGTGCAGTGTTTGAGGTGCATCTCAAACTGTGGCGGGTGTTAGCAGGAACAAGCCATCGTTCTCTCAGCATGCAAGTCAACAAAACTGTGCTGAAAAGTGCTCAGTTGGACCTACAAGTGGTCAATTCGAACGTCCACCAGCACCAAGTAAAACGCCAAAAAGTGCCCAAGTCGTGTTCGCACCAACAGTGGTACGCAGTGTACATGCGGCATACTCAATTGGTATGCGAATCTCGGCATGCATCATTTTAAAATATGTTTAGTATCCGTAGTCTAGAATTTTGGGAAAATGCCCAAACACCCGTTTGCATACAAGCGCATGTTCAAAACTCAAACAAATTGTTTCATAGGAAAGCACCACGTAAGTGGTGCCTCATATCATTATTTCACAATTATACTTTTATACTACTTTGGGATCTTGCAAAATAAATGATAGAAGTGGCAAGTTTTCCAAATTTGTTCCAGTTCTGTGCATTGTAGAACAAAATGGGTCCATATCACATGAGCGAATGACGTTTTAGCGAACAGCGGTCGTTTGAGCGAATCAACATTTTAGTGAACCACTGGGGTGTGTTAACCCCCCCTACCCCCGCCTGCGTTCACGCCTCTTCGCGGTGACAGTCTGCAGCGGCTCATTCCAAAAGTGCCAACCCACCTGAAAACCCGTAAATGCCGCTTCGCGGCAGCCGACCATTTGCAAAAGTGTCTCGATGAAAAGTCGGCGTTCGCTAAAACGTCGTTCAACCAACCGAGTGCCACCCGAACAAAATAGTAGTTAATTTATTTATTTGTAACTTCCTTCACAAATTTGTTCACTGGCCGTTTGTGAGCTTGCATACCCACCATTTGTTGTAAGACTAAGTTTTGTATGTACATTCTTTGTTTTCATTTAGAGAATTACAATGTTTGTTGCACTGATAAGCGCCACGGCGATAGGGCCATACGGCTAGCACACTTCTCAGGATAGCATGAGACAATCATTCCAGTTGAACATTCTGGGCACGAGATTTCAAAGGACAGCGCCTAAACCGCACTCAACTACCAGCCCAAACAATCGGAAATTTCTTTCAACCGCAACAATGCGAACGGTGAACATTCAAAAGCCAGATGAATGGTCGCTCAAGTTGCCCGCTCTTCAGAACTATGGTTTCTCAACTGTCCTTTCATGACATGCTATCCATCCACAACCACTTGGACGCCTTTGGAACTATGGTTCCACAAGGTGTGGCGATTGCATAGCGAGACTGCTGGCAAAGGTGGCGGGGTTTATTTTCACAGAATTACGAGTCAATTGTTACCCTCTCAATTTACTTCCCACCCCTATCTATATGCTGGTGGTCATCGTGTGTGAACTTAAGCAGCACCACCGTTTTCTCCTTTCACTCGTCCACAGTTCTCGCCATTTTCAATCTCGCTGACGTGAGAGTTTTCCAGCGCATCGATTCTTGTTTACAGACTGTAGTGGAAAGTCTCGTCACATGTCATGATCTTTTCCAGCGAGTCAAGTCCCGCTGTGAGCAACTGCTTCATCAAGTCGGTGCAATTGTTTCCTTGTATCGTTCTGCACCTGACTGAGGTTTTCGAGCACCATTTTGGCAGACTTTGCTATATTCAGTTGGTCGCATAAGATTTGTCGTAGTCTTTTTACCATTGTGCACCCCGTCTTCTATCAACCGCATACTTAACGCAGATTGTTGCTATTAATTTTGCTAAGATTTGCGACATTTCGTTTAGTGAGGAGTGGAAAGACGACTGGAAAGAGATTTGCACTAATTTGATGGAGCAACTCGCAGCGGAACTCGACTCATTGAAAAAGATCATGACTTCATGGAGCGCCTGGCAGCAGAACCTGACTCGCTGGAAAAGATCATGACATATGATGAGACCTGGTGGCCATTGAACCCTCTGGGTTCTGCAGCACTAACTTACACTCCATGTGCTCAGAGCTGTGATGCGCTACCCTACAACAGCACAGGGCACCAGAAACTGCCCCCCGCTGTCCCTTTTGCTGGCACCAGGAAAATGCTGCATTTGCATGGCCATCTTTCCGCAAAAGTTTTCCTACTGACCCATTGTTACAACAAAGTACCAAAAAGAGGGAGGGAAAATAAAGAGTATGTCCCTACATTGCACGCTAAATTCTCAGTGTTTGCAATGACCAGTTATAAAAACTCGCGGATCACGGTACTCTATCTATTTGCAGCCCATGTCTAACTTCTCTGTGCACACATTTGCAAAAGAGGAACTTCCGACTTGTTCGACGCACCAGTGAAACAATGCTGATACACGCCATATCAGCATTGTTTCACCAGTGCGTCAAGCAAGTCCAAAGTTTTTCTTTCGCAGTATATTTGGAGGCTCTGGACTGGCGTGCAATGAAGATCCCGACGGCCCTCCTGAAAAATTAATCTGCTCGCGTGGTTTTGCTACTAATGGTACGTATGTAGCAGGGGGGGAAACCACCCCCCCTCTCCCAAGGTCAACTTTTATTTTAATGAAAACGTGGATATACACTAGTTAAAAGTTTAGTTTTTGGGGACACATTGGTTCAAGAGAATAGATCTGGGCAACGTCTCGGCCGTAAAGTCACATCTCGGCAGACTCCCCGCAAGGCGAATGCCTACCCCTTACCCCCCCCCCCCCCATAAATCTGCCCCTGGTAAGTAGACAAAAAGAATTTTAGGATTAACTTTTCAACAGCATGCCGAACTTGAACAACTTCAGAAAACTAATTGTCTTCCACAAACAGAGCAAACGAGCTGGTGTAAATTGGACGCACAAAGAATCCCGAGACTGAGGTAAAATAAGGGACAGCACAAACACGTTGGTGATGTCCCTTATTTCACCCTCTCCCATAACTTATTTATAGAAGCACTAAAACTCCTTTCAGATCGTTTATTGGGACATGCGGTACCAGTTGTGGCACTCCAGGCCCTCCGCCCATCTTGACCAATGACAAGGGCCCCAACTCTGTGCCTCACTCCAACTGGCTCGCGGTGGGCCCCCTCTTCTGTACAAACCATGTGATCAAAGAACGCCCAGTCTCCATATATGTAGATGGTCGAGCGTGTTGGTTTCTAATTCACGATAAGGAAAGAGGGACATTGTCTGTGTCTTCAGTGTCCCTCTTTCCTTGTCGTAAACTCCTCATATACTAGGGCCGAAAACCCACCGCCTTTCCCGTCATTTTGGAACATTACCAGATGTTGCTTAGTAATCGCCTTCTACAGGGCCTCGACACTCCCCAAAATAATGATGATTTGTCAAGATCATCTGGTGGATCTCCAGATGATAAAAAAAATCAAGACCAACACGGAGAAGCGCGACGTCAGCACAGTCCCATGGGTTATTTAACTCCTCGCGCGTTTCTGTAAATTAGTCTATTTTCTGTGGTCCTAAAATTTACGCTCCAGAGATTCTATATCCCTGTTTCACATTAAAGGGAACAACTCCAGTCAAAAATGAAACCAAAATAAATGACCGGTGTCGCTTTAGTGTCACGAAACATGATCAAAGCCGAAATATTAAGTCGAAGTGAAGCCGAATACTCCACTAAAACCGAGTTTAAAGATGCGACCAGCTGCTTTTTAGCGGGCGGCAAGCGGGTCAGCTTCTAGTCGAGGAACACTGGCGCAGCGCCCTTGCGACGTCAAGTCGCGGTGGAGCTGTAGTCAATTGGTTGTACCGCGTACCGCAGCACCACGGTGATGTCACGTCGCAGCTGGATGGATGGATGCTAACGGCTGTACCCTTTAGAACGGGCAGTAGCTTGCACCACGCCACCTTGCCTAGAAACTAAGAACCAAACGTATCATTTCTTTCCTTCGCCAATTTGCTTACCCTCTGCAATTCCATAACTATCACCAGGCGGTGTGGGATATCACCAGGATGACCTTTGGGGGATCGGGCAAAAAAAGTAAAAATATCGGCCGTTACGGCTGATGATCAGTGTTGCCGTCCCTCTAGCAGATAGTTTCCGTTTTGCCGTAGACGCCCGAAACCAAACCTTGAGCCGTGATATTTATAATACTACAGACAATATCGAAAATATTTAAATGACATTTACAGGGCTTGTTTCTGTTGATGCTGAGAACGTTTCTGACAAATTTTGTTAACCTTGGTCAAGTACAAAAAAAAAATTGCAAATGTAAAAAGTGGGTGTGTCTGCGTAGGAAAACTATCGTTTTGAAATTACTGTAAATGACTTATTTTTCGCGGGCTCAATATTTCGCGATTTACGTCAAAGCTGATGTTTTAGAATAATTCGCGGGTCCTAATTTTCGCAATACGGTGGGATCTCAATATAGATTTCAATGTGTTTAAATTTTACCAGAATTGTTCGCGGGACCCATTTTTCGCGAATTGTAGGCGATTTGCAAATCGCCTAGAAATTAAGTCGTTTACAGTACTTATAAATTCGTGAATCACAAAAATTAAGTTGTTTACAGTACGTATAAATTTGTTGTTTTCATGTGTTATATTGCTCTAGGACAGTTCAGAGCAGATAACTATGGAGCTATATTTCTATATCATACTATCTTTCATGACAAAAAAAAACCACATAAACACATATAAGTCTTTTTAGATTTCCATTCTTTGTCCAAAATTTTAGTTCTTGAGCATGAAAAATGAGAAAAATAAAAAATACAAGCTCACAGCTATCTTCTTAAAATTTCACCCCAGAAAAACTCATAAAAATGAATCCAAGTTACGTAATAACCAAAGGACTAAAGTGAAATTTATGCCAAAAGGTGGAATGGAGAAGAATGCCTTCAAAGTGCTGCAACTCCTACCTTTTCTTTAGCATCAGGGGACCGAAAATAATTTATAAAAAATTAACTATGCAGTGTAAACCAACAAAACTTTCTGGGAATACTCTCTAGATGATGGTGGATGTAAATATGACATTTTTCAAAATGAGCATTTTTTGCAGATATTAAGGGGACACACCCCCTGGGAGGGTCAACTTTTGAACCCTCGTCTTAAAATTAACGAAATTTACAGGGTAGGCTGGTAGTCATGCCAGATGGTGCATAACAAAGTTTCAGGTCTGTCGGTTAAATGGGAAGGAAATTAGAGCAGCTTCTATCAGCAACACGCATGCATTGTTTAGTTAATCTATCGTCGGAAAACTATCACAATATTCAAGATTTTTATTCACTAGATATGTAGCAGAATGCCTAGGGGGTGCGGCTATGGAACGTTTTTTGTAAAAAGTCATTTATTTCTATAAATTTTCTCTCCTGCAAAATTGGTCAACTTTTTGGTCTCCTGTGTCTTTGACAAAATGTCAACATATTTTATGATAGACATCCGTAAAGTGACAAAAACATTCCATAGCCGCATTCCTTATTAAATTTCAGTCAGGAAAAGTGAAAAACGAGCCTTCCCTGTATTGTCATTATCAAACGATAGATTGACTGAAATGGAACTTATACCAAAAAGTGGTATAACGGAGAAAAATGTGTTCAAAGTGCTCCAAACCCTACCTTTTCTTTAGCTTCGGTGGACAGAAAATAATTTATAGAAAATTAACTATGCAGTCTAAACTAATTATACTTTCTGGGAATACTCTCTAGGTGTTGGTGGATATAAATATGTCATTTTTCAAAATCAACTTTTTTTGCAGACACTTTTCTGGGTAGTGCATCTGATGGTGGCAATCAATCGGCACCAAAAGGGTATCGTCATGGCACTTGTTGTTTTTCACCGGGCAAAGCAAATAAAAAAGGATCATTCAACAATTGGTTCAGCCAGGGATAGCAGAAAGACAAGGAACGCCGTGACAAAGCACTTTTGGCACTGCTTGATCGCTTTCATCCGATTGTAGAGTGAAACATCCTTTTTGTGTATTTTTATTTAATCACTGGGAAGAGTTGGGGAAGCCCCGGCGGCTTTAAGTTGCATCTGGAGTGGCAAATATTTTCTTTTTGGTTGTTGGGTCCTTCTGGTCATACTTTCGTAAAAGAAAGAAAAAGAAGGCACGCATAAATCAGGAGTGTGCGAAAAGTGGTTTGAATGGAATAGCTGGAACAGGGGACAAAACCAGTTACTTTCTTTGGACTGTGAAGGCTATGAATGAAGCGGCGCTATTCGATTGGAACCACTATTCGCACATCCCCAGCATAAATGCCTCAATGCCCTTTAAAACTTCCCAAGAAAAAAAAATGAATGCGCCTCTCTCCTCGAATTATAACCTAAACTTATAGCTATAAAGGCCTTAGAAGAATCTGTTGTAGATGGTTCTTTGTGCACGCTTGTCTATACCACCGTACCAAAATATAAAAATATAAAACAGATGCCGCAGCCATATATTGCATCTCCTAGTATTGCCCCTCAATAAATATAGTATATTAGTCTGGACAGATAGCGAGTCATAAATATAACTTGGAAAAGTACCCTGCAAGAGTGCTCATACACATTTACAAACATTTACAAGCTCCAAAAATGCCTCGGTTAAGCAGTTCTGGATCATCAAGGACTCTGCAGGGGTAATAGAGGGATGTAAAGATGAACCTACAAAGAGCCTCCAGTGAAATTTGCTGAATCACATTTTCCCAACACACCTTAAGGCTAGTGCAACACAATCAGATGCAGAGAATTGCAAGTTATGGAAGACTCGTGGGAAGTACATAGATCCATAATGTAAAGTGAGAAATCTTTTCCCAGGGATGCACCGCCGTCAAAGTGCCGAGCATATTCCCAGGCCTCGGTTCGGGGCCAACTACACTCGGGCACCGATCGGACAGTACAAATCACCCATCATCATGAGAAACAACATAAACACACCGATCCCCCGCAACTTTTTGCATCTGAACATGAGGATAAATGATCTGGCCCAATTGACTTTCTATAAGAGATGGCACAGCATACTGACAAATGGCTTAGCTTGCCACCCATATCCTCGGTAATACTCTCCATAGAAAAGCAACAGTCAATCTTAAACATCTGGGACGGAAGGAAACCTCTGCAGATGACCTGACTCTCTGAAGGGGGATTTGTGACAGCTGGACGGCACCGGTATCTTGCTGCCTCTGGTTAGAGGTCCCTCGTTTTCGAAGGCACGTAGGAAAACTAGACTTTGTTTCGGGTGTTGACACAGCTTAAGGTTCAAACTGCGTCAATTTTAGGACCCATGAATACTTCTACAGCGAATCGAACGCAATCAATCACTGTGTGAAGAAAACAGCATCTCAAAATGTACACTCGACTGGACGTGGGAAGCAAAGTGGTCTAAGGCCGGAGCCTAGGACAGCAGCGAGGGTGCATAGCCGACACCGAGAGATTTCGGCTCACAGAGTCCGACAGCCCTCGGAGCGAGGGACCCGGTCAGCTGGAGTTGTGGGCGTCGAGCCTGCTGGCGTCCTGCGGCCTGGCCTCGTGGGTGCGCCCTGCGGCCAGCACCTGGAGCGAGCAGGAGATGAGGTGCATCTGGTAGAGGACCTGCTGGTGGAAGGCCTCGGTAGCCTGCGCCTGGCGCCGGTTCTCGGCCACCAGCTGACCGAGGAGGCGCACCACCCGCTGCTGCGCACGCACGCCCGTCCCAACCGGCCGGCCGTTGGCGTCACCGTGGCTGGGCGAGAACCGCCGAGGCCGCTGCGGGTGCAGCACGGGGCGCGGCTCGCTGTCTTCCTCCGCCTGGACGGGTGAGCGCAACTCTGGGCCCACAGGCGGTGCAGGCTGTGGCACGTTCTCGTCTGCAAGGTCCAGCACCTCTTCTTATACATGTATGGTCCATACATGGCCTTCCTTCATCAACTCCTTCCAGGGTGCTACTCTTTCACACGCTCCAGCAAGGTTACTCCCCATAAGGGCTTACTCCCAGCCCACAAAGGGGGCTAATTATTGCTGTCTGACCCCCAAAAAATGGCAGTTGAATGATGCCTGCCGTCAAGTACTGGGGAAGCGCCTACCCTGCTTACACTGAAAACTGGGCTGACATTTGTCCGATCCAACCAGTAGAAACCAAGATGGTGGCCAATAAAGAGCTTTGTCTTGGGCAGTAACTAGTTACTAGTAACGACGTTACCGGTAACTAGTTACTTTTTTCGGCAACTTTTACCTGTAATGCATAACTCTTTAATACTGGTAACTTGTAACTGTAACGCTGTTACTTTTTTATTGGGTAACTGTAACTGTTTAGGCCGTTAGTTACTTTTTTTTACTAAATTAATTAGAACCCACTGCCGCGGACATGGTGAAATCGCCATTTTGAAGTATTTTTCTCAAAACTCCTCGCCGACAAAAAGAAAAAGAAGCGTGGCCACACATTACGCGAACAAAAATTGCCTGGTTCAGCCCATGACCGAGAATGGACGACGGACGAGTCAGCACAAAACCGGGAGATAAAAAAAGCCGGCGCCTAGGGCCGGCAAGGAATCTGTCTGTTTCACTGACTTTGGCTCGCTCTTTTCTCCTGGGGAACATCTGCGGGTGTCGGTGGTCGTGCGACATGTCTCCGAGTATTCCGTCTGGGCTGTGTCTGCCACCCCCCTCCCCTCCCCCTTTGTCGGATATCTGTCCGTGCTGTCGTTTGTACACCCAGCCGCTCGCCGTTTCCTCTTCCCTATTAGTTTTCAAAGAAGCCGTCCCCATATTTTTCAGAAAGGCGGCGTTGGTTTAACTTATTCAATATCTTCGGAGCCACTCGAGTAAACACGAAGGCAGGCTGGAGTGTAATTGCCTTTTTCGTCCATAGCCTCAAGAAACACCTCAATGGAGGGACACTTTGTTGTGGAACCTATGCAGTGCTCCAGTTGAAGCGATTTCCCAGAAAATGTCTTAAGTGAGGAGAGAAACAGCTGTTCTTAATGCGTGCGGACTGGTCTTCGACAGTTGGCGTTTCGGACACGGACGACGCGCTGGTCGCCGTACACTCGTAGAGCACCAGAAGGCCTCCCTCCTTTCCCCCTATATTCTTTCCAAACTGTTTGACCTGCTGTGTTTAGGCCTGCTTCCGAGTATATCCTATAAAGTAATTATGCGACCATCTGTGTCCTCATTCCTTTCAGAGTGAAAAATAAACGAAAACATTCACCGACACAGGCCGATGACAATTTTGAAAAACAGTTCATTCTAAGTTATAACAATTATTGCAAACAAATAATGCACATCAAAATGCTGAAACGGCGAATGACGCAAAAAAGAAACACCCTTCGGGTTCAGATTTTTCTAATTTCTCAGTTTACCTCTCTTCTTGCTATAGCGTAACAAATAAAATAATATTGTTTTTGTTTGTGATTTCTTGTGTCCAATTTTTGTGCTGTAATGAGAAAGTAACCGTGTTACTGTTTTTGCAGTAACTGTAACATGTTACTTTTTGAAGCTGCTAACTGTAACTGTAACAGAGTTACTTTTTTCCCTAGGTAACTGTAACACTGTTACTTTTTACTGGTAATGTGCCCATGACTGCTTTGAAGGCAGGGTGAATAGAATTGAAGAAAGCACATTTATTGTCACACAATATCCCCGCCACTGGCAGTCTTGGGCCCGCAGCAATGCAGTGAATATTTTCATCCGATGCCAGTGCTTTGAAGGGGGTGGGTGCTTAACGTATAATTCCCAGAATTCCCAAGTCTGAGAAATGTGAATAGTGGGCGCGTGTATGAAGTGGGCATACCCGCAGTATTTTACGGTACAACTGTCACCCTAGACTTCAGCACGAGTATCATATTAGATGAAAGACAAGGGAACAACAGAAAGTTGGTGCAAACATAAGCTGGTGAACATCAGACATGACATAAACCCCAAGACACACATACCCCGAAAAAAATTCCTGGCTACGCCACTGACTACATACTCCAAAAGTTTCAAAGGAACACGTTTCTTGCTTCAATTTTATTCCGAATTGCCGAAGAGACATCTAGCCGCTACCATTGTCATAATTAATTTCCTAGCCCGCTGCACAAATGGCCTGAACACAGGTAATGGAACCTGGAGGAGAGCAAAGTTTCGGTGTTTCATCGGTCGTGGGCAAGCACCTGTCTGCTTTGCCTGGCACACGTTTTTGTGCAAATAAAGGTGGGAAGCTCGACAGGAAAGAGTGCCTCGACAGGACCGCGAGGGTGGCGAGCGGTTCCTTACCCGGAGAGGCGTCGCGCGCCTCGGGCGAGCCGACCTCGGTCTTGACCAGTACCACGGGGTAGCAGGCCTCGTGGTCAGGAGACGAGCCCTGCTGGTGTGGAGCACCGTTGGTGGAGGCGGCGAGCGGCGGCGAGGCCCCCCGCTTGGCCAGGATGGCGCCGACGCGGTCGGTGAACTCGCCGTGCCTATTCTCGCGGAAGTCGCGCTTGAGGCGCTTCAGCCTCTCGCGCACCTGCATGGGACTCCGAGTGTAGCCGTGGGCCCCGAGGAAGCCCGAGATGGCCTGGTGCACCTTCTGGTATTTGGGCGTGTTGCGCGGCGGAAACTCGACGCTGCGCTCATCCGACAGTCGCTCCTTCTCGTACAGGTCGAGCAGCAGCATGGTCTCCTCGCGGGTCCACGAGCAGCCGCGGCCCAGGCGGCCCCGGTAAGCGCCGTACTCGTCGCACGCAGACAGCTGCAGGGCGCAGGTGGTGAAGTTGAGCGCCATGGCGCCGGGCTAGCGGGCAAACGGGGTCAGCGCGGTCCGGCCGTCGCACCGCGTACCCCTGGACTCCGGGGGCGGCCCCGCTTGGACGTCCATGGCAGGGATTCCGGGGCCGACGGACGGGATCGCCGAGCGCCGGGCCCCCAACGCCAACGGATCGCCACTGTTTACAGGTGACTGCCGGACGTTCACCCCCTCCGCCTGACTCACAGGTTATTGTACGTGCGAGTCACGTGACGCCGCCCTTTATTTTTCCTTTACGTCTGAGGTTGGGAAACGAAAGAAACGAAACTTCCGCCTTGACCCAGAGGCCGACTCTCGGTTGCCGCCACCATTGGGCTCGAAAGGCTCGAAAGTTGACATCGAGTCCTTTCGTGCGTTTCTGAGTGTCGAGGAAGAACACCAAGACGCTGCAGGAGGGGATATGCAGAAAAGTCACCGGCGAGCTCAAGCACGACTACGACGTCTTCGGTTACGGGGCGGGCTGCAGGCTTCCTAAATGCTTTTCGTCGTGCAGCGTTTGTAGCTTGCTTTTTCCGTTAAAGGGGCCCTGCAATCATATTTAAGCGTCTACCTTTTTTGCGGTTTCCACGTCTCTTAAGGTTCGGGCAAGCCAGCGGGCACGGAGAGAGTAACTAAATATCAGTGCGTCATATTTTAACCGGACGACGCGGAAACCTCCTCCACCGACGGGGGCGACCCGCGGTACCGAAAGCGCGCAAAATGTGACGTCTTTGGTCCTGGGCTTACTACTGGTCAGAGCCGCTAAAAGCTTCTTTTTAGTCGAAATACAAAATATAAGTGGCGCGAACCGATTCAATTATTTATAAAAGTAGTTTTTGTCCAGTATTTTAGATCAGAAAAGAATCAAATGCAGTTTATAAAGTACGGAAACAAGAAATGACCCGTCGACATACCCGCCACCAAGCGGTGGGAAAGGCGGCGCATAATAGAAAGGAGTAGTGGGATCAGGCGCCGACACGGAAAGGTCCGGGATGTACGCGGCGGCGCTGCGGCCGTAGGGACTGGAGGATCCGACCGGCTTTGAGCGTTCCCAAGGCCTTCGGCGAGCAGCTTTGTCTGGCGGTTTGGTCGTTTCGCGATATGGCAGGGCGAAGTGGCTCCCATTCTGAATTGATCTTTACCCCGTGTTTGCTGTCGGTTGTGGCCAATGAAGTGCCATGCCGAATTAGTGTTTAATCGCGCAGCAAATGCAATGAGAGCCGCTCTATACTTCGTCTCACCTTAGCATGGACTATTGTTAGCCACGCATGCTAAAACCGCGAGCTATAGTTGCTTCGTATGAAGCCTCGGCGGCTGCACGGGCGCTCGTGCAGCGAGTGCTCCAGTCAAGGCAGTCAAGGCTGGCCGCTCGCGCTTGCACAGCCTTCGCAGTTAGTCCATGCTAAGGTGAGACGAAGTATAGCTGCCCGCAACACACAGCCTATCCACAATACGCTTTAGTGGCGCCCTCTCGCGCCGTCGACACGGAGTGCGGCAGCCGTGAGCGCTCGCTCAGCTCACTACCCCTCGTCTAGTTCACGGCCACTCAAGCAACCAAGGACGTCACGAAGGAGGTTATTTTTTGCTTGTTTTTTGTAATTTTAATTCGCCTATAACTTTTAAACTAAAGCGAAATTCGAGAAAAGAAAAGTTTCATGAAGTTACTACGTTCAGTGCGCTCAGGTTTGGTGCAAATTAAAAATTAGTAAAAAGTCATTGCAGGGCCCCTTTAATGTCATGTGTTCAAATTTGTCTGCGTTTCTTTTTTTTTTTTTTTTTTGTCCTGCTACAATTTTTGTATTTTGTTTCGGATGTGGCTCGAGAGTCTGCACGAAGTCTCACGAGCGGGCATCAATCGGCCGTTGTCTGAGGTGGTAGTACCCAAATTTACTAACGGTGGTGGCTTGGCTGCTTGGATACCTTTAAAGAGGTAAGAACTCTTTCGTCATTTTCTCTTGTCGTCTGGGACGCTATGCGAAAAAGTCACGCGCCCGTGTCTCTGTCTTTATCACAACTTCCGTCTCTCGTCGAAGCTACTACAACCCCCGGTCACAGTCCGAGTTTCGCGGCGCTGACATTAGCGTCGCCACCATCGGCGGCGCTGTGAAAAGCGTCGCCACCGGCAGCAGCGCTTCGGTGGTGGGGGGCTCTCATTAATATAAAAATACAAATATGGAACTTGGTTTGCTAACAGTAATTTCAGCAAAACGTCTTCATCTCGCCATGAAAATAAAATGTAAATTATTTTGTATAATCATTTTTGTTTGTTCCTCTTTCAGTTTGAAACCAAAACTCTAAACCGACCGGACGGAGGTTGCATGAGCAGTCAACTCGCTCGCCTCGCCGGCGCCGCCGCTCCCTCTCCCAAATTTGAAACTTCGTAACGGCAGTGTTGCTGTGCGGCGTGCGGCCAGTGCGGGGTGCGGCTGCGCGTTGCGCGCGGTCGCATGGTTTTCCTTTGATCGTGCGAGCGTGGTTCCGCCGTTCCGCTCTCCGGCGTTCCGCGCGCCTGTCGAACCCGATGGATATGTTTGGTGCAAACTTTCAGAGACTGTTGAGGGATGCATTTGCCGTGGCCATATCCAAATGGTGCACGAACAGCCGAAATGCCAAGACCTACAAGTTTCTGTTTGTTCGTTTTTTTTCAACAAGACAGGTGAGTATGTATACTTCCCGTACTCAGTTTTATGTGCTCAGCGAACTTACCGTTGAACTTTTGCTGCCCATAGCTGTTGGTTTGCGGGTTGACCGTACTAGAGGCAGACTCATTCTCGCAGTAAAAACAAATGCTTTCTGATATTCTCAACGAAGTAAATCCCCTAACTACTACGGTTTTAATGAAGTGAAAGGTATACACTTAGCCCAACTTTGATTAAAGCACTTCATAATTAAAGTATAACAATAGGGTTTAATCTTGAAAATGGTCTCTGGCGGTCCTCGGACAGACGGAGGATAATAAAGACAGAATTCGACTCCCTATCTTTTATTTGAAGTTTCATTTATTTCTGGTCCCGGGTGCGACAAACGGCATTCTTTGTCATTAGTTTGTTCTCTATAGATAGACGTTTGTTTTGTGTCCTGACTATTTAAATAAGTATACAATTCTAAATATCATGACCACATTGTCATTACAGCTGCTGGGACATGGAACGAGCATTTGAACGTTTTCTCACGGAGGAAGAAAGCTTTGGACACTTCATGGTTCCCAACCAGTTCTAGCAGCCTCTTGAGTGCCAAAATTTCCGAAGGTTTATTTCACCACCTTTCCATCTTGCTTGCGTGAGAAGCTTTGAATATGTAAAAATGAAGCTAATGATTGCTGGAGGCTACCTAGTGGCTTATCAGTGAACAACTTATTTACTTTCAGTGAACAGCTGATCCAACTTGCATGTTGAATGCGTAATTATGTGGGTCAATGTGTACACTTGTATATATATATATATATATATATATATATATATGATAATTCCCAAGAAGTGATAATGTGATAAAGTCCATTCCCAAGAAGGTATGCGGCGCCGCATGTAATAATGAAGTTATGAGATCGTGCACAAATGAGAGAGGTGCTGGCGGTCTATAACTGGAGCTTGTGGGAGAGGGTAACGAAGTGATTTTGTCAGTGTTTTATCTTTTCGCGTATGGAGATGCAGTGCTGTACTTGATTCGTTTTAGCATGTGCGCAATAAATATGCCTCGAAATATTTCGGTCGCAGATCTCGATTCGTTACTGGACGGCTGGACGTCTCGAAACAAAAGAACAACGAACACACACGACTACGCACCTTATTCAGCTGAAAGCGAAATCGCACATAGTAGGCGTGTACTGCGTTAGGGGCTTTTAGCAAGCCGTGACCGTGTTCCGCGTACCGCACTGTCGGGGCCTTTTAAGTGCGCGCCCGAAGTGATACCGTGATACCGTGACCGCGGGGCGCGCGCTTAAAACTATGCTTCAAAGGCTCCGATAGTTCGGTACGCGGAACACGGTAACGGTTTGCTCAAAGTCCCTACAATAATACTACCGGGACCGGGCGTGATGCAAAGGAGCCTGGTCCCAGCGCGACCCCGAAGCGGTCGTACGACAACCGCCCCACAAAAATTAAAGGGCGCCATGTTGGATTCTTTATGGCTTGGCATAGAAACGACTTCAAAGTAGGCTACCACGTCCCAAAAGTGCTATAAAAAAGCCATTTTGAAAAGTAAGCCAGGTATTTTATTGATAGCATGATTAGTTGTTGATATGATTTTATAATTTACTGAATATGAAATGATATGTCGACTCGTTCAAGTAATGAGAGCCCCCCACCACGGACGAGGAATTCGGCGCTACTGTACAAAAGTCGACTCCATTGGCCCCTAACCCTGGGTGGGGAGACTCGGAAGATGGCGTGAAGGAATAAACGACCGTTGTTGCAGCCATCGTGCATCAATCGTCAAACATCGGCACACAAGAGACCACTACATTGGCGACGAGAACGGGATTTTTCGCGCAACAACGCCGCGACCACCTACAAGATAGAAGTTTCGCCGCTGAAGCTCCGGCCTCGTCTACATAAGCGAAGATGGCGCAAGCCATGCTGCCGGCATTCCCTTTCTTCAACCCCCGTGCCACAGACGCCAGCAACGTCGGTGCGGAGTGGTTAAAATGGATCAGCAGGTTCGAGAACTTTGTCATCGCTTGTGGCATTACAGAGGATGCTCGGAAGACGGCTCTACTACTCCACTACATCGGGGAAGAGGTACATGAAATGTTCGCCTCGCTTCCAGATATCCCCGCGCCGTCACCGACCCCGGCCACAGGTTCTACCGTGCAGAGCTCGACTCCAACCACTTCGCGGTCTCCACTGTATGATGCCGCTCGCAGGAAACTCGACGGACACTTCGCGCCTCGTGTGAACGCAACTTTCGAGGTGTACCGTTTTCGCCAAGCAAAACAACTCCACAACGAGTCGCTGGACGCGTTCTACGCCAGGTTACGTCAACTAGCACGCAACTGCAGTTTCTCAAACGCAGATGATGAGATCAAGAACCAGATCGTTCTCGCAACGTCGTCATCGCGACTCCGGAGGACTTGCCCGGAATTCTGAAACAAGGACGACTATTTGAGGAGGTTGAACGTGATGCATCCATCATCGAACAAGAAAGCAGCCAGAGTAGCGACAAGCAGGAGGCGCATGCCGTAAGGCAAGGATCGTCTCCTTTTCAACCTCGTCAGTACAAGCAAAACAAGAAAACCGAGCCTGGCACATCAAAGAAGCCACTTGAAAACAAAGAGTGCTACAATTGCGGACGTTCGTGGCCTCACAGTGGAGGACGTTCAAGCTGTCCCGCTCGCGGTAAAAAGTGCAACGCTTGTCACAGACTCGGACATTTCGCGAGTTTGTGTCGCTCAACTCATAAGACTGTACGGGCAGTAAACCCCGACAACAGCTCGGATAGTGAAGAACACGTTTGCACGACCTACGCGCACACTCAAGCAGTGACGGCGCCTCCACGAGTGGTCATTGAGGTAAATGGTGTACCTATTCACTTCATGATTGACACTGGTGCTGCTGTGTCGATGATCAGCTCAAACAGTCTGCAGGGTCGTCTGAGCAGGGATCAGTTGTCGAAGACATCCATGAAAGTGTTTGCTTACGGGGCCAATTCCCCACTGTCACTACTTGGACAACTGAACGTCGTCATGACCTACAACGGGAGCAGCAGTCACGAAACCCTCTACGTGGTGTCTGGGGAATGTTCCTCGTTGCTTAGCTTCTCTGCAGCTTCAAGATTAGGCCTCGTCCAGATTACGTACAGCGTGGAAGAGGGAGTGAACAGATTGACTCCAAGTGAAGTCTACCCTGACCTCTTCAAGGGAGTGGGCTGTCTTAAAGACTTCCAAGTACACCTTCATGTGGACCCCCAGGTGCAACCAGTAGCGCAACCTCACAGGCGCATCCCTTTCTCCATGCGCAAGCCAGTGGAGGAAGAGCTTGAGAGACTACAGTCACTTGACATCATAGAGAAAGCCGAAGGACCTACACCATGGGTCTCTCCAGTTGTGCTGGTGCCTAAACCACATGATCCCGAGCACATTCGCATGTGTGTCGACATGCGTTGTGCGAACAGAGCTATCCAACGCGAGAGACATGTCACCCCCACGGTGGATGACATACTGGCTGCTCTGAACGGCTCCGTCATGTTCTCCAAACTTGACCTGAAGGACGGATATCACCAGTTAGAGCTTGACGAAGCGTCTCGTGTGATTACCACTTTTTCCACACATGCCGGACTTTTTCGGTACAAGAGACTTAACTTCGGAGTCACTTCGGCAGCCGAAGTGTTCCAAGACACGGTACGTCAAGTCCTGAACAACATTCCTAATGTGCTGAATGTGAGTGATGACATTTTGGTGTTTGGAAAATCCGAAAAAGAGCATAATGATGCCCTGAGGGCTACACTGGAGCGGCTGCATGCAAGTGGCCTCACACAAAATGTCAGCAAGTGTAAGTTCTATCAACAGGAACTTATTTTCTTTGGCCATGTCTTCTCAAACAAAGGCGTACAGCCTGACCCCCAAAAGGTGTCCGCCATCCTGAAAGCATCACCACCTGCCAATGCGAGCGAGGTAAAAAGCCTTCTTGGCCTTGTTAATTACTGTGGTCGGTTCATACCAAATTTGGCTGACATCGCTCAACCTCTAAGGAAACTAACAGCCAAAGGTGAAGTTTGGGACTGGACTGACAAACATCAGGACGCCCTGGAGAAGTTGAAGGGCAAGCTCTCTGCTGCCACGGCTCTCGCCTACTTTGACCCAGAAAAGGCTGTCACGCTTATCGTAGATGCTGCCCCTCATGGCCTTGGCACCATCCTCACCCAAGCATCTGAAGGTGACACCAAAGTGATCGCGTACGGGAGTCGTACTCTCTCTCCCGTTGAAGCTCGGTACTCCCAGATAGAGAGAGAGATGTTGGCCGTGGTCTGGGGCATTGAGCATTTTCATATATACCTGTATGGTACAAAATTCCACCTACTAACAGACCACAAGCCATTGGTCAGCATCATCGGCAACCCACACTCTCTGCCGTCAGCACGCCTGGAGCGCCTAGCACTCCGGATACAGCAATACACCTTTGACGTACAGCACACAAGTGGTTCAAGCAACCCTTCCGACTACCTGTCCCGACATCCAGTGAGCTGCAAGGAAAAGTTTCGGCGCATGGAGTCTGCCGCTGAAGAGTATGTCAACTTCGTTGTGTCCCACAGCCTGCCGTGTGCCATGACCATCGAAGAAGTAACAAAGGCAACACAAGGTGATCCTGAGCTTTCATTACTCAAGAAGACTCTGAACCAGGGCCAGCTTGGTACGAGTTGGAAGAAAACACCTATACAGCAATTCTCTCGGGTGGCCCCAGAACTCTCGGTGTCTGAAGAAGGGCTTGTTCTGAGGGGTACTCGGATCGTCCTGCCTGCATCCCTTCACAGAAAAGCGGTGCAGCTAGCACATCGAGGCCACCAAGGCATTGTCAAGACAAAGCAGCTGATGCGTGAGAAAGTATGGTTCCCTGGGATGGATTCTCTAGTGCACAAAGAAGTAAAGAGTTGCCAGGCTTGCCAGGCGAACACACCAGTACACCATCGTGATCCCCTGCCGATTCTACAGCAGCCTCGAGGACCCTGGAAAGAACTGTCAATAGATTTTGCAGGTCCATTCCCTGACGGCAAATACGCCATGGTGATTGTGGATGATTTCTCGAAGTACCCAGTCGTCAGCATCCTACACACACTAGCATACAGTGATCAGGCATCTGCGTATCATATTTGCCCAGTTCGGCAGCCCGGATGTATTGAAGTCGGACAACGGCTCACCCTTCCAAAGTGACTGCTTTGCAGGTTTCGCTGCTGAATTTGGTTTCAAGCATCACCGCGTCACCCCTAGATGGCCAGAGGCTAATGGGGAGGCGGAGCGCTTCATGCGCACACTCAAGAAGTCTATACTCGCAAGTTTGGTCAGTCACCAGGAGTGGACAGTTGAGCTTCAGACTTTTCTGCTAGCTTATCGCTCAACACCTCATGGCTCCACAGGGAAACCCCCGTTTGACCTTCTCTTTGGAAGGCCCATGCAAAACTATCTCCCGACGTTCCCTGTTGACGCTCCTCCTTCTCCCGCTCACACCGATGCTCAACAGTGCGACGCTCGCAGGAAGGTGTATAACAAGTGGTATGTTGACACTCGGAGACGCACTAAAAGTAACCAGTTTCGAGTTGGACAACAAGTACTACGTAAACAGGAGAAGAGGAACAAGTTCTCCCCCTACTACGATCCAAACCCCTACACAATCACAAAAATTACTGGCTCCCAAGTAACAGCATCAAGGAACGGGAAAACAACCTGTCGCAACTCAAGTTTCTTCAAGGATGCAAGCACAGTCCAAGCTGGACACTACGAGGGGACACTATGGGGGGGCGTCCCTGCAGAAGGGACGCAATTACCTGCAGGAACAGGAGACGAAGCTCAAAGCTAAGAGCAGAAGGAACAAGGGCATAGCAACTGCCAGAGCCCTCTGGGGATACAACCGCTACGAGGTCACCCGTGCGGTCTGGAAGATGGTGGCAGTGCCGGGGCTCACGTTCGGCAACGAGGTGTTGTGCCTGTCATCAGGCACCCGGCAATACCTCGAGGTGCGCCAGCGGGAGGTTGGAAGGGCGGCACTGGGTGTGAGCCGAACGACGCCGAACGAGGCCGTCCAAGGAGACATGGGCTGGTCTAGTTTCGAAGCCAGGGAGGCCCGAGCAAAGCTGGACTTCGAGCGGCGCCTGAGCCGGATGTGTGAGGAGCGCTGGACCAGACAGGCCTTCAAGTACGTCCATCTTCGGAGCTCCCAAACCCGGTGGGTGCGACGGACACGTCAGCTGGCGCAGCGGTACGATGTCGACGGCCCACTACTCTACCCGACCGCGGAACAGCCGGAGCAGCAGAACATCCGCGCAAGGGTGAGCGAGAGCGAGACGCGGCGGTGGGCGGAGGCGGCACGTCGAAAACCCGCGCTGGCCCTGTACGCCAGGGAGAAGCAGGAGGTGCGGAAGCTGAACTTCATGGATAATAGCCAGGGCAGCGCGATGCTCGCTGCCGCCCGAGGCGGCATGCTGCGAACCCGAGTGCTCCAGGCCAAGTACTCAGACACCGACGTAGGGTGTACCATGTGCGCGCAGGGCGCCGACGAAACTGCGGAGCACATCATCCTGGAGTGCACGGGGCTCGAGCCGGAGGCACAGTGTGGGGTCGAGTTAGCGGTGGCACTGGGTTTTAGGGAGAGCGACGAACGAGCCGACGAACCTCCACCGGTGGAGATCACGAAGAGGTTGCAGTGTTGGTGGAGGAGAAGGCGCCAGGAAACAACTGTGGCTACGCTAGCCGCTAGCCAGGCTTGATCCAGCTTCGCTGGGATCCCCCGTTAAAAAGGGGTTAGCCGCAAATCCAAATCCAAATCCAAGATGGCGTGAAGGAATAAACGACCGTTGTTGCAGCCATCGTGCATCAATCGTCAAACATCGGCACATAAGAGACCACTACACTTCGGCGCTTCGGTATGTGTATTGAGATACGACCGCAAGTACACCGCCCTACACTTTTCTGCAGCGGTGCCGAAGGTGCAGGTAAATCCAACGTTTTTTGACGTAAATCGAACGCAACTACTGATCCGCGAGTGAAGCCACTGGGGTGCTATGTTGCGCTTTTTGGACTCCCAGGAGACTTGGAAGAAGGAAGTGACGTCAACGGCTAGAGCAAACGCAGATTGGATGTTGACAGAAGGAAACAAAATCAACATCCAATCTGCATTTGCTGCGTTGTTGACGTCACTTCCTTACCCTAGTCTCCTGGGAGTCCAAAAAGCGCAACATAGCCCCCCAGGGGTGCTATGTTGCGCTTTTTGGACTCCCAGGAGACTTGGAAGAGGGAAGTGACGTCAACGACTAGAGAAACGCAGATTGGATGTTGACAGAAGAAAACAAAATCAACATCCAATCTGCATTTGCTGCGTTGTTGACGTCACTTCCCTCTCCCTAGTCTCCTGGGAGTCCAAAAAGCGCAACATAGCCCCCCTGGACGGTCATCTTGCATGCGGCGAGATCGCGTTTCTGCTAGCGTTGCAGAGGCTGGCGGCAGCGTGCTGAAGACACGTTTCCACTCGTTCGTCGTCATTCGCCCAAAAAGGTTTTTTTTTTTTTTTTTTTTTTTTTTTTTTTAAGCTGGGCATGTGAGAGTGCGGAAACCTGTGTCGACGCGTCCGTCACGTCAACAGGACGTGTGTGTGTGTGTGTTGATGAGCCCAGGAAAGGCAGAGATTCGTGGCCTAACTGCGCGCGAACTTTTGCTGCGTCTTCATTGGCGGCAGTTTTGCTACCCTGGTTCTCTGCCTGGGGAGTGAGACTCTGCTCCGTTCTCTCACTGATTTTGACGACTGTATTGCAACTACGTAATTAAACCGTTCGTTACGTTACCAAGTCTCCCACCTCCACTGAACCCTTGGGTTCTTCGCATCGGGGAATGGACGTCGTCGAGGGCGAGGAAGCCTCTGGACGTCCGGCTCAAACCCACTCACTTGAGTGAACGACGCTTTAAAGGGCTACTACAACGAAATTTCGGAGCTTATTTTTGATCTATGCGTGTTCAAAGGAATAGTATCACATCGGACACACCAATATCTCGTTAACAAAGACACTAAAAGGAATTTTAAAACAAATTAAACGATTTGCAAAGAGTACCTGGTGGACAGACCGCGCAGATCTTGGATCCCTCGGCTCGTCAGCTCTGCACTGTTTGGGTAACGCGCGGCAAAGCCTGTTCCACGCGTTGTGTTTATTTGGTGAAGTGATATTTGTAGTAGGACGTTTTACCAAAGCTTTAAAGGGGCGATGCAACAATTTTTGTACTTTGCGCAAATACCGCTTAGAACGGATCCCTGACGTTAATGACCTATGAAACACGCGTTCGTTTTTCACCTCACGCAATAGAAGTCCCAGTAAAAAAATTAAAGAAAAACGAGCAGCGTTCACCCCCTCAACTCGCAGCCAGAACAAGCGGTCACGTGATCTCGAGCCGATTATATGCCGCCAATGTTGATCATAGCCACGCGCTGGGGTTGGCAAAGCACAGGGCACGCGCTGAGTTCCAGACATTGTTATGGCTCGGCTATTGTCGTCGTTGCAGCGATTGGACACGGGCCACTACCCGAATGCTTCTCGAGCTAGTAATTATCACGAGCCCAAATCGAGTGCCCACGCAATGCTCGGGTCCAATCTATGAACAGCATTCAGATATCGTCATATGGGTGTACTGCGATCCCCACTTTACGTCATCACATTTTGCAAAGGAGAGATTGAATCAAAAATGATCGCTTTTGTCTCTGAAATTACACCGCAACAAAGGAGTTTCTTGGCCAGTGGCGTTGCGTGCGAGTAACCTTGAGTCCCACTAGTGCCAGTAAGCTCGTGTAAAGTGAAAAACATTCCAATTGAATATCGTTGCACTGCCCCTTTAAACGATGGCACGCGTAGTCGTGCTAACCAACACTTGTGGCGCGATGTCGAAGCGCTCGGGTGCCAGGGGCGGATCCAGAACTCCGTTTTTTTGGGGGGGGGGGGGGGGGCGGAAAATTTGTAAGGATACTATTTCCCATTCTTTCGTGTGCACCAGGGGGTCCACCCATGTAAAATTGCCCTCCGAGAAGGGGGGAGGGGGGAGGTCGACTTCGTTTGGGGGGGGGGGGGGGGGGGGCGGCTGCTCCTGTCGCCCCCCCCCCCCCCCTTGGATCCGCCACTGTCGGGTGCTGGTGTGCTGTTTTCCACCCCAGTACAAAAAAACTGGATGATGAAAATAGTAGAGTGCCTTCATGTGCGCTTCGCCTAGATGCCAACAGCCTGTTTCCCTTTCCCACACCCTCGTCCACCGCCATTTTGTTCCTCTCATTGTTTCCCCGTGCGCCAGAAAGTGGCCTTTGTGTCCATCGGTCCTCCCATCCCGCTTCTGGTCAAGAGATCCAACGAGTCAAAAGATCCACAGCGAGTCAAGAGGTCCAACGAGTCAAAAGGTCCAACGAGTCAGAAAGTCCAATAATGGATCTTTTGACGCGTTAGATCTCTTGACTCGGCAGACACGAGTCAAGAGATCCATTGTGGGTCAATAGCTCCAATTACTCGAGAACTGCTGCTTCATATTGCAAAGAAGTCACGGAAAGCCCCTCACCACTCCTCCCCTAGTCGCGGGGAGGCGTTGTACAAAAAAGATCAGTAAACGATTTTTGACTTTAGTTCGTTGCAACCTAAGAACGAAGGGCGAGGGTAAGACGGGCCGGAGAGGAGGAAGCAGACGGAACGCTGGAGGAGAGAGGGGGAAACCTCCTTCTCTCTTTAGCGTACCGTCTGCTTCCTCCTCCCCGGCCCGTCTTACCCTCACCCTTCGTTCTTAGGTTGCAACGCAATTAGCCCCGTGCGCGACCGAAAGCGTCGCTGTGGTCGGCCTTCCACGATTGGCCGAACGCTGACTATGACGTCGGAAAGGGGATTTATCATCGACGGAAATAAGAGGAATGAAAGAACTTTAATTTTGACGGTGTTGGCAGTGTTCCTTTGAGAGCGCAATGATTTCAAGCTTCCACCATGCTAATAACAAACACCATCGAACTTGTTGTTTGCAAGGTAATGACGTCACAAGGGGGAACCACAGGAGGGCGCCACCAAAACATCTCGCCGCTAATAGGTGCCCTAGTTTTTGTTTAAAAAGAAAAGGTAAAACAGATTTAAGTTTGATGCGCCCACAAGATCAGTGGATGGGCCACTCAACTTCGCACTGTTTTCCGGTTTGCGGCCGAAACCGGAGACATCCGGTTTCGTGTCGCTGGCTTAGGGAAGGGGGGAGGGAGCGCTTTTCGTGGCTTCGGGTAGATGGCGCCTCTAAAACTTTGCGTAATAAAAGTCATAACTATCAGGCTTCTGACGCGTCTGTTCACGATTTCACGACAACATAAAAAAAAAAAAAAAATTAGCCGCAAATCGAGAAGACACTTACTGAGCGTGCTAACTCAATAGACTGTCAACCAGTTCACGTCAGGCACGTAGTTTTCTTGGCCGACACAAGAGGTTTATGACCTTGCCGGTTCTTACTGGTCCCAGCCTGACATATGTATACACGAGATATACGAACTCAACTCTCCTACGTCACGCCGCGGTGGTGGCGCGTCGATCGCACTTCCGGTCTGGGTGGTGGGCAGAAGTCGCCGTGCGAGACATGCAATCCTGTGTTCTCTCGGAAGAAACCAGACAAAAAACCTGCCTTCTCGTCAAAATGCTGCGACGGGGCTGTACCAAGAGAGCCTGGAAAGGTTTGAAGATCAGTTTTCATGTGTTTCTGCCCCCTCCGTTTGTCCGAGAACGTGGATAGTAGCCGTGAAAAGGGCAAAGCAGACGCTGTCGAACTACGATTGCTTGTGCGGGCAATACTTCGTGGTCGCCAGATGTATTTGTTTTGTTCCAACATGAACGAGAGAAAACCACCAAGTTGTCCGGACCACCCACGGGTTCAGTGCGTCTTCAAATTCACATGGCCGCCTGATCGTTCGAGCCTTCGTCTGCTCTTTCAAACTTGTCTGCTTTTTGTCGTCTGCTCGTTCAAACAAAAGCGGCCCGTAGACCAAACTTTGACCCGGTGATTGCAATAAGAAGTAATTGCAGGCCTCAAAAGACTTAAGTAGGCTCGGTGTAAACAGTAGATACAAGATGGTGATCATTGGTACCAGTGGCCATCACCGACTTGTTACGCTTGGTCTCCCGCTTCCGATTTTCAGTATCGACGTCGATCATCGTCGCTACCTTCTACACTTTTGCAGCACGAGCGACGTCGCCACCGGCATCGTGGTTTTGACGTCCATTCTGCGGCGTTCATGCGAATGAATCGCTGCACGTCAAATTATTTACTCAAAGTTTAGCGGCGTAACGGGCCTTAATAATTTTGCTCAGGCGATTGAAGTGGTAAGACATTGCTATGAGGATGTAGAATCGACAATTCCAACGCGAAAAAGAGTACGCATACTCAGACAGACGCCGACAACGTGACATTCCAATGGTTTGTTGACGCGGGACGCGTAGAGCACTATATAGCTCCTACGGAGCAGAGTAGCGCAATCCTTTGATCCGCGTGTTTCGCCGACAACATGGCCGACAGAGCAGCGCGGCGCGAGTCACGTGGTACTCAGGGTTCCAGGAGGCGGCCCGCCCTTTGGGAGAATACATGGAGATCGACTCAACACGGCTGATTAAAAAATAAACGCCAAGTTCACACTTTTTGAAACTAGTCTGTCGTGAAGTTGGTAAAGCACTAAACACTTTATCAAAGTTTTCATAATATCGGATGCGTGTGGAAATTTTGAGAAGGCAATTTTCAAGGCAATGGCGTTTGAAGCAGACGATTTTTGTACGCAGCGGAGATGGACTTTCTGGGTTGGCCGGAGCGGGTCACGTGGACGGTGCGACGTCGCCGTGACGTCGCCGCGTCGTCTGCTGCATAATGCCGCTCAGGCAATTTTTTTAAAAAAATTACGTCCTTACATGGCATGCAACTTAGCGGAAAATTTTCTAAAATGTTCCTTTATTATGTCAAAAACTATTCACGTTCCGTACATCCCCACAATATTAAAGAAACAACGGTTTTCTCACGTTCCCCATGCATTTCTAATCGGAGTTGGAACCCTCGGGCGTCCGCCGCTAGTCGCCGAGAGATGGCGTTCTAGATTGCGCTACTCTAGAGTTCCTATATAGGCTCCCTACGGGAGCCAGAGTTGCGCGTTTGATTCCACATGCCGCGTGCCGCCCTCGCCGCTATTCGCCGAGATCCGATCACGTGAAGAGCCGTATCAAGTGTCGTGCAGCAAAGTAGACGTTGCACGCGCCCCGGTGTACGTTCCCCGGCTTTTGATCGCGCCGCGCGCCTCGAACGCGCGGCGCTGCTATTCGCCGAATTCAGTCACGTGAGGAGCTGAATCCACATGCAATGCATGAACGCGCAACTCTGGCGGGGGGATCGGTGGCCGAGTGGGATAAAGCGCACACCAACGGCGCACACCCAGCTCGACGCGCGTGGAGCGAAAGCTCGCGCTGCAGAACCCAGGGATCCTGGGTTCGAGCCCCACCCCTGCCAGTTTCGATCTGGATGAGCATCGTACCGGCGTGCGGTCGTGTATCACTACTGCGTGGTGCACGTTAAAGACCCCAGGCTAGCGGTTGTACCGCACTGGCTAAATTGCTCATCTACAGCTGAGAGACCAGACGCCCACCGAGGCAGACTAACTTCCGGCTGTATAAACATACACACAACAATTTGCTTTTTTTTTTTTTTGCGCAACTCTACACTACTCTGCTCCGGGACGCGGTGCTTCTTGCCCGTACTCCATTGCGCATGCGTTCGAACTGTCGTCTGCTCTTTCAAACTTGTCTGCTTTTTGTCGTCAGCTCATTCAAACGACAGCGGCCCGTAAACCAAACGTTGACCCGGTAATTGCTCTAAGAACTATGTGCAGGCCTCAAAACACTTTTGAAGGTTGGTTGGGGTAACTAGGCTAAATGTAACCAGTAGATAAAAGATGTTGATCATTGTTATCAGTGGCCGTCACCGACTTGTAATGCCCGTTCTGCTCTGCGGTTTTCAGTATCGACGTCCACCACCTCAGCTACGGTCCAAGCTTTTGCAGCCCGAGCGACGTCGCGACTGAAGATAGCGAGCAGAATCTCATCGCGGGAGTCAGGCTTTAGCGCCCATTCTGCGGCATCCACGTGAAATGAATCGCCGCACGTCACATTATTCACGCAAAGTTTTGCCTCGTTAATTTTGCTGAAGCCGCTCAAGTAGTCAGACATTGTTAGGAGGACGTAGAATCAACAATTCCAACGCGAAAAGGAGCACGGGGGCTCCCACCGACGCCGACAACAACGCATTTCAGTGATTTGTTTATGGGCGACGGCGGGCTTCTTCCCCACCATCCACCGCGCATGCGCGGCGCCGGTGGCGTCCGCTAGGGGCGCTCCGGTTTGTTTGTAAACATGAGTTGGTGTATACTCGCACAGACCGCCACTGATTCAGAAAACTTTTTGTCGCGGTGAAATCGTGAAATCTCGAAGATAAAAGGGGACCTTTTCTTTAAGTCTTGCCTTTACAAAGCTGGATTATGTGATTGTGGAATCGAAATCACCCGACTGACGACAGTCGAGCGCAGCTCATGCATGGATTGGACACGAGAACTACGTGAGCACTCGACTTGAGCTCGTAACAATGAATGCCTCGGCGGACACTCGGGTAGTGGCTCGTGTCCAATCAGCTGCGATGATGAAAATAGGCGAACTCTAACAATGTCTGAGCTCAGCACGCGTTCTCTACTTTGTCAACCACAGCACGTGGCTATGATTAAAGTCGGCGGCATAGAATAAGCACCAAGCCACGTGGCAGCTTGTTCTGGCTCCGAGTTGAGGGGATGAAGGATGCTCATATTTCTCGAATTTTATTGGCGACTGCCATTGCCTAGAAAGAACAACTAAGGCAAGTTTATTCAGTTATTAACGTTGTGGAGTGATTCTAATTAGTGTTTAGCAAAAGTAGAAAAATCGTTTCAAGGCTCCTTTACCGCTCATTCACACTGGAAGCGGATCCGCGTTCGCAACCGCTTTGCGAACGCGGATCCGCTTCCAGTGTGAATGAGCGGTTAGGGTGCGCCTTAGATGGCCGCCTCGAAGAGAGGAACTCCCGATAATTCATCGGTTCTTTTCGTGCCGGTAAGATATCAAACTTGGCCAATCAGAAGGCAATATGACGAAAAATAATTCAAAACATTAACTTAAAACATTTTTTTTTTTTTAATGCGGGTTGATCTTAGGGTTAACTTTTTTTTTTTTGTAATAAACTTTGAGGTTCGATATATAAATTTAAATTTAAATTAGAATTTGATAAGCGGTTGCTGTAATAGAACATGGGATGCAAGGTTCCAAATATGTCCCGATCAAACTTGGCCAATCAGAAGGCAATATGACGAAAAATAATTCAAAACAACTTAAAACATTTTTTTTTTTTTAAAGCGGGTTGATCTTAGGGTTAACTTTTTTTTTTGTAATAAACTTTGAGGTTCGATATATAAATTTATATTTAAATTAGAATTTGATAAGCGGTTGCTGTAATAGAACATGGGATGCAAGGTTCCAAATATGTCCCGAAAATGTGGAAGGTACAATGTTTTTTTGTTTCTCGGCTTTATTAAGTGCGAATAAAATAATTCAGTTTGCACGGACAAATTGACTAGGTGCCGTACATTAAAAGAAGAAGTAATATCTGACCGTGTTTATTGAAATCAAAAAAAGAAATATATATATATATATATATATATATACATATAAAAGTAGAAGCCACCGAGGGTCAAACAAACTTGGAAGGTTTAATTCAACATGTATAGTTATACAGAAACCGCGACGTTTCGAAGGGGGACCCTTCTTCCTCAAGCGGGACTTTTCAAGTCCCGCTTGAGGAA
Source organism: Ixodes persulcatus (assembly GCA_013358835.2). Lineage (NCBI taxonomy): Eukaryota > Metazoa > Arthropoda > Arachnida > Ixodida > Ixodidae > Ixodes > Ixodes persulcatus. The sequence goes on from JABSTQ010009627.1 coordinate 316,768, forward strand.
GAAGACCCAGGGCCCCTTTAAAGGCCCTGGGTCTGAAGGCCTTTGAAGTGCCCGTGAAACAGGGTTGTTTTACATAATTGTAGCTTGTTTGTGAATTAAGGATATAGTTCATACACGTATGCAGGCATGTTTTATTTTTTTAGAAGATGCACAATTACTCGAAATTTGTTTGTATGGTAGCAGGAAAAACGGCCGAATTGCCCCCAGTTGCCTGTATGAGATGTATTGAACTGCCCAAAATATGCACAGCAGTACTACCGTAATTTGAAATGTTACTACTTTTTCCTGACATTCTTTCTTTATTCCAGCCTTGGTTATTCGGAAAATACACAGTATAGTTTGAATTGTCATTTCCAATTAAAAGATACACTGCTGCAGGTCCCCAAAAGCTTCCTCAGCCTCCAAACTCCCAACAGGTAGACTCTCTGACAACAGAGAAAAATAGGAGGAACAGCAAGCATTCGAACGGCTGTCCAGTGGTAGATGCTGCACTATGTGGAACCTGTGAAGGGTGACAGTTTGCGTGAAAAAAGCTTCTGGTATTATAGCTTCAGGATAATTTGATCTAGCTAAAATCCCAATTTTAGAGCCTAAGGGAATAATACAGGGCTAGAAACCTTCGCTTACGTTTGTTGTACATTACTTGAGGGATGATATAAACGAGTCCACAGATACCACCAGTGGAGTCCATTGAAATACTATCCGAATCCAGCAAAGGTGAAATGTGAGAAATGTATATAAATAAATGTTCCTTCTTTCTTTACTTTGCCCTTGTACTTGGGCTGCCTCACTTGTGACTGTCTCTCCATGGCAATCCGTGTGCCGAGGCGGCCCGTACAAGAGGAAGGCTAACATTAAGGTAGCGCCTCTCGAGTCTTCCCAGGGTGGGAGGGGCTCTCGCCTTGGGGCATAAATTGGTAGCAGATATGGCAAAATTACTTTCAAAAAGGAATTAAATTACATTACTAATTGCTTTTCAGAAAACTGCAAAAATGTAATTAAATTACATTACAAATTACCGCATACTAAAGGTAATGACATTACATTACAATTACTTTCCAAAAGTAATTAAATTACTTTGAAATTACTTTGACATTACTTTTGCATAACTTGAGGCAGTAATTCGCGCTCATTTTATTTACCGTATACACCAACACAGTGTTTTCAAAGCAAGCCCTCGTTTGCCCCCACAGCGCGTGTGCAAGAACCAGATCAGGGAGAAGCGAGGCGCTGCGCATGTGCAGTGCCGACAGCAGCGCCACCGCAGTGATGTCACGTCAAAGAGCTGAGTTGGTCTATGTACCAGAACTCAGATCTTCCTGTTTACACCGCAACAACCTTATGTGCCTCAAAGTGAACCACGCTGAACAGTGGCTTCGCTGGCGCACACGACAAAAGTGTTAAACAGGATGAATAGCTTCTTTAGATGTGACTCAGAAAGACAGTCGACTCACCGGTTTCACTCTCCATTCAACGGTGAAGGTTCTGACTAAAAGGGTGATATGTTAACGTCTTCCTAATTTAGAAGTTGCAGTCCGTGTCAGTTTGTTAACCGGGCAATGACAGCTCGTTCTTACAAGCAGTCGTCACGTGAAACGTTTCTCTTCCGCCTCGGACGCAATCTAATTCTATTCTCCCGAGAGCACTATACTCGGCGAGAACGTTTCTTGACAATGCAGTGGAGAGGAGGAGAGCACAGCTTTATTCAGTACTCAAAATGGGAGAGAAAACGCGTGCCTGTACCCTCTATGCATTGCCAAGAAAAGTTGTCGTCGAGTATAGTTGACCTATTCTCGGTCGTTCCTTTCAAGGAGCATTTTTCTGAAACACCCGAAGAGTCCACGTTTTTGCGCATAGTCACACAAAGGTCCCGGTAATTGCTAAGCAGAAGCGTCGCCAGTTGAGGAATGGCGCTAGCTTCCTAAATTGTGTACTTTCCCAACAAACGGGGGGCGATATCTGCTTGTAGGCGTATTCCCGTATAAACTTCCCAAGGGTAGGCAGCGAGGCATACCGCGAGCGGTACCTGCTTTGCTCGAGGACGCACAAAACGTTCTCGGGCTTTGACAAGGCATTTGGAATCACCTATTTACTCCGGTCGTTTGTTGTTCACAATGGTTGAAGCTTACGGTTCGACCTTGCTTGAAAAAAGTACAAGGCTGGGGATCTGTTTGCCCTGTCCCCTCAGGTTTTAAATTATGTTTAACTCACCGGTGATGTGCCCTTCACCTTGTAGCCTATGAGCCGTTCATCCCTAAGCTGACGCACTGTCAGCTTAGGGATGAAAGGTGGAAGCTACGTGTTTGTTGGAGCAGTCCTACGTCTATCGTTCGCCACGTAACCACGCTCTCGTTTATTCCCACGCGCAGAGAAAGGGACGGGACGCGTGATTAAAAGAAGGTGTTTGATTGGTTCTGGTTAGCTTGCAGCTCCCACAGCACTGTGAGCTTAGGGGTGAACGAAGTATAGTATCGTCGTGATGACGCAATGCCGTGACTCTGTTGTGCCTGGAGTTCGTAAGCCGTTGCCTTCCAGCGATGTCTACACACAAGCTTTTCTCCTTCGCCTTTCCAGCCCTCCTTTGTGCGTCTGTCCAGCTCTTCGTAAAAGGCTTTGAGCTCAGGTGGCCGTCAAGTATTTCCTCTGACGCTCTTTCACAACATTTCACCATGCAAAATAATTCTTCTCTTCTTTCTTAAAGCTTACAAACAAATTTTCTAATTTAGGACAAAAGTAATTTCAAAAGTAATAAGTAATTTCTCGAAATTGCTGCTTGCAAGTAATTCATTACATTACTAAATTACTAGCCTAGAGAAGTAATTCATTACATTACTCATTACTGTCGTGGTTGAGATAAGATTGATTGAACTGCGTAGGTTTATTCTAGCATAGCAATAAATGTAGGTGTAAGTTGTGCCGTGTCTGGTCGCGATCTGGTGGAGAGAGGGTCCGCGCGCGGAAGCGGCGGGCAGAGTCCAGGGTCACCCGGAGGCGGTGGCGATGATGATGATCTCCCGACAATTACTCCAAAAAGTTATTTAATTACTGTAATTCCATTACAGTAATGTCATTACTGCCATCTCTGGTTGGGAGCCGAGAGATAGCAAACGAATCACTGCGACGGGGCTGCGTGGTTTATGGTTGCCATGCAGTGACCGTCGGACCCGCTGTGTGGCACGCTCGTGACTTAGTAGCAGAGCCAGATAGGTGAGTCAAGCACCGATGGGCTCGAGTAGCCGCTGGCTTTTCCCGAGCCGTTCCACTGGCTGGTCCCGTTTGCCCGGTTTTCTTTATCTCCATTCCCTTCCCATTTGGCTGTTACCAGAAATTCCCACTTGATCCAATGATCCAATTCATTTTTATTTTGAATTGGTTTTAAGTCTGCGGTGCCTAACGGCGGGAGTGGACAGAGGCATATCATTTTTATTTCTTCTTCTGTCGCCTCACCTCATCATACGCCTCTCCATGGCCCAGACTGTATTTAACATGTTGCTCGAGCAGCATGCAGCTTTTCTGCTTCGGCGATCTTGTTTAAAAATAGAGATACAATTGTAGCCATATTTCTTTATTTTCATATACCAGCTGCGATTCATGCGTCGCCTGCCCTGTCAACCATGCCTGAAATGTTGGTTGAAGTTTCGCCTGCAGCTACAGGCCATACCTCGATAAAGTCACATATGAAAATTTACAGTTCTACGAAAAACGCGCACAAAAAATCAATAGAAACGAGCGCGCCGGCAGCTAACGTCGTCACAGCCTCCACAGGGCGAGCGGGGCGAGTCGGGGAAAACGTTTGTCCTCGCCGTGACGCGAACTTTTCGGGGCTAATAGGGCAGTGAGGGTAGTTCCATAGCCTCCTCTATAGACCTTTTCATCCTCCTCCTCCGCATGGGTGCTGCCATCTTGGAATCATGTGACGCGGCAGTCATTAGGTTGGTTCACTTTGCTGCTCCGCTCTCCCCTCCGCGCCTTAGCAGATGTTTCGTATTCGTGTTTTTCGTCGCGTTCCACCGCGCTTTGTTGGCTTACTTCGGAAATTGTAGTCCGATATGTCTACTCGACGACTAAGACATCACGAGGGTTCAAAGGTCCTTATGACAACTGAGGTTTGTTTAATAAGAGCGGCGGAACATTCACAGTAAGAAGCGCGTATATTCATTTCGCGCATTTAGGATCGGATGGCGTCAAGAATAGTCAGCGCAAGGAGACTATCTTTATTTCCTGAGAGTATCGTTCTTTGTATTCATAATATATCAAAAACAGTTTCTTTTCATTATGTGAGTAAACTCGCGGAGGAGATAGACAACGAACGTTTAACTTGTATTTTATCTTAGGCTAGAAGTAATGGTACGTCAACATCAGGTGATTTGTTTGTTCATAATATCACACATGTGGATGAGGTTCTCAATCTTTTCTGCGACATAAACATTCGGTTGGTCGGTTTACTTATGCAGTTTAAGAAATTGTATACCGTGCTCGCTCCCATTTCGAGAGTCATTTAGGTGATTTATTGATTATCTTTAGATAACCCGTGCCGTCCACTTAATTTATTTTAACACAAAGGTTGGGACTTCCCGCGTAAGAAACTGCCACAGACGCTTAACGATAGCGAGTTTTAGAATAGCGTGCACAAAGAAATAACGTCCTTTCTATTTGCAAATCCAAAACGTGGTTTGGGTTCGGCGCATGCGCAATAATGACGCCGCTTTTTTTTTTTTTTGCGTACGCTGTTTTAATTTTTGTGAGTATCTAAAATCCGCAATATGAAACGCCGAAAAAAAAAAAAAAAAGAGCCGTCGTCTGCATAACAATCACTTGAGTCCAGGATTGTCTATGGTGAAAAGTGGTTTACTTCTGGTTGCTGGCGACGCCGAAATTTACAGTGCGAATCTGGTCAAATAAATATTTGTTCACACAGGTCCGTGAAGTGGCGCCTAGCGCTACAATTCAGCCAAACTTTCCGAAGTATTTCTCCTCCTGCTCCCTTTAATTTTATTTGGCCAATTTTACGGAAAACAAATGCCAAATTTAATTTGACGGGCGTGTCACTTATATCATATCTTGAGTAAGCAAATGTTTATATAAAATAATTTACTTCCTAGGGCAAGTATCGCGAAATGCTGCTTATGGGTACTTTAGCAGGGTTGATAATTTAAGAAATTTCTTACTCGGCATGTTAAAACATGATCGAGTACTGAATTAAAAGAAAGAGGCCGACATGATACTATTTCTTTATACTAATTATCTGCGTCATTACACGATACATCTTTAGTCTGCGAAGGTCACTAAAGGTGGGGTGCCCACGAAAAGTAAACAGTGAGTAGTTAACTCACGAGTTCGTTTGCTCTGGCCTATTCAGCACATTGCTAATCAAGCTGCCGATATGCTTATTTACATTCACGTGTTAGTCTCTTGATTAGTTTGTTTTTCTGGAAACTGGTGTCATCGGGTACGGCTGTAGACGATGGTAATTTTCCCTGTACCTCAGTCAGGCGTTTTGCAACCGACCATAATCAGCTACATCAAAGGAGTTGGTAAAAAAAGCCCGCAATTTAGGCTAAAATACACCTCGTAGTCCTCAAAGTGACTCAATATCACTGTTCGATTGGTTGTGTGCTACAAGGAACTTAATCAATGCAATACAATACAATACTTTATTGCATGGAAACATGAAAAAAGAATCGTATCACAAAATTAAGCAAAAACAACGTAAAACAGCAACATAGCCGTGTTCACGTTGAAACCGAAACCAACCAAATTGAAGCAATCTAATGGCGCCGAGTCAGCGCCCTTTATCCGCCGCACGGCGCGAAAAGAGGCGGCCGCCGAAAATGGGAAAGGAGGGGCGGGGAATCGGGAGAGGAGGGGAGACTGCCTGCTAGTGCCACACAAGAGCGAGCGGCCAAACGCAGAAACACTTTTTTTCCTCCCTTTTTTTCGGTATCGTGGAGAGGGGAAACTCAACGTGAACCCTTTCTCTTTCCCGTTCCTCCCTGCGTCCGCTCAACACCTCCTAGAAGAGAAGGCCAGAGCGCTCCGAGTCGTTACGTCACAATGGCGGAGGAAGGAAGTCCATCGCGCAACTACGTGAGAAAAAGTTCTGGGCATCGACGTGAAAAAAACGTTTCTTTTCGAGCGGCGCGGGGTATTTGTGAGCGTTTATCCGACATTAATATATGTTTTAAAAGCGCAGTATTGTATAATTTATTATATATATATAATATAAACATAATATACAACGCGCTACCAAGGTTGAAAGTACCAATTTTTTTATATTTATGATTAATCCCCGTAACCGCGGGACTACGTGCAATCCCGCAGATCCCCACACTTTTCGAATGAACCGGTCCGCTGGGACGTTTTCTTCCCTCGTACGGGCTCCGATTTACGTTGTGTGTGAGCTGCTGACTGTCTAAAAAGGAACGCTGAGACTTTCAGAAGAGAAGGGAACCGAAAAAAATCCAGTAATCGTCGCAGGGAGCGCACGCGAGCAAGAGATGGGTGTCGTGTGCGTGTGTGTGTGTGGTTTTGATCCTCCTACCCGTCGTTTTTTTTTTTTTTTTTTGTCGTCACCGCAGTCTTGGGTAGTTTTTTTTGTGTCGCTTGATACTACGGCATTTACGTGGATTCGCGGAACAACTCCTGCTAGGGTTTGAGTGACGTGTGGCAAGCCAACGATGACACTGGTTGATTATCGATAGACCTCTCCACAGAGAGAGGTGTTCAAATGTTTTCGTCACGGATATTGGGGGACGTATGGATACGATCGACAGGTAAGAAACAACTTATTACGGGCTTTCTTGGTCATGTGGGACGCGAATAAAGTGCTGCAGTCGGGTTTTCTTCTTTTTTTTTTTTGTTTTTCGTTATAGAATGGCATCTTGTTCGATCGTTATCCGTGTGCGGTTGCGTCGACATTGTAAATCTGTGTGGTAATATTATAGGTTTTCACTGGAAGGTGAATAACAAGTTTGTGTGATTATAAAAAGTGCGTTGTTTGTGGTTATGTGTTTATTTATACTAATGTTATTTTATTGCCTTTACCGCTTTTATACTAGAATCTTAACTGTATAAGGTAATAGCATTATTGTATACAAAATACGTTATACATTGTT